>ML682047.1:347443-430383 GCA_007922195.1 Podocnemis expansa
CCCATATCCTGCCCATGCCCCTCTTCACCACCCTAACACCTCTTGCCTCCTGCCCTCCCCTTCATTGCCCCCATCTCCTGCCTCTGCCCTCAGCCACCCCTTCAACACCCCCAGCTCCTGCCCCTGCTCCATTCCTCCACATCCCGTGCCCTCATACTTCCTGGGCTGGGGCCGACACATTCTGGAAGGGGGCCCAACAGGGAAGGGGACCAACCAATGAAGAGGGTTCCGGGGCCCATCAAATTATACTATTAACATTGATTGTAGTGGCACCAATTTATATCACCTGAGAAACTGACCTTTGTCATAAAAACATGCTCTGGAGCACAGTTTTGTGGCAAATAAAAATAGCAGCCAGGTCTGGGAACCGGGCATGTCCTTGGAATCCATTGTATCGTTACAAGCAGTGGAACGTTTTGGTGGCCCCTAGATGTCAGACAATTCCGAGCCTCGCTGCCCTAAGTGCTGCACTGCATCTGATAAATCACAGGCTCCACCCTGATGAGTTTCATTCAAAACAAGCATGAGAGCGTGTTGTGGTGCAGGCTATGGCTGTTAATAGAGAATTCTGTCCATTGCCATATTAATATGGAGGTCCAACATCTTGAACAAGATGGTAGAAAAGAGACGCTAGACACTGCAGTGAAATACTTAGTTGTTCATTGGGATCGCAAGCACTAGCATGAACTAAGCAACCAGGTGGTCATATCTATAGTAGGTACCACCAGGAATGATCTTGAGCAGAAGAAGGATAAAGGAGACTGAGGTGCAAGTTCTTGTCCAGCCTCCCTGTCGAAGAAAAAGGCCCAGATAAGGATCATCAAATTACAGAAGTAAATGTAAGGCTACAAAGGAAGTGCCCTAGCAAGGGCTTTGGATTCCTTGACCATGGAATGTTGTTCCAGGTGGAAGAATTGCTAGGATGAGCTGGGATCCACCTAGTGAAGAGAGGGAAGAGCATCTTCACAGACAGGCTGGCTCACCTAGTGAGGGTGGCTTTAAACTAGGTTTGCCTGTGAATGGAAACCTAAGTTGGGAGGGAAGTAGGACACCAGAGGAAGCACAAGGAGAAGGGTCAATGGCGTACTGTGGGTCTTTGGTACTCAAAGGCCAATGCTTGCGTTTGTTTGCCTGCCCCCCTCCTCAATTCCAACACCAAATGGGCTCTGGCTGTTCCAAGCAGAGGGGAGTCAGCTCCTGCCTTTTCCATCTGTGATGATGGCACAGGGCTCGCCAGTGAACCCACCTGCCCTGGACCACACATGCTCCACCAGTCCAGGGTCTGTATCAGGAGAAGGCACCCTGGGCTGGGACAGAGAGCAGCCATGGGGCAGATGGATGTAGGGTGGGGCATTCCTGATCTGGCTTTTGCCACGCTGACATCCACAGGTCAGTGCCTGGAGCCTGGCCCAGCTCTCCCCACTGCACTGTGCCAGGGGGCTCTGCCTTCCCATCTCAGCCCTTCTGCAGGCCAACTGGGCACGGAGCTGGGAGTGGGCTCAGGGCAGCTGCTACTTTGCTGTTCCCCTCCCTCAGTCACCTTGTCACTTCCTAAAATCCTCCACTTCCTCCACCAGGCTGGTGCCCAGAGGCCGTGGCCTCCTCCCACTCTACCCAATCTGCCCCCCCAGCCCACAACTGAGAAGGGTACAACAGCTAGTTCCCTTAGGTATCTGGACACAAACGCATGAAGCCTGGGAAAGAAGGAGGAATTGGAAATCCTGGCAGAGTCAGGGAGCTGGGATGTAATTGAAATAACTGAGACTTGGTGGGTAACCCCCATGACTAGAGCACCATCATAGGTGGTATAAACTGGTCAGGAAGGACAGACAGAGGAATAAAGGGGAAGGGTTTCATGGCAGTATACAGCTCAGAGCTCCAGTATGTAACTGCAGAAAAGCCTGGTAACATCTCTGCATTTAGTTTAGATGTGAGGTCACGGTGGATGTCTGTTATAGACCAGACCAGGAAGATGAGGCGGATGAGGCTTTCTTCAGACTACGTCATGAAAGTTTCCAGATCGCAGGCCCTGGCCCTCATGGGGGACTTCAATCATCCTGACATCTTCTGGGAAAGCAACACAGCAGAGCACAGACAGTCTGAAGGGGTTTTGGAAAATGTTGGAGACAACCTCCTGGTACAAGTTCTGGAAGAACCAACTATGGGCCATGCTCCTCTTGGCCTGCTGCTCACATACTAGGATACGGGTTGGCAACCCAAATGAGAAGAAGACCAATACCCCTCCACCATCACCACCTGAGCATGAGGCAGCCAAGCAGAAGCACTAGGGGAACACCCTAGTGCTTGTGGCGGAGGGGAGTGAGGGCGCAGGGCACAGGCCCGCATAGCCTCTGTTCAGTGCCGGGGTGGCCATGGTGAAGCAGCCTGAACTCTTCAGAGCTGGCAGTTCCAGGATCCCCCCCACCCCCAAGCCAAAGCTCTGCGCTGGCCACTCTCTGCCCCCTGGGGAGGTGGAGCCAGCTGAGATAAGTGGGGAGCATTGCTTCACGCTGCCAGTGGAGCAGAGCAGAGGGGATGGTGGGGGGTGCAGCCTCTGGCCTGGTCAGCCAGCAGCCTGTGCCTCCCCCTCCCTGGGAGTGCTAGGGTCCAATGCTGTGGCCAGGTGGGTTCCCCACTGTAGCCCGACATCCCCAGAGCTACATGGCAGCAGTTCAAGAGCCATATGCAGCTCTGGAGCCACAGATTGCCAACCCCCACACTAGGAGGAAATGGTCAGGGAAGTAGAAGTGGGTGCTAAGCTGGGCAGCATTGACCATGAGATGATCAAGCTCAGGATCCTGACAAAAGGAGGAAAGGAGAACAGCACAGTAAGGACCTTGGACTTCAGAAAAGCAGACTTTGACCTCCCCAGGCAGCTGGTGAGTAGGATCCTCTGGGAGGCTAATAGGAGGGAGAAAGGAGTCCATGAGAGCTGGCTGTATTCTAAAGAAACCTTACTGAGGACTCAGGAGCAAACCATCCCAATGTGCAGAAAGAATAGCAAATATGGCAGATGACAACCTTGGCTTAACAAAGAAGTCTTTGATGAGCTTAAACATAAAAAGGAAGCTCCCAAGAGATGGAAGCTTGAACAGATGACTAGGGAGGAGTATAAATATACTGCTTGAGCAAGCACAAGTGAAATCAGGAATGCCAAAGCACAATTAGAGTCACAACTAGCAAGGGATGCAAAGGGGAACAAGAAGGGTTTCTACAGTTACATTAGCAACAAGAAGGTAGTCAGGGAAAGTGTGGGCTCCTTACAAAATGCAGGAGGCAATCCAATGACAGATGATGTGAAAAAAAGCTGAAGTACCCAATGCTTTCTTTGCTTCTGTTTTCACAATGTCAGTTCCCAGACTACTGCTCTTGGCATCACAAAATGAGGAGACGGGGAGGAGCCCTTGGTGTTGAAAGAACAGGTTCAGGACTATTTAGAAAGGCTGGGCATATACCACTTGATGGGGACCAATGCAATGTACCCAAGAGTGCTGAGGGAGTTGGATGGTGTGATTGCAGAACCATTGGCCATTATCTTCAAAAACCTATGGGATTGGCAAAGGTCCCATGCAGTTAGAAAAAGGCAAATTCAATGCCCATCTTTACAAAAGGGAAGGAGAATCCAGGGAACTGTAGACCAGTCAGCTTCACCTCAGTCCCTGGAAAAATGATGGAGCAGGTCCTGAAGGAATTCATTTTGAGGCACTTGGAAAAGAAGAAGGAGATCAGGAATGGTTAGCATGGGCAAGTCATGTCAGACCAACCTGATTGCCTTCTGTGATGAGATGACTGGCTCTATGGAGGTGCGAATAGCAAAGGATGTGGTATACCTTGACTTTAGCTTCTGATATGGTCTCCCACAGTATTCTTGCCAACAAGTTACAGAAGTATGGGTTGGATGAATGGTCCATAAGGTGGATAGAAAGCTGAGCGGAGTGGCAGGTTCAATGGGCATTGATCATTGACTTGATGTTTAGTTGGCAGCTGGTAACAAGCAGAGTTCAACATGTTCGCTAATGATCTGGAGGATGAGGTGAATTGCACCCTCAGCAAGTTCATGGATGATGCTAAGCTTGGCGGAGGGCAGGGATAGGATACAGAGTGACCAGGCAGATTGAAGTATTGAGCCAAAAGAAATCTGGTGAGGTTCAGCAACGACAAGTGCAGAGTCCTGCACTTGGGTCAGAAGAATCCCATCCGCGAATACAGCCTGGGGAGCGACTGGCTGGGCAGCAATTTTAAGGATCTGGACAGTGGACAAGACGCTGGAGATAAGTCAATTATGTGCCCGTGCTGCCAAGAAGGCCAATGGCATATTGGGTGCAGTAGTAGGAGCATTGACAGCAGATTGAGGGGTGTGATTATTGCCCTCTATTCAGCATTGGTGAGGCCACATTTGGAGAATTGTGACCAGTTTTAGACCCCCCACTTTGGAAAGGAAGTGGACAAAGGGGAGTCCAGTGGAGGGCAACCAAAATGGTTGGGGGGCTGGAGCACATAATTTATGAGGAGAGATTGAGGGAAGTAGGCGTGTATGGGCTGCAGAAGACAAGACTGAGGGGGGGATTTTCTAGCAACCTTCAACTACCTGAAGTGGGGTTCCTGGGAGACTGGAGCTAGGTCATTCTCAGTGGTGGCAGAGGACAGGACAAGGAGCAATGGTCTCAGGCTGCAGTGGGGGAGGTCTAGGTTGGATATTAGGAAGGTGGGGTTAATCTGCTTTGAACAGGGAGGTGGACAAGATGACTGTGTTGTTCCCCTCCTGCAGTCTGGGCTGGTGTGCTGCTTTGTCAGCCCAACACTCCACCCCAGGGCTCCGACTCACCCTGCCTTGCTGGGTGAGCACCACTCCTGAGCCTTTTCATGTCCTACCTCCATCATGTAGTCGATCTCTCAGATGATGGAAGCGTCCTCTCTCTAGCCAGTCATGGGACGGTCTTCCAGACAGAGGTGGTTTTTGGGATAAGTGAAGCAGGCAGCTGCCCAGGACCCCGAGCAGTAAGGGGGCCCTGTAGCAGTCAACTGCTTCACCTTGCTCTCAGTGGGTCATGGGGGAGCGGGGGGGCCATAGGCCTCCAGGACCAGAAGCTGTGCTGCCTTCCTTCCAGCCCGGCCTCTCTGCAGCAGGGGCAGAGCAGTGCTCCCAGCCATGGCATGGCCAGGGGTGAAGCAGCCCAAAATCTTTGGAGCAGGCCACTCCAGGGCCCCAGTCCCAGCAAGCCAAAGCTTTGTTCCAGCCGCTCTCCTCCCTCCCCCTGGGGAGGCGCAGCCAGTTGGGTGTAGGCTGGCAGCACTGCTCTGCCCCCACTGCAGAGAGGGCAGGTGGGCAGGCAGGCGGCGCAGCTTTGGCCCTGGAGGTCCATGGCCCCCTGCTCCCCCCCGTGGGAGTTGGGACTGTGGGGGTGTGGTTAGGGCTGCACAGGGGACTGGGGCCCCAGTGAGGGCGGCAGCGGGGAGCCTATAGGAGGCCCTATAAAGGACCTTCGCCTAGGTCCCCCAATTGCGTAAGGCTGCCTCTGCCTCCACTGAGCATTCCCAGGCCTCAAGTACAACATGAGGAACCGCCATCTTGCAGAGATCAGGACACCCCTCTGATCACTGCCAGTTCATTTACTCCCGTCTGACAGTTTATGAAGGAAACTGATAGGCATTAACTCTTGCTCTAAGTCAGGCATTCACACTTAGACTCAATCAATTTCTCTCTGCTTTAGATAAAACAAATATAAGTTTATTGATCATTCGAACATAGCTTGAGAAGGCTATATGTCAAAATCAACATAAAATAAATTTGGAGATGTAGGATTTTGGAGGACATAAGCTACCTTGTGAACAATATAGACTATGCCATGAGCCATCCAAAAACACCCCAAATGACATACTTTGCATTAAACCACACAATTACATTGCAAGGGTGAACAGGAAAGATATACAGATCACATTACAGGGATTTGGGAGCAGGGGGGTGCAGTGCATCACAATGACTTCTTGAGGCCCCTTCCAACCCTCATCCTTTATGACAGTTGCTGCATATTGACTGAACATTTTCAGAGAACTATCTAGCATAATGACAAGATCTCTCTCCCCTTTTCTAATAAATGTCTCATTTTTCAGTCAGGGTTTGTCTACATTGCTGTCGCTGCATGGATCAATGCAGTGGGATCAGTTGAGCGGGCAATGGAGACTTGCTCAATCAATCCTGGAAGTGCTCTCCAGATGAAAAGAGTAAGACTGCATCAACCGAAGGGCATCTCCCATTAACACAGTGCAGTGAAGACTCTGTGGTGAAGGAACATAGGTAGATTGATTGGAGATGCTGAAGCTACAGTACGCAGTTTGCATATCTTCCATCAACAGCTGCCGGCAGTGTAGACCAGGCTTGTGTCTCTGTTCTTGCAAGAGAACTAGTGACCCTTGAAGGTGATATATAATCAGGGGTGGTCTTAGGGATTCTGAGGCCCAGGGCAAAAGTCAATGATGGGGCCCCCACACCCTTGATTTTGGCCTTGCTGGGGCCCCTGTCAGCCCCGCCTGCCCTCCCACCAGTCTTGCCAGGGCTGCTGCCAGACCCCCAGACCTCTCACTGGACACCTGCTGGCCTCACTGGGAACCCCCCACTGGCCCTACTGCTGGGCCCCCATAATTGGTGGGCTCCCAGGTCCCCCACCAGCCTTACCAGGGCCCCTGCCAGCCTCACCAAGACCCCTGGCCCTGCTGCCCATGCTCCCCAGCCCCACCACCACTTCTGCATCAGGCCCTGCCAGGCCCCTGAACCCCTGGCTGGCCTTGCTGGAGCCCCTGTTGCCCACCCCAGCCCCCAACCTTCTGCCAGGCCCTCTGACTGGCCTCCACCAGACTGGTACAGAGTCCCCCCCACAGGGCCCTGGGCAACTGCCTCTTGTGCCCACCTGCTAAGACCATGTGTATGTGTGATTTTCCCAGGTTGCTGGATGAGGGCTTGAGCCAGTTTTGTGTTGTACTATTGCAAAGAAACCTACAATATTGAACCCAGCCCTTGTTGCTGCTGACTGCAACTGGCAGAAGGGTTAAATTTACTTATCCAGATCTGTACCCCTTTCATCTTATTGTCTATGGTAGTGATTTTCAACCAGTGTGCAATGGCACACTGGTGTGCCATGAGAACTGTCCAAGTGTGCCATGCCCCCCAGCCCAGGTAGACATTTGTGACCACTTCTGAGTGCCACATGCATCAGTTATCACTCTGCTATACCCCCAGCTACACCCTTACACACACAGCCACCCCACCCCACCCAGCTACACACCCCCCCAACCAAACAGCCACTTCCCAACCCCAGCTATGTACCCTCTGCTACATATCCACTCCCCCCCACCTCTGCTACACACACACACACACACACCCTGCCCCATACAATCACCAGGAGCACCCCCCCCAAATCCCTTACCTTGGCTGTTTGCATGCTGCCTGACTAGCTGGAAGCTGCTTCTGGCCACAAGCTGCTCCACCTTGCAGGTGCGGGGCGGGGGGGATTCACAAACTCCCAGCCTGCCGCAGCTTTCTGCTGGCTGGGCTTATGGAGGAGCAGGGTTTAAAGTGGCACCACTGGAATGCTGAGTTCCAGCTGCTCATGCTATTTGTAGCATGACCCTGGAATGCAGCCTACTGGTGCGTTCCTCTATTTTTAGAGGGCCTGGAACTCTGTCTGCCTAAAAATAGGGGGCCCCAGAACTGCATTCCAGTGCATTCCCCCTTACTTTAATCCTTGGACCTGCCCACAGCCCACTGCAGCCTGGGGAGTCCTGCCATGCCAGCGCCAAGCCTCCAGCACTTGGGTTGCCTGGAGATGAGACAGGAGAGGAGCAATAGGCTCCATGGGGCTGTGTGTAGTTCAGTCTGTCTACGTGACTCACCGGAAGCACAGTTCCCAGAGTGGGCTGCTGTACATGCCTCACCCCAACTCTGAGCTCACCTGTGCCCAAGGTACTTAGTCAGGGGCCAGAAGCTCCTGCCACCCGTGTGACGTGGCTCCTGTTACTGTGCTAGGCCCGGCATAGCCAGCACCTGTGTGTGCCCCCACTGAAATGGAACCACCTTCCGGTGCCAAGTGTATGCCTGTCTGCAGCTCTTTGTGTGTGCATCTCCCTGTGTGTATGTGTGAACGTGAGTATGCCTCTCTATATCTGTGTGTGTGTGTGTGTGTGTGTGTGTGTGTGTGTGTGTGTGCGTGCGCGCGTGCGCGCGCATGAGCACACCTCTCTGTGTCTGCATGTGTTCATGCGTGTTAGTATGCTTCTCTGTGTGTGCATGTGTGCCTTCGTGTATGTCTCCATGTGTGTGCATGTGAGTACTACTTTGTCTGCATGTGCATGTGTGAGTACACCTCTCTGTGTCTGCGTGTGTGTGTGTGTGCATGCGTATGAGTAGGCCTCTGTGGGTGATTCTTTGTCTGTCTGGCTGTTAAGGTGGCCGCAGCTTCTTCTTCCAAGCCCCCGTGCAAAGCCCCCTGCATGCATTGTCTGAGCACTGCCTGACCCCCGGCTCCCCCCAGGCTGGGCAGGGCCCTAAGACACATCGCTTCTCTCCCTGCCCTGGACCTACAGATGGCTCCAACCCAGCCTCCCAGGCTGCAGCTCTAACCTTGCCGCCTTTCCGTCAGCATCGCCCTGGCCCCCGGCCCCCAGCCCCCACTCAATCAAACCACACACAAGGGAACTTCGCTGCATTTTCCAGCAATTAAAAAGAATAAAGCAACAGTTGTCTCCAGGCAGGGCCTGGATCCTGGTGACCCTGATTTTCTGTGTGGCTGGGCAGGGTGAATGGGGCCATTGAGAGCCGGAGGACTGGCACCTCCACTAGGGGATTGTTTCCCCTTCCAGTCCTCCCCCTGCCAGCCCCTCCCTCCTGCTTTTCAGCTCTGCCTGGGGAGCCTTGCTCAGCCCCTCTGTCATTGGCCAGTGCCTGAAAGGGAACAGAGGAGACAAGGGCAGGATTAAAGGCCCATTGGTTAGGAACAGGCAGCCTGAATGCAGATGCACCGGCTGGGAAAGAATGGGGGCTCAGTGGGGCACCAGATCAGCTTGCCTCCCCCCATTCAGCCCAGCCTGCATTCCTGCATCGCTAAGCAGGGCCTTTTCTCCCCACAGCCAGGCCGTGGCTTGAGTGCACCTGCCATCACAGGTAGGGGCGGCGGGGGGTGTCCTTCTGTTCTGACTGCACCTGGGTCCATTGCTTTTTGGGCTGAGCTGCTGGTGCCAGGCATGGTGAATGCTGGGGCCACGTCACAGGGAGCGGAGGAGGGAAGAAAGGAGCTTTGCTAGGAATAGCTGCCTCCCCCTGCTCAGCCTGAGACCCCTTGGTGCAGGTCGTGCGCCCACTCCGCTCCTGCAGGGGGCAGGGGCAGTCATCAGGAGTGCAGCAGAGGTTGTGCCCTGACACAGCCAATGGATGGTGCAGGATGCCAGGCTGGGAGAGGTTGCTACCACTCTGGTGGAGGGAACAGGCCGCATGGAACTGGAGAACTGGTCTGAAAGTGACAACCCCAGTGCTGTGTGGGGCATGGCCGTAACCCAAATGTGCATGGCGCAGGAAGAGACACCTGACCCGGGGATGCGCTGCCTTCACTGGACTCTGGCAAATGGTGCCCTGGATGTGCCAGGAGAGGCTCAGACAAACGAAGCAACCAGGGAAGAGGAGCAATGGCTGCAGGTGACCCTGAGCTGCTGTGATGCTATGTGGGAAGTCGGAGGCCGTGTGCTGCTGCAGGCCTGGAGCCAGAACCTCAGGCTATGCTCCTCCAGGATCCCCTCACAACGGCCCATGGTCTCCAGGGCCCAGCAGCTCCCACTGAGACACCAGTGCCGAGCCCCTGAATACTCTGGCCCATGTGTCCACATGCCCCCCAAAGCCAGCCTGTATCCTCCCAGCACTGTGGAACCTGACATCCCTGACTCTTCTCCTTGGGCTGAGCCCTGCTCCTGTACGGCTGCCAACAGACCCACTTGTGCCTGATCTGGCTGCACCTCGGCCAGGGCCGTCCGTAGGGGAAGGCGAGAGGGACAATCGCTCCATGCTCTGCAGTTATGTGTGCCCCATGCTGTCCTGCCCCCCCCCCCCCCCATGGCCAGCTGTTCCCCATCCTTGGGAGCGGGCGAGCCAGCCAAACGCAGCGGCTGGGTTCAGTGCTCCCATTCCACCCCCCAACCCCACCTGCCATGCATGTTGCCTTGGCTCCATGCCAGAGACAGTGGGGAGCAGCAGGAGGCAGTGTAGGGCCCATACCACTGCCCCCCGGCTGCGCCGCCTCAAGCACGGAGCCAAAGGCAGCAGGCCTCATGGGGAGAGGGGAACCAGGACCACTGAATCCAGCCGCCACTTTTGGCTGCCTCTCCCCATCCTCTGCATAGGGAACAGCCGGCGCCAGGGTGAAGGGACCTGCCCCTCCCCTGGGCCGGTTGACCCCGCTCCCCAGTGCTGGGGTTGGGGGCTGTGTCGGGGCCCCACAGAAGGTGATTTGCCCAGCGCCCCACACCCCCCTTGGGATGGCCCTGACATTGGCCACCTCCCTGGGGCCTGTAGCAGGGCTGGCTGCTGGACACATGGCACACACAGGGTCCTGCCAATGCCCCAGCCCAGCCCCCAAAGCCTTCACAGCAAGTGAAGCAGGGAGCCCCCTGGTTTTGCTCCAAGCAAAGAATAAAGCCTGCATGCATATGCAAGTACACTCACACTTGCCCCAGACACAAGCACCATCCCACCTCCCCATGCAGCAGGATCTGGCTCCCCGGTGCTTCCTGGTTTCTCAGCGCTGTGCCTGCATTAACATAACCCTCCACACCAGTGTTGGCAGGTGCTGAGCCCTGCTGGAGGTTGGTCAAGTGCGCTCACATCACTTACTGGCAGAGTTGAGGCTGAGGGACCATTTCTGGGGAGCAGTGATAACGGTTGGCCTTTCTGTGGAGCCCACTGCTCTCAAACATCCACAACCATATCCTAGGCAGGGGGCAGGTATGTCCCCCTGTGACAGATGAGGAAACCCCACAGGCCAGGGCTGGGACTGTCCAAGGGGGCTCAGCACTGGGCCCCCCAACTCTGACAATCCTTCTCTGACTCTGGAAATCCCAGCCTGAGGGTCTGGCCCAAAACAATGTGAAAAGTCAGGGAATTACCCAGCTCTTTTCCAAGCAGGGCCAGACCTGTCTGCCCAAGGGCAGCCTCCCTTTCCAGGGCCAGAGTCCTCCCACAGCAAAACCAGCATATGATGCTGTTCTCTTTATGGCACGGGGCAATTGCGCTGCAACCACAGAGTGGGGCAGCTCGAGGGGACACCTCCAAACTAGATTTCATCTGGCCACCTTGCCAAGCTGTGCCAGCCTGGGTTTCAGGGCAGGCTCGACAACAGCTTCACTGCACTCCCTACCCTGGCCACCTAGTGCAGCAAGCACCCATGCGTCTGTGTGGCTGGCAATCCCATCTGCCCCCATGCAGACAAACTTTCCTAACTCCTTGATGCAAAAAAACCACAAAACTTGGGGAAAACAAGCTGCCATTAAGAACTCTTTGGGTCTCGCACAATCCTGGCCCCATGGTGAGGGCAGAGTGCAGGTTGCTGGACTGATCAGCTGTGCCTGGCTGACTGTGGCTGGTCAGGAAACACCAAGCATGTTGGCAATATGGAAACATCTTGTGGGAAGGGGGGGTGGGTTCAGCTACACCTGCAGCAGGATGGTTTCTGAGGGCCACCTGCCCCAGATCCACTAATAAAGACCACCTGTAATAGGGAAGGCCCAATTTCAAGTTCCTAATCTGAATCAACGGGCTGGGGACACAACCTGTGGCTTACCCAGCTCTTGTTGTGACATTCCAGGACTGAAGATTTCACGATTCATGTCCCAACAGCACAGGGCTTCACCCAGTGCCAGGTGAGGCCAGAGGTGGGGTCCACACTGCAGTTGGGGAGTAAGGCTGTCAGTCAGCCTGATGTACAGGTGCAGGTATTAGCTTTGCTCACATTAAAACATGCAGCTCCCAGGCAAGCAATGGGAGCAGGCCTTTGTGCACTTTGTGCTGCTGGGCCTTCACAACTGAAGCTAGCCCAGACTGCAGCACTCCCCCCCATCCATTGCCATGTTGATGCCCCCATTGTGGGGCACTGTTTGCTGGCCATGGAGCCAGCTGAGAAATGGAGAATTAGTTTTATACAAGGTTTTGCTATTTCAAAGCCAGTTTGGATTCCTGGGTTTCCATACAAGCCCATTTCCCTCTTTAACGTTTAATTTCAGTTTCTCCCCCCCCCCTCCTCAGGGGTGTAACTGAAAACCAATTAAATGAAAACGTTCATAAACTTGGTGGAAATTGTAGCAGGAAAAGGCTGAATGATGTTATCAAAAACTGGGGAAAAAGAGCATTGAGCACTTTTCCCTAGACATTCCAGCATCAAAAATGGCCATTTTCACCCCCAAGACTTTTTGACCAGTCTAGTGGGTGAAGAAAGGGGCAAAGGGTGGGGCGGGGTAAAAGCACAAGCACTGAAATATCCCACAAGGTTCAGTGAGTGCTGAGAAGGTAGCCCTGTGAGCAATGACTCAGCAAGGACGTGTGGGACTGCACCTGCCACCCCCGAACTGGGGAGCCCAACACAAACTGAGTGAGTGGCTGGTACCCAGGTTACCCTCTGTGTTGTGATAGATCCCATTCAACCAGCTGGGATCAGGGCCCTATGGTGCCCAGTGCTCAAGTAAATGGGCAGAGAGGACCCCTCCCCAAAAGTTCATCAACCAAACCAAAAATGTGGGGGTAGGGGGAATAGGACAGGAATGCAACATGCAGACAACTGAGCAGGTGGGAGGTTGGCAGATACAATGTGAGTTCCATGATTTTTATTTTTAGGAGGGTTTCTACAGATCTGTAAATACACAGATTTATGCACATGCACACACACTATGTATATTCCCTGTATGCTCAGAGCAGGGTCAGGCCAGGGTGGGAGTTTGAAAATCTCCCAGGCCCAGCCTGGGGCAGTTCCCTACCATCCAGAAGACTCTGTCTTCCAGCCAGGTAGAGGATGCGGCTGCCGGCTGTGTGCAGCCAGCAGTGAGTGTTTCCTGTGTGGGAGAGCGGCTGTGTGCCCCCATGCAGTTTAGAAGCACACTGCTTGGGGGCTGGCCCAGAGTTTCAGGGGGGTTGAGGCCCCTGGAGCCCCCTGCTAGCAACAACTCTGACCCAACCCATCCTCCCTTGCTGTAATTTAAGTCCATTGCTTCTTGTCCTATTGCTGTCAGTTAAGGAAAACAATTTTTCTCCCTCCTCCTCATTATAACCTTTCAGGTACTTGAAACCAGTTATCTTGTCCCATCTTAGTCTCCTGTTTTCCAGACCAAACAAACTCAGCTCTTTAAATCTTCCCTCATAAGTCAAGTGTTCGAGACCTTTAATAATTTGTGCTGTTCTTCTCTGGACTTTCTCCAATTTCTCCACATCTTTTCTGAAATGAGGTGCACAGGACTGGACACAATACTCCAGCTGAGGCCTAATCACAGCAGAGTAAAGTGGAAGAACTACTTCTTATGTCTTACTTACAGTATTCCTGTTAATACAGCTCAAAATGGCGCTTGCCTTTGTTTGCAACCGTGTTACACTGTTGACTCATATTTAGCTTGTGATCCACTATGACACGCAGATCACTTTCCGCAGTACTCCTTCCTAGGCAGTTGTTGCCCATTTTATATCTGTGCAACTGCTGCTTCTTTTGTAAGCGGAGTACTTTGCACTTATTTTTATTGAATTTCATTGTTTACTTCTGACCATTTCAGCACTTTGTCCAAATCATTTTGAATTAAAAAAACCAAGGAGTCCTGTGGCACTTAAAGACTAAAAAATTTATTTATTGCATGAGCTTTCATGGGAGAAAATCACACTTTGTCAGATGCTTTAAAGATGGGGGAGCTTATCAAATTGGGGGGAAAATAAATGCAAGGAAGTGTAAGTCACAGCAATTCAAAGCAGTTAATAAGATTGAAAACTGGGGAACAGCATGTAGAGGAAGAAGGGGGTCAAATCAGCTGCTGTAATGAGAAAAAAATCTAACATCCTTATTTAGCCTTAAAGTAACAGTCAGATTTGCAAATATCCTTGCAACAAACCACGCTGCCAACTTTGTCCACATATCTACACAAAAGACACTATTACAGGATCTAATACAACCTGCTACTCCATCTAAGCCTCATTCACCTGCTCATCCACCAGTGTGATTTATGCCATTATAATGCCAAAAATGCCCCTCTGCCTTATATATTGGACAAACAGGTCAGTCTCTGCACAAAAGAATAAATGGGCACAAATCTGACATCAGAAATCACATCACTCTAAAACCAATGGGTCAGCATTTCAATCTGCTTGATCACTCCACTGATGATTTACTAATTGCAGTGCTCAGGCAAATGAATAACAGCGCAAGGCTTCAAAGAGAAACTGCAGAACTGGATTACCAAGGTCCAAAGGGGCAGCTGTGTTAGTCTAGTGCAGCAAAAGAAGCAAGGAGTCCTATGGCACTTTAAGACTAACAGATTTATTTGTCACATGAGCTTTTGTGAGAGAAAAATCCCACTTTGTCAGATGCTTTAAGGATGGGAGAACTTACAGAATGGGATGAAAATAAATGCAAGGAGTGTGAGACCTGGGATCAGGTCATATAGTAACAGCAAATCACAGTAGTTGTTAAGATTCAAACCCTTGAAAACAGCACATAGAGGAGGGTAAAGTCAAATCACCTGCTGTAATGGGAAAAGAGGCCATAGTCACAATTCAAGCCTGTTTTCACACAATCTAATCCGCACATCAATTCTAATTCAGCTGTTTCACTTTGACATCTTGATGTCCCACTGATTTTCTTGAGCACTGTCGTTAACAAAGTGTCCATAGAGTGATTAGAAAGATGGAAGTGCTCAGCAACTGGTTCTTCCATTTTGTGACTTCTGGTGTGATCCCATATCTTACACTCCCTTGCATTTATTTTTATCCCATTCTGTAAGTTCCCTGATCTTCAAAGTGTCTGATGAAGTGGGATCTTCTCCCACAAAAGCTCATGAAATAAATAGATCTGTTAGTCTTTAAATGCCACAGGACTCCTTGCTTTTTTTGAAGAACTGGAACTCATTTGCAAAGTTGACTGTGTTACTTCAGGGCTAAATAAGGACTTAGATTTTTTTTTTTTATTATTACTACAGGTGATTTGACCTTATCTTCCTCTATACATTGTTGCCCGGTGTTTGAATCTTAACAAAGGCTTTGATTTGTTGTTACAGTGTGACCTGAGCCTATGACTGAAACTTTCACACATTTATTTCCTCCCATTTTGTAAGTTCTGCCATCTTCAAAGTGTCTGACAAAGTGGGATTTTTCTCCCACAAAAGCTCATGCAATAAATAAATCTGTTAATCTTGAAGTGCCACAGGACTCGTTGCTTGTTCTGCTGAACTAGACTAACACTGCTGCCCCTTTGGAACTTGGCATCATTATGATCCTATCCTCCGAAGCACTTGGAACCCCTCCAAGCTTGGTATCATTGGCAAGTTTTATAAGTGTACTCTCTATGCCATCATCTAAATCGTTGATGAAAATTTTGAACAGAACTGGACCCAGAACCAATGTTCCCCCAAGAGCCTAAGGCAGCTGAGCAACTCATGGATGTGGGATCTGCCACCACATGGGTCAGTGACTAAGCTCATCCACAACAGGTCTGTCCCAGACTGTTCTTTCAACTCTGTGTTTTCTGGACTCCTCTGACCTCAGCACGATCATTCATTTGGATTCTCCAAAGCTGCAATGCCACCTTTCACTGTTCTGTCCTGAATCTCATGCTAGTCAGCATTTTTACCTGCTGGCCCCAATTCCTCGAGTCAAGTGAGTGATCAGAATCTAAGGTTTCATTTAATAACAAACATTGCTCGCCCTTGAAGGAAAGAGGGCTGTGTTCAGACGAGAGTTTTATTTTGAAACAACAGCTGTTGTTTTGAAATAAAATTTCTTATGTCCACACAACATTCCGTTATTTCAAAACAGTAAAACCTCGCTTGAAATCAAAATAGCCGTTGTTTCAAAACAACTGTTTCAAAACAACATGTCTGAACAGCCTTATTTCGAAATAACCATTTCGAAATAACTGCCGTTTCGACAGCAGGCTTTCCCTTAATTCAAATTAACATTTTCTTAATTTGAATTAACTTATTTCGAAATAAGGACTTTATTTCAAAATAACTCATTTTGAAATAACTTATTTCGAAATAACAGTTTACGTGTGAACATAGCCGAGGAGTTTGAAGCCCTACCCTGTATTCACCCTAAAGGGGTGGAAGTCAGAAGACAAAGTAGGAGAAACCAAACTTCATTATTACTATTATATAAAATTTTGTGGTTTTTCCAGGCAATCTCACGACTATTGTAGCACTGTTCCTGGGTTGGAACACCAGGTGTTGGTGCTGGTGCAAGAATGATGAGTGCCTCCAGATTTGGGTTTGCCAGCAAAGGCCCTTTAAAGGGTAAAAGCTTAGCACTTCTGAAACCCAGACCCTAGATGCTCTTGCAAGGGGGCCCAGCCCCATCGTTCACTTTGGAAGCTTAAGCTACATCTGGTAATAGTGCCCCTGGATGGGACTAATGTGCACTACCGCCCTCTACTGGGTGGAATCAGAACTGCTCCATGTGGTCACATCGCCTCCTAGTGACTCATTTCTCCAAACATGAACACAGCCCAGTCTGGCGCCAGCAACTAATGTGCCCAGGCTCAGTGTGCTGAGGGCATGTGTTCTTGTCTGGCTCCAGGTGACAGATAGGATGCCAGGTTAGAGACGTGACACATGACCAGCAGAGGACACACTCTCCCGCTGGACCCACATGCACTCTCCTGCCATGAAATGCACACTGCATGTGAGGTGCAGTCACCCAGCCTGGAACCTGATGGGCACAGTCATTGAGGGTAACAAGGCTGGAGTGAGGAGAACCAGCCCAGGCCCCTGGTAGGGGTGGAACACGTTCATTCCCAGTTTCCCGAGCAGCCCGCAACGGTGGGTGGAGAAGAGGTTATGGTGCCTTCTCCCCACTCGTGGCTGCTGGTGCAGAGCCAGAGCTGAATGTCAGCCAATCAGGGGATGACTCTAGAACAGGAGGCAGAGCATGGCCCAACATCACAGTCCTTGTGCCAGGGAACAGACTCAAGTAAATGGGGACACCTACTTCCTAACTGCTGTTTTGCTGATGGCTGCATGCACACAGGCTGCAGCACAACAAACCAGACATTCAAGCACTTGGCACCACACTCAGCTTGCTCAGGGCAGCTCCTGGTGTGCTGATCATTTTCAACATGTGACCCTTAAAGAGACACTGCCAAGGTGCTGCTGCCTTCACGTACACAAGGGAAGAAAGTTTTTCAAAACCTACATGGATGCTAATGTTTCCAGGCATCTGTTTGTTCTCCATGGACAGCGTATTTCATGTGCACTTCACTTGCACTTTCTCTGGCAATCTAAACTTTTCAATATTGGCCTACCCCATGAGAACTTGGAAGCAAAGCTAATGCAGAAACGAGAAGGAATTTTATGTGGGTCTTGGGAGGAGCTGGATTTGCAGTTCTGGTTTTAGCCTGTCTGATATTCATGATGTCTCATGAGGTTCAACAGGGACAAGTGCAAAGTCCTCACTTAGGACAGAAAAAATCCCATGTCCTGCTACAGGCTGAGGACTAACTGGCTAAGTAGCAGCTCTGTAAAAAAGGACCTGGGGGTTATGATGGACTGGCAGTTGGATATGAGTCAACAGTGTGCCCTTGTTGCCAAAAAGGCCAATGGCATCTTGGCCTGCATCAATAGGAGCATTGCCAGCAGACCGAGAAATGTGATTATTCCCCTCTATTCAGCACTGGTGAGGCCACATCCGAAATATTGTGTCCAGTTGTGAGCTCCCCCCTCCAAAAAGGATATGGACAACTTAGAAAGAAACCAGCAGAGGGCAGCAAAAATTATTAGGGGGCTGGGACACAAGAGTTTCGCAGAGAGACCGAAGGAACTAGGCTTATTTAGTCTACAGAAGACTGAGGGAGGATTTTGATAAATACCTTCAACTACTTGAAGGGGTGCTCCGAAGAGGAAGGAACTAAGCTATTCTCAGTGGTGACACAGGACAGAACAAGGAGCAATGGATTCAAGATGCAACTGGCGAGGTCTAGGTTGGCTATTAGGAAAAACTTTCTTACTAGGAGGTGGTGAAGCACTGGAATGGGTTACTAGAGAGCTGGTGGAATCTCCATCCTTGGAAACTTTTAAGGCACAGTTTGACAAAACTCTGGCTGGGAGTGGTCCTGCGTTTAGTAGGGGGTTGGACTAGATGACCTAATGAAGTCCCTTCTAGCCCTAATAGTCTATGATTCTGTGTGGAGGCCATGTGCATTTCTGAGCACATGCATTTGTGTATAGGTCAAAAAGCAATCCTGCCACACATAGGCTTTGTCTGAATTGAGAGGGCTTTTCCTGATGGAACTATTCTGATGTAGTTAAACCTGCAAAAACCTTCCCCCCGGACCTAATTCTGTCAAGACACAGGGATGACTACACTATGGTGCCTCAGCGTAGAAAGTGGAGCGCTGTTGTATGGATGCTTCTGAAATTGATGTAGGGGGTTTCTGTCAATATAGGTAATCCATGGCTCACAAGATAGTCGTTTCAACAGATTTCTTCCATCAACCTAGCTGTGTCTACGTGGGAGAGCAAGTCACCCTAAACTACAGCACAAAGGGCATGACATCTTTCTCAGCCTTGAGTGATGTGGCTAGATCCATGCAAGTCTAGGTGTGGAGCAGTCCAGTGGATGAATCTTACCCATTCCCCCAGCCAGCATGAGCTATACTGGATCAAACACACGTCTCATTAGTGACATCTCACTCACACAGCTAGGGCAGTAGTAAAACGCTCTGTGAACGTTACCCTGTGCTGTAACATGAGTTGTGGAGGCCATCCTAGCATGGGCCCTCAATGGACCAGTACGCAAGTGCTTGCCTCAGTACAGTTTACCCCAGGTCCAAAAATGGGATAAGCAATGCCAGAACAAAGCCCATGTATTCTGGTATAATGGCAGTCACCTTAGGGTTGTTCGAAATCTTGAACTCTGTTAGTGTAACTATGCAGGAAGATTTCCCAGCCATAAAGTAGCCACGTAACCATGCAGCCTGGCCTGAGAGATGCCAGGACAGCCATTGTTAGACAAGAGAGGTAAGGTTCTGGGGCCAGTGCTACATGCAGAAGCTGTCCCTTCTGGCTTTAACATCTTGTATGGCTGACAGCCATTCTGCTCTGCTAGTTTGGATTTTGGGTCCCTCATCTGGGGTCTCTTGGTCCCACATTCAGCTGGCCGAGAGCGCAGAACAACAGACAGACAGATAGACACACTTCAGCTGGTGCCTCATAAGCACAGAATGTACCCCCTTACCGGAGCAACTCCTCCAGCGTACAGAAGACGGGGCACCTGTTAACGAGCTCTCACAGATGCCAGCTCCTCTGCTCGCACTGCTGCACCAGCCAGTGCAAAGCCTGAGTGTTTACATCTGATTTACTAACAAAACCAGCAGCTGCCCAGGCTGCTCTGTGGAGACCTGACCGCTGGGAAGAACCAAATCTCCATGGAGGAGTAAAGATCGCGGCCACAAAAGAAAAATGAAATTAGCTACACAACCCTGTGGGCTGCAAGGCCTCTTTGTTCCCCTCCTGCTCAGCCAAGGGGCTGGGAAGTGTGGCATTTCCAAATTCCACTACAGACACGGCCCCAGCCCCATGAAGGCAGGCATGTCTGGGAGCCCTTCCTTTCGCCTTATTTGGGGTGGAGATGTGTGGTGCGGCTTGGGTTGGTTTGTTTTTTATGCAGTGCTATGAATACCCAAGGCCTTTCTGCTCACTGTTTAATAGATTTGAATGTGAAAAGGTGGGGAGATTGGGAAGAGGGCAAGGGGAAGAGGAGGGGGGGCTGCTCCCTTTGTTCGGGAATGCGGCTCCAGCCATGGATTTATTTAGCTTTTGGAGGGCTCGCAGAGGCTCTCTTCCTTTCTGCCTCGCGTTCATTAGCATAGCAGCTGCTCCATGAGAGGGGCTAGTCAAGAGAAAAGGACGGAGTCGTCCTGGGCATGAATAGGGGGAAAATAGTTTAAAAGGACAGAAGTGTTGAATGGGGGGGGGTGCGTCTGAAAGATGTCGCTGGAGCTTTGAATTTGTTCAGAGTGAAATGAGAGGGCGCTCTCAAAGGGACAGACATGGATGGGGAGTGGGTTGCACCCCGAGAGGGACTGCTGCTGGAGCGCAGGGGCAAGCAAGAATAGCAGCTAGAGAGCAGTGGGAAGAGGTGGATTGGATCCTGTGGAACAACATGGGTGAGGGGTCTGACCCCCAGAGTGCAAAGCACAGAGATCACAACGGACCCACCTGCAGGCTGTCAGCCTGGGCTCCATTCCTACACAGCTGAGGGGTTTACACAGCTGGGGAAGGTGTTGAAACCTGGCTGGACAAGAGCGTGTCTTTGTGGTGTCTGCCTTTGTCAGCAGCCCTTAGCCAGTGTCCTTTGGCCACCTCTGTCCCTCAGCCTACCCCACCCTCAGTCACCTCCTGCCCCGGTTCCCTCATGAGTGGTGTGTTGTTACACCCCAGCTTCCTAGCAGAGGGTACTATCCTGGGCTTTTGGGTAGGGTCAATAGGGACATGGCACCTGTGGCAGGCAGGGATGAAGGTGGAATTTTTCAATCTATGCTTACACACAGAGTAAGAAGGGAGTCATCTCTTGCAGGCATGCAAAATCAGAAACGAGCAATATTGTAACAACAACAACAAAAAACAAGAGAGCAAACAATGATCCTGGCGGCAAACCAGGTCCCTGTGCCACAGCAGATAGACCAGAAAGAGGATGTGTTCTGTATTTAAAGTGCAATGGGAAAACTACAAAATTGCAATAGGGCTGGATAAAATAGAAAAGAAAAGAAGAGCAGCCTCACTATTAGCAAGAATGGGCAGCGGCTGTCAAGTGCTCCTGAAGCATCTGGAGATGTCAGCAGCAGATCCGGAGGAATCGTCAAATCCTAGAAAAGCTCCAAAAACATTTTTCAACCCACAAAAGCTGTTATATACAAGGGGGAAATTATTCATAATTGTAATCAGAAATCTGGAGGAACAATAGAGCAGCACACTACCAAATTGTCTGAAATGGCTGACTCATGTGAGCATCAAATCTTAAAAGATGGACTGATCCAGGATAACAAAGAAGGAGTCCTGTGGCACTTTTAAAGACTAACAAATTTATTTATCACACGAGTTTTCGTGAGGGAAAATAATACGGTTACCCCTTTGGAATTTGTCATCATGATTCAGGATAGATCAGTAATTGGCATGAAAGATGCAGGTGCTCAAATGAGAATGCTTAGAAAACCCTCTCTTGTTCTGTCAAAAGCTATAGATGTGCACAGCTTATGAACAAACTCCTATCCCAATGCAAAGCATAAATGGAGGGTGACAGAACAAATTCACCAAATAGCACAAGGAAAGCACAAAAATACTCCCAAAGATGTGCAAAAGCAAGTGCACAAACACAACCAGAACAAAAAGCAAAACTTGTGTAAGCTGTGGAGAAAAACATGATACAGGCAAATGCCCCACATATGGGGTCAGGCATACTTACTGTGATACGAGAAATCATTATGTTAAAGCTTACAGACAAGTAAAGCAAAGCAAAAAATAAGCCAAGCTCACATTACAAGCGGTGACTCAAAGGCTGGATTTTGCATGTGTCTGACATTAATGCAGTACACAGAAGCCAAAAGAAATGGCATATAAAGCTCAGAATTACCACCAAATGCAAAGCAAGACAGGAGTCCACAACCAAGCAACAAATCGAATGACATATAGACAGATAGTGGGGCATCCAGGAATGTGAGAGGTTACAAAGACATACTCAACAAGAGAAATAAGCAAAATTGTAACCAAGCAAAGCCAAATTGGAATTAGACAATGGAATGATTGGAATGCCATTAAAAGAGCGTGTACACAAGAAGCAGAATATCAAGGAAAAGTATATAAGCTGAAATTTCAGGTAATGCAGATGATACAGACAACACAGAAGCCCCTATGTTAACAATGACTAAACCTTGGACAGACGATTCTCACAACAAAATCATAAGGCTACAAGAGACCACAAGGGTCATCTAGTCCAAGCTCCTGCCAAGATGCAAGATTTGCTGTGTCTAAACCATCCAAGACAGATGGCTCCCCTGCCTCCCGTAGAAAACCTCCTGCGAAGGAGCTTCCACACCCTTCCAAGGTGTCTGCGCTGTTGGCCTACTCTTCTTATAGCTAGGAAGCTTTTCCTAATATTTAGCCTAAACCTGCTATGCTGTCCTTTGAACCCACTGCCTCTCATCTGTCCTCTGTGACAAAAGAGAACATCTCTTCTCCAGCTTTTCTGATGGCAGCCTTTCAAGTAGTTGAAGACCGCTATTATGTCTCCTTTAATCTCCTCTTTTCCAAACTCAGCAAACCCAGTGCCCTCAGCTTTCACTCCCATGGCTTGCATTCCAGCCCTCAAATCACTTTTGTCACTCATCTCAGAATCCTTGCCAGTTTCTCTACACCCTTCCTATACATTGGGGACCAAAACTGGTACCAGTATTCCAGCCGAGACCTAGCCAGTGCTAAGAGTGGTCCTGTCACCCCCGTGACTTGCATGCTGTGCCTCTGTCAGTGCAACCTAAAATTTCATTTGCTTTTCTCATGAGAGCATCACATTGCTGACTCATGTCGAGCCTGTGGTTCGCCAAAACTTCTAGCTCCTTCTCAGCAGTGTTACTGCCCAGCTACTTCCCTCTCACTCTGTATTGATTTTGCTTTCCTAAGAGAGCACCTTGCACTTGTCTTGGTTGAATTTCACGTTGCTGTCTATAGAGCAGCGCTTCTCAACCATTGTGTCAGAAGACCCAACTATGTCGCCACACAGCAGTAACTTTGTCATGGAGAGCTGGGGTTGGGACTGGATTTGGCCAGGGAGCAGGGGGGAGGGAATGAGCTGATGCGTCCTTTAAGGTTGTATATACCACCAAGTGTGTTGCAACCAGAAAAAGGTTGAGAACCACTGGGCTATAGCCCAGTTCTCCAATTTATCAAGATCCCTCTGAATTTAGCTCATCCTTGAAAGTGTTGGCAACCCCTCCAGCTCTGCGTCATCTGTAGACTGGATCCACATGCTGTTTATTCCTGCAGCCAGAGAGCAAGTAAACATCTCCAGGCCCAGAACAGATCCCTGTGGAACCCCACGTGAACACTCCCTGCAATCTGCAATTCCATTCATAGTTCCTCTTTGTCTGAAGTTGTACAATAGACACACAAACAAAACAAATAACTATTCGGCTCAGACAATGCACTGTTGCATCCTGCAGCAAAGCTGCTAAAAGAATACCATGATGTCTTGAAGGCCTGGGATGACTTCCAGTAATGTTACACACAGAAACAGAGAAAACTAGCCAGCTTGTCTAATGCCTGTCTTGCAGAGTTTGCATTAAGAGCAAAAAATAATGGGAGCAATAAAGTTAATGGAGAAAGAAGACACAGAACCCACAAGTTGGATAAACGACATAGTAGCTACTGAGAAGCCTGACAAGTTGTGTATTTGCATAGACTCAAGCAGTTTAAATCAAGTGCTGAAAAGTGATCACTACCAAATACATACAGTTGAAGACCTATTGCCTGACTTCAGTGGTGACAGAGGACAGAACAAGGAGTCATGGAGTCAAGCTGCAGCAGGGGAGGTCTAGGCTGCGTATTAGGAAAATCTTCTCACTACAAGGTGGTGAAGCACCACAATGGGTTGCCCAGGGAGGTGGTGGCATCTCCATCATTGGAAACTTTTAAGACCCAGTTGGACAAAATCCCAGCTGGTCTGATTTAGTGGGAGTGGGCCTGCTTTTAGGAGGGGGCTGGACTAGATGAACTCACAAGCTCCCTTCCAACCTTTTGATTCTATGACTTGGCAAAAGCAAAAATCTTGTCAGTACTGAGGCCAAAGACAGATATTGGCAAGCAGAGGTGGCCTGAGGTAATTAGGGGCCCTAGGCGAAGACCCTTCTTGGAGCCCCCCCCCATAGGCCCCCACTGCCACCCTAACCCCCCCCCAACTCTTCAGAGCGGCTGCTCCAGGGGGCCCCACTCCCAGCAAGCCACAGCTCCACCCCGGCCACTCTCCTCCATCCCCCTGGGGAGGCGCAGCTGGCTGGGGGTATGAGGGGAGCGCTGCTCTGCCTCGCTGCAGAAACGCCAGGCAGGCAGGCAGGCGGGCAGGCAGGCAGCACAGCTTCTGGTGCCGGCAGTCATGCCCACAGAAGGGTAAGTGAAGTAGGAGGCTGCTACGGGGCCCCCTTACTGCTTGAGGCCCTGGGCAGCCACCTGCTTCACTTACCTCAAAAGCCATCTCTGTTGGCAAGCGGTCCCAGATTAAAAAAAAAGCAGCTGTCTCACCACATTCTAGACACCAGCAGGTAGAAGAGATGGCCAAGAATGCCATATGGGATCAACATTGTATTGCAGAATGTCAACACCACCAATAAGATGTGTGAACAAGACTTGTAGACATCATTTTCATGGCTGATGACACTTTGGTGTATGGATGTGGACACAGCATGACACAAGTGATGACAAATCACAACCACACCCTCCACTGTCTGCCAGAAAGGGCCAGAGGAACACAGCTCAAATGGAACGAAAAAATTGCAACAGACTGCAGTCCCCCCCACAGGACATTTACTACTTCCCACGTGCTGTGGCCTGGCCTGCAAAGATAACAGCAATATAGCGGCTGCCCATCCTTAGACAGATTGAGTCAGGCAAAGACTATTAGAATTTTTAAACTCTGACAAAATTTCTTCCAAGCCTCTCAGATGTACATGTGCCTCCCTGAAGTGAGTCCTGGACAAAGATCCACCAGGGACATGGTTACTTCAAGATGATACAACCTCACACATATCAAGGGGCTGGTGATAAACTATTCCGTTCTAAAATATTACTGTGTGAATGAAGTGGCAGCCAATACAGTGTAATGCCAGGATGACTGGGCTTCCAGAGTCACTCGGAAGAGACAGCTTGGAGCCTTCTCATCAAAGTCACTGTTACTAATGAAAGAAAGACACACCCAATTGGAAGAGTAATGTCTTGCAGCAGTGTTTGCACGAGACTGGTTCAGCTAGGCCAGGATGGGAAACAGTTTGAGCAGACAGTGGTAATAAACCAGTAGAGAACATTTTTACAAAACCACTGCATGGAATCCAAAAGGATTCTTGGCATCTGACGAAGCGGGTTGGAGCCCACAAAAGAGTATGCCAGCAAATTCGCCACCATCAGTTCGCCCTTCCGTGAGTGGATTGCAGTGAGTATGAACTCACCACGCTGCTCCCAGAAGCTGACCCCAGAAGTCCTGTCCTTGGGGTCGGGGGCGAAGGGGAAAGATGACTGCAAGTGATTTGTGGTCAGCTTTCCCCCAATGTGTAATGGTGGGTTAGAAAGCTGCTGCTGGTTACGCAAGGAATTTTATGTTCCTTGCTTAACCGGCAGTCAACTGCCACCAAATTTCCCCCAAATGTAGACTAGGGCTAACACAGCTACCACTCAGGAAAGCATTCTCAGTGCATGCTACTGAAACTCCAATGCTACTTCTTCTCTGTCCACTACAAGGAAGGGACTGAAATGTACATAGCCAACATCTCATCCAGCACAGCCTTGCTGTGTGAGAATACACCAACTGACCAAGAATATTGGATCCTTGGCCTCACCCGCTCTCTCACAAGCTACATGGACTACCTCAGTCCTGGAGATGACCGTTCAGTCTTCTGGGAACAGGCGAACAGTCACATCGCTGCCAGCAACCATCACAAAACAACTAAGCATGTCACCAGGCTGGTGTCTCAAACAGTGTAATTTCAGACAACAGACCCCAGCTGACTTGCGGGGAGTTTGTGAGATTTACCTTTGGATTGGAAGTTGGTTGCATCACTTCCTCATGATATCAGCCAATTAAAAGACACTGCCAAAGCAGCAGGGAAAATTGCTACGATTCTGTTAGGTATGTCTACACCAGTGGTTCCCAACCAGTGTGCTGGGGCACACAGATGTGCTGCCTCAACACACAAAGTCTGCCGCGAGCATCCCTAAGAGCTGGAGTTAAAGTCTCGTCCCTGCTCAGCCCAGCCACCTGGCAGGGGTTAAAGTAATGGGGAAGGCACTGGAACACAGTTCTGGAGTGCCCTATTTTTAGGCAGGCAGCATTTGTGCCCCTAAAAAAAAGAGGAAGACACCGGAATGCAGAGTTCCAGGGGTCCCCCTAAAAATAGCAGAAGCAGCGGACCAGAGTTCCCGAGGCTCTGCCTTAAACCTGGCTCCACCTTAAACCCAGCCAGCAGAGAGCTGCGGGAGGCTGGGAGTGTGTGAATCTCCCCCTGCAGGGCAGAGCAGCTTGCCTCAGCCAGCCAGATAAGGGCTCTGGTGGGGAGGGCTGCTGGGGGTTGTGTGGGGCAGGTATGTGTGTGTAGTGGGGGGCAGGGAGTGGTTGTGTAGCAGAGGGTGTGTAGCTGAGGTTGTGGGGTGGCTGTCTGGTTGGGGGGGTGTAGCTGGGGGGTGGGGTGGCTGTGTGGGGGGGTGTAGCTGGGGGCTGGAGCACTAGTTCTGGCCCCTGCAGTGACGGGAGGGTCCATCACAGGCAGCAAGGGGCTGGGGAAGGGCATGACGGGACCCACTGGGGTGGGAGCGAGCAGCAGTGGGGTGAGGATTTGCCCTGAGTGGCAGGGAGCCACTGTGGAGACGGGGAAGTGCATGCTATGCCATACTCCCCTACCCTACCTTCCTACTCCCCAGCTTCCCCCTGCCCCCCAAAAAGCCACGTGTTCTCCCTTCCTCTCTCCTCTCTTGCCACCCTTGTGCTGTTCCCCACATGGCTGCCCTTGTCCTCTTTTGCCACCCCTGCCCTGCTCTGCTCCCCACACTCACTCCTGCCACTGCACAAGACTCCTGACCTCCTGTTTTGCCAAACCTGCTCTGCTACCCCTACTACCCCACATAGCAGCATTTCTGAACACTGTGTCATGGTTCATGAATATTCATAAGTGATTTAAGTTAATTTGAATATTCATGAGTTTTTTAATGGTGGTGTGCCTCAAAAAATTTGAAGGTATCAAGGCGTGCCACAGCAGAGGAAAGGTTGGGAACCACTGGTCTACACTTACACTTTAAATTGAAATAATGATGATTATTGCGATTTAAAGTAGTGCATGTCTACACTAGCTTTCCTTATTTCAAAATAAGAGCTCCCTCATTTCAAAATAAGGAATGGCAATTTAAAAATAATAGAACCTCACCAGAGCCGTCCCTGGGGAGGATTTAACTTAAACTGATTTAATGATTTTTATTTTGATTCAATTAGATGGATTTAAGTTAAATTGATTTAACAATCTAAGTTTAGACATAGCCTTAAAGAAACCTGCAAAAAGCAAAGAAAATGCACAGCCATCCTTGAATGGAGAAACACTCCTAAAGAAGGCATAAATAGTCAGTGCAATGCTTGACATCAAGATGCACAAGTTGCTTCTGAGTTTGGAAAGTTTGCTTTTCCACACCTTAGTGTTGTGCCATCTGTGAGTGGCAGTGGGAGAAGGAGAACCACACAGAAGGAAGAGAGGAACACAGAGGCCAGCACCTATGACTGAGCAGCTGAAGCCCTCCCAAAACTATAATAAGGAGACCCTGTCAGGATCAAATTATTCCTCAGGACAAATCCTGCAGTCGGAAGCAAGCTCCATGTGTTGAACAGATAAATCCTGGTTCGTACAGCACGACAGAGGAAAGGTGTATATTACACTGGGCCCACAAATACATGCACCCACTCTGAAAACGAAGGAATTTCCAGAAGGAATCCAGCTGACCAGCAGGTATTGGAACAGACTGTCAGCACACCACTCCACTGGGAAAAAGAAGTGCAAGGCACCGTAAGAAAAACTCATGCTCGTTCCAACACGGGACCGCAGGGCTTGAAGGGACCATGTGAAATCATTTAGTTCAGGCCCTGGAACTCCAGGCAGGAGGAAGTGTTAGCTAACCATCCTGAACAGCATTCATCTAACCTGCTCTTAATAACCTCGCTGGCCTGTTTATTCCAGTGTTTGTTCACCACAACAGTTAGGAAGCTTTTCGTAATGCCCAACTTAACATCAAACCAGCTGCAAGGTACATGCAAGACAGTATAATGCAAAGGTGTGAACAAATAACCCAGATGTCAATACCTTCAGCTCCAAGAAAGTTAAGTTCCAAAAGGGGAGCCATGTGAGTCTCGTTCAGCCAAATAAAAGAGTCCTGGGGCACTTTTAAAAGCTAACAAATTTATTTTTCGTGTGAGCTTTTTGTGAGCAAAGTCCCACTTCGTCAGATGCCAGAGTGCAGAAATCTTACGTTGAAAAACCTTTTCAAAACGTTCTCAATATAAGTTTTCTCCACTCTGGCACCTGACAAAGTGAGACTTTGCTCACAAAATAAGAAAGTTAAGATTCAGTTAATCAAAAAGAAGAGCTGGTGTTAAGTTGTGGTAACTTTTATATGTGCGCGCGTGTGCACACTATGGGGACAGAATAGAAAGTTAACGTAAACAGGCTGTGTTATTCATTTTAAATTTTGCTTTCCCAGCTGTTATATGGGTAACTAGATCCCAGCAGTAGGCACTACAGCATGACTGTAGGGTCAGGCCTCAGGACTTACAAAACTCACTCTCAAGAAGTCCTTGATGAGGGAACAGTAAATGTGTAGAAAGGACAAAAGCTGGACTGTTACAGGGTCCCGGCTGGCACACTGGGGCTGATGTGGAGACCAGCCTTTCCTTCTGGGACATTTAGAAGGTTTTTTCACGGGAAGAGGAGGTTTTTCACAGGAGTCCACAACCAGTGAGCGATTGTTTCCACCATGACCCACCCCGTAAAGCTGGGGCCCACCCAGGTCAAAGGTGCCACACGCTTTTGTGGAAGCAGCGTGCCACCTGGGCGGCTTTACCACCATAAAATGCCAGCTTTCCAGAATGCCTGCCAGTGCTGAGCATGCCAGAAACCAAGGCCTTGATGGGGCTGCTGAGCTTTTGGGAGAGCCTGGCGGCTGGCCTCATCTCATCCATTGTTATTGTGGACTGTGCCCGTTTTTCTGGTGGGGATGTGAATGAGGGAGCATCAGCCAAAGGAATCATTCCAGGGTGTGTTTTCTCCACAGTCACTGAACGTTTTCAGTATTGGTCCCTGAAATTCTGCCCCCCAATCTGTCTGTCTTTCTGCCTGACCCCGGGCATGTCTACTATGCCAACACCAGGGCAACTGATCATCTGTTAATGAAGGAGGATGCTGTCACTGGGTTTAGATTCACACTGTCATCTTATTCGTTGCCTTTCTTTTGTTCATATTTTATTTATATTTTGTAACTAAACCAAGGTAATAGAGGGTCAGAGTCTTGACTGGAATTACACCAGCCATGAAGTCTGGAGAACCTTATCTGAATGTTTTCAGTAAATAAACAAAAGTTTTGAGTGAAAACAGGTCTAAACCTCCCCCCCCCTTCCCCCTACCCCAGCTCTGTTTAGTATTTTGTCTGCAGCCTAAACACAACTACATCCCAAGACACAGAAAATGCAACAGAGGAGATGCAGAACATGAACGTGAGCTGAGTAACTAGGTAATCTAATTCACTGTACAGACAGAGTGAAAGCCCCTAAAAGTAAATACAGCTAGTCCTCACTTAGTGACCTACTCGTTTAGTGACCCCTCAGAGTTATGACCGGCTCTCTGATGAGTTGGTATTATGGCAATGTACGAGAACTCGCATCAACTCTCTCAGATTACCTATATTTACAGTACACTATGCAAACTAAGTTCAGTACATTAGAGCTTAAAACATTTAAAATATATATTAAAAATGTTATAAATGATGCAAAGGTGACATTAAAACTATCTACCGATGGTTGAAAAACCCACTACCAGTAAAGTACATTATGCCTGAAATACCGGTAAGGGCTGCTCCTCGTTTAGTGACCAATTCGTTTATCAACCAGGTTTCAGGAACGGAACCCGGTCACTAAGTGAGGACTACCTGTAGTAGAATGCAGAGGAAACTAGTAAAATCTGTTAGGTCTTCACTCGTGTTAGCAACACAAGGTAGGATTTTGTCTGTAATATTATGGTTTCTTTTAATCTTGATATTGTCCCTTTAACTTACCACAGAAAAATATAATGCCCCTCTGGGTATGTCCACACGCAGGTTTTAAATCGAAATAAAGTTAGTTATTTCGATTTTTAAAAAGTTAAAGTCCACATGATGTTTTCTTATTTTGAAATAAGAAGCTCCCTTATTTCAAAATAAGGAAGATTATTTTGATATAATAAAACCTAGTATTATATCAAAATGAGGGTTCTATCGAAATAGTCATTTCGATAGAACCCTCTGTGGGCCTGTTATATCAATATCACACTATATCGATATAACTGTGTCTGACCTTCCTCCCCCCTTCCAACACCCTGCCCAGGGAATGGATCAGCACCCTGGCCAGGGAGGAAGGAAGGGTGCAGGGGGGCCCCCCCACCCTTCCCCTGGCTGGGCTGGTGGTGGGGGAAATACCCCACCAATGGCTCTCCCCGCGCAACCTGGGCATGCGGGGAGAAGGAAGCCCCGGCGCACCCAGGTCCCACCACGCTAGCAGGTTGCACAGGGAAAGGGAGCCCCACACGCCCAGCTCCTGCCATGCTAGCTGGGCACGTAGGGAAAGATTCTTTTTTTGTCATTGGCTTTTTACTCAGATTTCCTGGGATAGGGAAATGGCAATTAACAGAATGTTAATTAACACAGTTCATAGAATGAAATTCTGGTGAGCTTGCCTCTCAAGTTAAACCAGTTAATAACTACATTAAACACCTTTCATGCTGCCAGATTCCAAAGGGGCACCATGTTAGTCTAGTTCAGTAAAACAAACAAGGAGTCCTGTGGCACTTAAAGACCAACAAATCTATTTATGGCATGAGCTTTCATGGGAGAAACTTGCACTTCGTCAGACGCTTTGAAGATGGGGGAACTTACAGAATGGGAGGAAATAAATTCAGGGACCTATAAATCATTGGATCAGGTCACACTGTAACAGCAAACCAAAATTGTCATAAAGATTCAAACGCTGGGGAACTGCATATATAGCAGTGTTTGTCAAAGTATGGGCTGCGACCCAGTACAGGGTTGCAGACCCAAAGGGACTGGGTCATGGCACCCATGCTGCACCTGGGAGGGGAGGCAGCTGCCCCTCACTTTCCCACTGACTGGTGCTGCTTGGGGGGGGGGGACTGCCCCTCGCTCCCTAGCCTGCTGGCACTGCCCTGGGAGGAAGGGGCAGCTGCCCCGGCTCTCCTGCCAGTCCTTCTGGGGGGTGGGGGGGCAGCTGCCCCTTGTTCTCCTACCAGCCAGCACTGATTTGGGGCAGGGAGATGGCCCATCCGTCCCCCACAGTGGAGAGTCATCACATGGCAGAAAGGTCTGGCGCTGGGTCCCAAAGAAAAAAGTTTGACAACTGCTGGCATATAGAGTAAGAAGAAATCAAATCACCTGTTGTAATGATAGAAAAATTCAAAGTCCCTATTAAGCCCTGAAGCAACCACCAAAGTTTCAGCTGGGAAAGGCTCAGTGGCGCCCACATGGTGTTTGGGGCAGGCAGGAGGCAGGACAAAGAGAAGTGAGGGCATGTATTGGTATCAAAGGCAGGGGGGTTAAGGTACGGGGGAATACCCCAGAATGCCATTCCAGGATGCCCTATTTTTAGGGAGCCAGCATTCTGGGCCCCCCTCAAACAGGGGGCACACGGCGGCACGCTGCATTCGGGGGCCCCCTAAAGGTAGCAGGGTGCTCAGGAATACAGTGTTCCAGCATGTTCCCCTAGGCCCTAGACCAGTGGAAGTGAGGGGCTGCAGGCTCCCTCCCTTCCCCGCAGCCTGTCCCGTGCCCAGCTCTTCAGCCACCTCGGCCAGGTAAGGGGGCTGGTGGGGGTTGGGGCAGCTGGGCTGCTGGTGGAGAAAGCGTGGAGGCAGGGAGGGGGGAGAAGGGGTCGGGCTGGTGGCCTGGGGAGGGCTTGGGGGCTGAAGGGGGTGGTGTGAAGACAGGGAGCTGGAGGGCAGGGGGTTAGGAGGGCTGGAATGGGGCAGGAAGCTTAGGGAATGGGAATTGGGGCTGAAAATGACATGGGGAAAAGTGGCAGGTGTTTTGGGGAGAGTGACTGGGGTGGGGGGGTTGGTGTGGGGGCTTGCATGTGGGGGACAAGAGCTGGGGTTGGGTCAGGTGGTGGGCTGGCATTCATGGGCAGGAGCTGTGGTGTGGGAAGGGCACCCACCCATGTGGGAAGGGGGCCTGCCCCATTAGGAAGGTTCTGGGGCCTGCCAGATTGTACTTTAACCCGTGGATTCGTCTCATTGCAGCTCTCTGTAATTGCTGCTCTCAGGGCTGCTCACCTCAGGCTTCTCACCACATCAACCACAAAAAAAACTTGTGAAGCATGTTCAATACGCTACCGCTCCCTTTTTTCCAGAAGGATCTGGTTGCTGGGCAGCTAATTTTCCAAGCAACAGTAACCCACCCTGAATAGGTCTCTTAAAACAATAGCCTGTTTTAGAATATGGGTTACATGTTGACTTGCACATCTCCGCAACAACCTGAGGGGATGTGCACGCTAGAAACACAGCAGCGCTGCAGAGCAGACTCTTACTGCAGGGATGGAAGGGGTTCTTCACCCACTACTGGTGCTCCTTCACCACCCAGAGAGGCAGGGTCAACCAAAGAATTTGTCCAGACCTATGGTGGCTCATGCTGGAGCTTTCGTCCATTACTTAAAACTGACAAGGCATGTGAATGAGATGACCTAATTTGATAGAGTAGCTCAGTTCCTAGATATTTGCACTTCACACATCATAGTACCAGCACCAGCTATGAAGAGAACAGAATCAAAGAGCTCCTTGGCCTGGCTCAGCTCTGCCCCTGTGAAGGGGACAGCTCTCTGCCAGACTCCCCGCCCAAGCATTTCCCCACAGCATGGAGCCTGGCAGGCCTGAAAGATGCAGCTGGATGGCCAGCGATTTAGGTAGGCAGACTGACCAGGAACTAAGAGAGGCCACTCACCACAGTGGAGGAGGGAGAGGGCACAGGCAATGCTCACCAGCATCTTCTGGTGAGTATGCACTGTCCCCGCAGAAGCTCTCAGTGCATATAGGGACAGCAGGCTCTACAACACCTTAAAGAGCTTGTGTAACCTGCTTACGTGGGTTAGAATTCATTCAACAGCCCCTCTCCAGTGCCTAAACCGCTGCAGAAAGCAACTGGAGAGCCAGAATCCAGTCTGTACAAGACTCACTGCAAAAACTGCTCAGAGTTCCCATCCCACATTAAAACATTACTCAGCATAAACATCAGCAGCGTCACTGGCCGGGGAAGGACCCGGGGCACTGGTACAGGCCCCACCTCCTGACTGCAGGCCATGCCCCCAGCCGGAGGCATGGCAGGGAACGGCAGCCGTGGCAGCTGGGCCACCCGTCTAGGAAAGGACTGGAAGCGGCCGCTACTGCTGCGGGCAGCTGGGCCCCGGATCTCCAGCCAGATCCAGCTGGAGATCGAGAGAGGCAGGGGCCCCGCCAGGATCCAGGGCACTGGCGCTGGGATTTGGGGCATGGGCCCCGTGTGCCAGGCGCCAGCGATGCCCCTGAGAAACGTAACAATAAACATTATTAACTAACTTCACAAACCTTATCCTAAGAACCCCAATTAATTTAAACAAAACAGTAAGAAACCCAAGAGTCCTAGAGTTCAGGTGGAGTCACCCTTATCTCAGTTTCAGTCTTTTAAGTCCTTGAGGCTTGAATGCAAAACAGAAGCAGCAATCCTCATCTTCTCTGGCTGCAGGAATCTTCGGCGGGAATCCCTGCAGTCCTTCGCTTCCTCACCTCAACCAGCACCAGGCTATCAGGTCACTGGCCATCCAGCTCTCACTTCCATAACAGAAAACTCCCCTGCAAAACAGTCCAAAGCAGGGAGAAAACATCCTGCAGTCCACTCTTGGGTGAGCTCCTTTCACTCAGACCCTGAGCGCATGGACTCTAAAGCTCTCTCTGGTTGCTCCTCTCCAGCCTGCCCTTCTCAGGCTTCTCCCACACATCTGACTCCAGTACTGTACAACAACAAAAACTTGTGGAGCATGCTCAATGTGTTACCACAGCCTCTTACCAGAAAGTTCTGGTTTCTGGGCTGCAAAATCTGCCCAGCAATGTAACCCCGCCATAAGGGATCCCTGAAAGAGATTGCACCTTTTTAGGCACGTGGGTTAGTTACACTTGCAGCATGCACTCCTCCAGGGCTGGTGTAGCTGGGGGAGTCAGAAGGACCCTGGGACCAGTTGCTGAGCTGTGAGCACACATTTTGTGTCTGGCTCCTTCCCCCACACACGCTACCTGGCCCTTCCCTCTGTCCAGTCCTAATGGCAGCAGTCTCCCAGCTGAAGCAGGCACAGAGCAAGGAGCCAAGAGCCACTGAGCCAGAAGGAGGGCTGCCTATTAACAACCGGCTATGGCTACACAAGCAGTGGTACATGATGTGGGGCAGGGCCTCTGAAATCGCTTCAGGCTAAAGAGGAATGAAGGCTGAGGCCCATTCCCTCTCCTGCAGGGAAGCAGAGCAGCGAGAGCCTGCTGTAAAGAATGGCAGGGAAAGGCCAGCCCTAAACTCAAGCATGCTCCCCAGGGACAGGATACATCTGGGAGTGCCCGTGGGTTAGGCATCTCCAGAAAGACGGAGCCCTCCCAGCCGCTCCAGCACCACAAGGGCACACACACAACGCTGGGCTCGACCATGCAAGTTGGCATCCTCCGGGGGCTGTGGCTCAAAGGTGGCTGTCAATGGCGTTGAGCAACGGTGGGCAAGGAGCGACGTCTCTGCTGCCAGCCAGCGTACAGAGGGCTAGGTGACTGACTGTGCACAAGCTGGACATTCATGGCTGCTGCCAAGATCTGGGCCCTCCAGGCCCCGCGTCCCCAGTGGCACGCTGGACTGTAATCGCCCCCCAGGTCACTGGATGCAGGGCTGCTCCAAGAGTGCCCAGAAGGAAACAGTGCAGGATGGTCATTTCCAGTGTCAGAATGGAGCTTTAGAATAGATGAAATACGAGGATGCACCTGCACCTGTGGTCAGGCCAATCACTGTGGGGCTGGTTAGTTTGATATTCAGGCCCATTGCTTGCACATTTGTGGCCGTGTTCTCAATAATCAAGAGACTGCAGATTTCTGCACTGACAGCACATATCTGCCTCACTGAACAGGGGCAGCCAGGGGTGGAGCAGCTGGGAGGGCCAGTGAGGGAAGCAGTAGAAACCATTGGCTAAGCACATTTGCTGGGTGTTTCTGCTGAAATGCACAGCACCGAAATAGTTAATCGTTTTGCTGTTTGACCTAATTCTGGCCCTTACTAACCACAGCTTACAGCTTTCTTCTGTAAGTGACTCTGGGTGAGCAAGGCCTGAGTGTTGCAGCCCACTCCTGGACATGCTTGGGGCACTGCTTGCATTGCTTGCTTTTGGCATGGCTGTGTGGAGACAAGGCCACAGGCAGCCAGTGCGGAGAGTCCGCAGACCCAGAGAGCAGGTTCCGCCTTGGCCCACTGACACATAGCTAGCAATGGAGGCAAACAGCTAGGGCTGCAGTATGTCTATCAGGAGTGTCGTTTCCTCCAAAAAATACTCGGGGCACAGGCCTTGAGCCCACTCCCTTCCACTCGCTCCCTGCCATCCCAAACCTATCCATCCCCACCCCTCTGCTGCACTTGGCTCACCATGGAGGCCTCCTCTCCTCCCTGGCTCCTGGGACCAAGCCAGTCACCCCTGCCACTGCCACTGGGCTCAGGCTACCCCCCTCCCCAGGACACAGCCTGAGCTCCAGCCAGCCCCCCTGCCACCATCCAGGACCCTGTTTGCTGTCCACCTCACCCCGCCCCCCAGCTGCCCTTTCCCCAGTGAGGCCCCAGTAGCACCTTTGCTGGGGCCCTCACACACAGCCTGTCTGGGAGGGATTTAAATTTCCCTTCCCTCGTGCCCTGTGCCAGGTGTCTGAGCTACATGCTGTGGGGTGGGGTATTAGATGAGGAGCCAGCATGGAGCTGAGTGCAGAGCAGTCAGGATCTCTGCACCTTTGCTCAGCACGTGTGCCCAGCAGCAGCGATGCCCATGATGTCTGTGCAAACAGAGAGCAGCTGCAGAAACACTCACTAGCCAGACACTGTTCAAACGATACACTAATATGACCCTACTTGGGGCAGTACAGCATTGTGTGCCGACAACCAGCCTGTGGCCACGGCCTGCTTGTCCTCACGGACACCTGCGACTCAAGGCTGATTGAACTGAAATGCCTCAAGGGTGGCATCTACACCTCCTTCCCCATGGCCCCGGTGCAGGGTCACCAGGGCCATGGCCCAGTGGCGGGGAAGCCTGGCTGAAGCATGCTGCATTCCACCTGTTCTCAGCAGACAGATGCTCCTTAAAAAGATCCCCAGCCTCCCCCTGGCTGTTCTGAAACACGTAGAGGTTCTGGGAGCTCTACCTGGTTCCCTGTTGCTCCCCACTCCCAACACTGCACCACAGCAAACTCAGCAAAGCAGAGAATCTGGCACTATATGCTGGCTCAGTGCCAGCAGTGGCGGCTTTTGAGGTAGGCGAAGCAGGCGGCCACCTAGGGCCCCAAGCAATAAGGGGCCCTGTCTTCAATCTGGTAGACAAAAATGAAAACAGAAAAATATAGAAATTTTTCCCATCTAGCAGAGCTAGTAGGGCTGGAGGCCTAAGCACTTCTCACTCTTCGCTCATCAAAGCAAATTATCGTTAGGATCTGTGCTTCATCTGAATTGCAGATTTCACGATTCTCTGCCCATCACCTTCACATTGACATGCTAAAAAAGCAGGACCGAGCAATAGACAGCACAACAGCAGGAACTTTTCCAGTCACCTCAGCTTTTAATTCCACAGTATGGCCATTTATGTTGCCATTTTTTAATTTTGTGAAATACTGACGTTTTCTTTTCTTTTTTACCTGTTCTTTTGCCTTTTCCTTTGACTTTGTGACAATTTTTACTTTGGCTTTTTCTAGCTCATGTTACTAGGTAGGTCCACAGAGGCTGCTACATCTAAATACAGTGCTTCCCTTAGGCAATCATTACACCTGTGTGTGATATCTGTGCTGTATGTCTTTCTTTTGATAAGTAGTTTTTTAGCTTCTTTTGTACTTAACTATTTAATATTTTTGAGGGGGCCAGAGTCTTATAAACTTGAGTACTTCAGAGAATTGCATTGAAATTTGGTGTTTTTCATTTATAGCTACACACTAGAAACCGCCTTTTCACTTATTTTTATTTATTATAATTATTTGTATTAAATATCTCTAGTGTACATAAACCCAAGCCTATATGAAAAATGTGTAAGGTTTGACTGCCAAACCTTTAAATGTGGTATTTTAGTTATTTTTGAGCCATCATTAATGTTACCACTTCTTATTTATTAATTAATGCTCACACTTTTTTAAAAAAATTAAAATGTTCACTTCAACTTTGTAGTTCAGCATTAGCTGATTTATTTTAAGTGAAAGATGATCAACTTACAAGCTTCATGATGGGAAGATCTTTAAAAATAACATACCCAAGAATAATTTACACGTTCCAGAGGGATAATCATATTAGTTTGGTTTAGCAAAACAAACAACGAGTCCTGGGGGGTGATATGGGGCAGTTAAGGGTGCAGGGGGGACTAGGGCCACAGGGAAGGTAGCAGTGGGGGCCAATAGTGGGCCCGTTAGGGGGCCCCACAATGGGTCTTCGCCTCGGGCCCCCGATTGCCTAAGGCCATCTCTGGGTGCCAGTGCAAGACAACGCAGGTAGCCAGGACCTGTCTATGTGTATGAGTCCATCATGAGCTCTGCTCAACACAACAGACACTTGCTGGGACGGGGAAAGGCCGAGTGCTACAGAATAAGCACACGCAATGGAGAAGTGGTCTGCAAGTTCCAGAGAGTGCATACACACTAGGGCACTGTGAGCCAGACAAAACCCTCCCCTCCCACAAACCAGTCACTCTGGTAACACAAGGGCACAGACCCTGCAGCAGCCCACAGTGTCCCAGCTGCAGGCAACCAAGAGCAGATGTAAAAAACACAGCATCCAGACAGACAACGAATCACCCTAGGCTTGGGGTCAGACTGAAGGAAGAGGCCTAAGAACTAGCAGTAGCCTCGCAGGGCATTTTGAAGCAGACCCAGACACTACACCCACCTCCCTGGAAAAAGGGAGCTAAGCTGAGATCCCTGGTTCCTAAATCTGAGTCTTGCTTGCCTCTGAATTGTCCCTACTTCGGAGCTTCTTGCACCCGTTTCCCAAGCTGTCATTTCACAGTGCGCCCATTTGCTCAAAGGCCCTGCGCTTTGTTTTCACATGTCGCCACACCTGTGATTTTAGACTGGCTCCCCATGGAAAACATGCAACCAGCCCCAATGGGGTAGTAGCTTGAACACTTGGCCAGGAAGAGAAACTTTCCCTTTGAATGACAGCTAGTGAAAAGAAGGGGTCCAAATGCCATTTATGTTTCCCATCCTCCTGATGGTGATGAGTCATGATGATGGGTAAGACAAGACAGGCACTAGGCACCCTTTTCTGCCTTGTGTGGGCTACTTGGATCATGGCACAGCAGGCCCAGGGGAGGGCCTGCCGTTCAGGGGAGGGGTATGACTGGGCAGAGTGGGATGTGGGTGGCCTGAGCTGGCCAAGGGCTCTAACATATTCCTTCCCCACTGGTGGGTGGCAGAGCAATAACTGACTCTGGGACTCCAAATTAATTCCTTGCTCTTGCACTGGGAAACTGAGCTTAGCCTCATGTTACCATCATCTCTATTGCTCAGCTATATCCTGGCAAGATGAGGCGCCCATCACAGAACAAGTTCAGCGCCTGATCTCTGCCCTGAGGAGTTTCCAGTCTAATCTGAGCTATGCTGTCGGGGTGAGAATACCAGCCTAGGATGCGGCAGTGCAAAGGCTGTCAGAGAGCTAGTCACACAGGCAGGGCAGTGCATGTTTCAGGCCACACTGACACTGATGGTAACTGAGCTCACTGTTTAGACTTACAGACCACCAAGGACCCTTACCCCCCGTGCATCGCAGACCACAGAACTTCACCCACCCACTCCTGTAATAGACCCATAACCTCCAGCTGAGTTACTGAGACCCTCAACTCTTGATTTAACAAATTCCAGTTACAGAGCCTCACTCTACCTTTTACTCTAGTTTAGACCAGCTAGTGACCTGTGCCCCATGCTGCAGTGAAAGGCAAAAGCGCCTCCCCCCCACCATGTCATTGCCAAGCTGACCTTGGGGAAAATCCTTCTGGATCTCAAATCTGCTGACTGGCTAGATCCAGAGCATATGGACCCACACCTGGGAAAGAACCCTATGTAGTAACTCAGAGCCCACCTGATCTGGTGTCCTGTTTCTGGCCATTGGAGGGATTTGGTGCTAGCCATCACAAAGCAACTACCTTCCAGTGTAGACTGTCCCATCATAGCCTCCCCGCCATGAACATGTCGAGCTCAGTCTTGAAGTGAGTTAGATGTTTTGCCCCCCACCGCTCTCCATGGATGGCTGTCCCAGACCTTGGCTCCCCTGATGGTTAGAAACCTTCATCTAATTTTGAGCCTAAGGGTGTAGGTGACCTTGTGTCAGCACAGACATTTTAGGAAGGGTTTGAATGAGGCATAAGTCATGCCATGGTAACCTGGAGTTGCAAGGAAGGGGTCGTGCATTGCAGCAGCGTGGGGTGTCCCACTGGTCAGACATGGGTGTCAGGGAAGCTCTGGTGCGAGATGTCTCTTAGACTTTCTCAAGCTGGGGTTCTATCTTTTAATGAGGTTAGCCACTGGCAGGGACATCCAGGCAGCTGTCCCACAAGCCCCCTCAGCACTTACTGCCTGTTTGAGCCCGAGGCGTTCTCAGGAAGGCGCTTACAATGGTGCCAAAAATAGGGGAGGGCCCATTTGGAATTGATTATAGGATCTGGAAACAAGGCCTAGGACAAACCCAATTTGGCTCTGAGGCTGAACCTGTCCATGGGCAAGCCAAGCGGAACACGTCAGCCCCTGAGTCCTTTAATACCAGCTCACTGGCAACCATTACATTTCCGATGTGGCGAGCATTTACCCAGGCACTGGGATTAACTGCTGATGGCATAGAGAAGCAGAGGCAAAAAAACTGAGCTTTGAAACATAACTGCCTTGAACTTCTCTACTTAAACCCTCTTCCTCTCCCCCACCGTGAACAGTAGGCAATTGTCTTTTTCCAAAAGGTAACTCCTCTTCTGCTCTCCAGTCTGGTGCATTATCATAGCCATACAAACTCTCAACAAAGCAGCTATTTAAAATGTGCTGAATTTTGATTACAGACCTTCGTCTCTCTCCCAGTCTTTCTTTCTCATTCATTACTTACTGTGTTAAGCTCCCTGAAATTCAAATAAAATCCCACCTCCCTTTCCCCCACCTCCATATGTGTTGTTTGATTCAACCCTGATGTCTAAGCTTGACGAATGAAGGGGAATCTAACAGAAGACAAAGCTGTCAGACTTCTCTAGGCTATGTTGACTTCTCATCACCCCTGTGGACCGAGGGGAGCCTGATCCATCTGTTTTGGAGTCGGTAGTACAAACAAAAGCAAGAGACAATGGCAGGAAACACTTGAAAGTTCAAATTCTTTCTTTGGTTTCTCTTGGAACAGCAGAACCTACGTAACGTGGCCAGCGGACAATAACATGCAGCCAGGGAGGCACAAGAATGCCAGAAGAATGTGCTTACGACATGAAACAAAGACATTTGGAACAAAAATAGAAAAGCAAAAAAAGCCCTTTGGAGTTCCTAGATTTCTTGGCTTTGGTTTCTGTAGAGCAGAGCACTGTAAAGCAATGTAGCCGTGTGAAACCTCTGCTGCTCATTCCATTGGAGGACAATCTTTGATGACGCCCGATCGTGTTTTTCCTTAGAGCAGTGCAATGCAGTTTAGGAAGCACCCACCATTGCCTTCTTGCCCTTGCAGCCCTCCTGACACTGAATTCTCCTCTGTCACCATCGCTGCTAGAAGATGCAAATGGTCCCATGGCAGCATGAATTTTTCTTGAAATTCCTGCCCATGCAAATGTAGATGTGGCATAGTTTATCGTATACTTAGCCTGGAGCCAGACATGGGCCAGTTTTATATTGGTTGCTTAACAATGTTCCCCTGAAAAGCCACAGTCACATCCTGGTTGCTTTATTTACACTGCCGGGTGAGTACTGGCTGCAGGACCGGACACTCTCCCACACTGAACAGCTGAGCTTTACCATGTTGAATTGACTGTTGCACTACAATGTGCTGACTTCCAAGGTGATATTTGAGGGGGTGAGTTATGTGGTGCAAGAGATCCCTCAAAGCCAATTACAGCTAATGGGGTAATGCCAAGGGAACCCAAAGAGAAGGGAACTGCAGGAAAAGCATCTAGCAAGAGGCTGCAGGAAGGCAGAAGGTAAAAAAGGCCACTCATTGCTGGTCCTAGAAACACCTTCTGGCTGCTCGGTGCAGAAAAGAGCAGCGGACACACCCCACCAACATGTCAGTAACTCCACAGCTGAGTTAGGCCCCAAGCATCTGGCGTTATAAGATGATTTTTCTGATTGACTTACCCTGCTGTACTCAGGCCCACTGTGCCACTCAGAGAGGAACTAGTGAGTGCAGAGCATGGGAGTTGGATTGGTTGGTGACCATGGCTGACAACTGGAAGACAGGCTGAAGAACCCGGACAGGTATAGATGCAAAGGGGTTTGTGGAAAATTTGCCCCAGGCCACAGAGGGAGCTCAGGGCTGGATCTCTTAGCACACCAGACCAGTGGTTTTCAAGGGGCCCTGCACCTCCACTGCCATTTTTAGGGACTGCTAATGAAGAACAGTTGGAAACCATAGCACTAGACCATAGCTATGGTGCTCACATTCAGTTCTGGCTGGTGGTGGAGAGACCTCAGCCGTGTCAGTTCCCGGAAGTTCAGATAGGCCCCCTAACTCCTCCACAAGGGACTCAGTGCATTGGCCTTTTGTGCTCTAAACAGTCTGTCAGAGTGACGTTGTCTAGCAGTGGAATTTGGGCCTTTTAGAGCCCTGACGCCAACGTGAGCTGAAGCCACCGGGCGCTTCTGACTACCTGGCTGAGACTGGGAAGGTGCGTTTTGAGTTATGTTCAGTGAGTCACCAACTGTGAAGCAGGCAGCATTGCTCACTGGCGTCAGGTTTTTGCACAGCTTTACCCATTGCATAGACGCTGGGGCAAGCTCCCAGACTCTCACTCAGAAGTCACTTGGCTAACGGCTCTGCACCTGGCTCTGACCTCTATGGCAGTGCTGGGCTGGAGGGGCAGGCCTCTTCCCACAGATGAGCCTGGGCCAAGGCCAGTGGCTCCCATGAGAATTTGCATTTGGTCATGTTTCAATATCACATTGGGCCTCAGATCAGAGTTTAAGGCCAAAAGAGGCCACCAGATCATCAAGCCTAGCCCTGTCCTATGTCACACGCCACCTGCACCTCCTGCATATGACCCCAGGGCTTTGAAGTCTTTACTAGTTTGACCCCAGAAAGCTGGAGCTGGAGAAGGCTCTGTGCTGGAGCACCTAGGCTCAGTCGCACGAGTCCAGCCTCAGCCCCCTTGCTAGGGGAGGCGAGAGGCTTCAAGTAGTGGCAGTTTGCTGGACAACATTGTTCAAGAGCAGCTCAGCGCCAGGCTGCTGTCTCCCACACACTCGCACGCCAGTTCCCATCTGTAAACACTAACCCCACAGACTTGGCCTCTCCACCCACTCCCGGCTGCTGCCCAGAGCACCATGGAATGCAAACTCACTAAGGCTAATGTTATGACTGATGTTTTTGGCAGGATTTTTCCTGCTCAAACCAGGAGTTATTAATGTGCTTCCATCCAAGCTGTACACAAGGACTGCATGCACAGGCAGCGAGTGTGTAAACAGCACACAACAGCTGCAACTGCTAAGTCACAATGGCACCCCCACCATACCCACCGCTTCCCAGGCTGCAGTTTGCTAGAGTCTTCACCCGCCTCCTACTGACTTCTTTGGCTGAAGTCCTGATGGCAGCAACAGAAGAAGGATGAGGCCCTAATAGTTTGTAGATGACTCCAGTTCCCCAGCTGGGATCAGCTGGGGCATTTTTCTATGCTGCTCTCCAGCATCTCTCCATTTCCCAATTGCAAGAGCGAGGGAGAGAACACCCACGCAAGAGCCAGCCTCATTCGAACAGGAGCTGTGGACAAAATTAATTATCTGTGGACACAACTCCTTTCCCTCCTGTATGTGGTGAGAGGTTTATAACTGGGCATTTTCAGTGTCACTGAGATTAGGATAAAATGCAGAATGCTCAAAAAGCAAAGGCCTGTTCCTGACGGAGCCAAAACTGGCCCTGGCTTCATTGTGAACACTGCCTGAGCAAAGCTCCAAGAGCAGGCAGCACGAGCAGCATAGGACCCTGCTTTTCTGCTGGGGCTTTGGGAATAAAGCCCAGCAACTTTGGTATGAAAAAGCAGCTGCTCCGTCTCTGCCTTCTGCCCAAAGACCCTGTCCCAGAGGCCTATGGGAGCCCAGCATATTACCGAGGGCAAAGCACTGAGGTTAAAGGGCTGACAGTTTTCAGGGGGTCATAAGTGTGTTTGCGCCAAAGGAGAGCCTGTGCTGCAATTAGCTTTCTGCAACTTTCCAACTAAAAATCATTCCCTTGCTGTAGTGAAGGGAGGGGCATCATCCTAGGGAGAGCAGGGCAGTCTCAGCCCCTTCCTGGCCTGGAACTGAAATACATTGCTAAAGGAGACAGACAGTCCACAAGGCAGAGTAAACCTTGCTCATGTCACACCCCTGAGATCACACACTTGAAGCAGGCCTCACTTAATGCTTCCCATCACAGCTGAGCAGGCAGCATGCTAGGGGAAAAGCACTTGTGCATTTGTGCTCCAGCAAAGCAGGCTGGGCCTCCAGTAAAGCCCATCGGGAAGGGCTGTGAGTCGTTATCCTGGGGCTCCATTCAGCACTCACTGAGGCCAGTAGCAAAACTCCACTGAAAGCAGTGGGAGCCAGACTGGGCATTTACAGAGATGGGGCCAACCCTCCAACCACAGAGCTAGTCTCCACCAAACCACAGCACTGTTCGGACTAGTTTCCCTATGCACTGCCTGATGTGGGACTGATCCTGCACCCACTCAGATCCACAGTAAAATAGCCCAACTTTCATGGTGGTAAGAGCCTGTAATGGAAATGTTTGTGAATAGACCTTACCCAAGAAGGGCAGAGGGCGCTCCTGGGGACAGCTGAGCCAGAGGGGCTTGGAGTTGGCTGGTCACACAGATTGCCACACAGCTTGCATGTGTGGGGGTGATCCTGCTCTGAACATACGGTTGAACTAGGTGACCTCATGCAGCCCCTCCCAACCTTGTTGCTGTGATTTAATTTTATTTTCAGCAGAATAAACCTCATACTCTCTTCCTGAGAAGAGACAGCAAGTCCACAAACCCAGCAACTCCAAGTGTAACCTACAAACCAGGCATAGCCAAACTGCAGCTTGGGAGCCACCTTCGGCTCTTGAATGAAAAAGCGTAGCTCCCAGAAGAACATCAGAAAATCAATTCAGAAAAGCAGCCCCAACCTAGGAGTTCAGAAGGGAGTTGGGATGGTGAGGAAAAGTGGTGGCATGATCAGGGATAGCAGGGAGAAGTACAGCATCGTCAGGATTTTAAAAAACTTGCCACTAGCCTGCAGTCTTTTACATCAAGCAGCAGCTAAGTTTTTACTGTATAGGCCTAATTTTCATGGTAACCTTAAGTAATTATTAAAATCTGACATTAGTAGGATCAATATTTGCCTTCTTAAGATAAAAATTAAAGTGTGCAATGAATTTTAAACTTGGTAATTTTGGAGTAGGTAAAAAGTATATGGCTATATGCCTCAGTGTGGCTCTCAATGGTTTAATAATCAACTTGTGTGGCTCTTGAGTTCCATAAGTTTGGCCACCCCTGCTACAAACCCTCATCAGCTATGGTGTCTATGACACAGCATGCTGGCTGTGTGATGTAGGGGGGGGGGAAGAAGGAAAAGTCAATGCCAGTTAGCCAGACATTCGCAGTGGGTGCCAAGGATACCCAGAAGTAGCAGCTTACCGGATCAGTGCTGAGACTGAACAGGGACACTGCCTTAAACTCCAGTTAGTGAACGGGGGGGGGGGGGGGAAGAATGCTTGGGGCAAAAAAGAAAGGCTGCTGTATTATTATTTTTAACACCCAAATGAATAGGCAGCAGTTTAAGAACTTAGACATGAGAGTTCACAGCAGAGGATAACTCTATTGAACCACAGCTAAAGGAAGCTGGGATTTGCTCATCAGCTTGATCAAAACAAGCATTATCTGCAGAATTAGCAGGTGAAAATTTGATGTGGTTAAGAGACTTGTTCAGTATCAGAAAATGGTACTACAATCAAGTTGTATGTGCAAGTCAGATTTATTCCACCCCCTGCTGCTTGGAAACACACAAATCTTTATTTACTCCAGAATGGAACAGATGTGTTGGCTTTCCCTGGTCCACATTTTCAAATACGTTCAAGGACACTGGGATGAAAAGCAATGGATGACAGGCTTCTGATCAACATTTTAACACTGGGCAGGAACAATACTTTTGCAAAGCATTAACTGCTTTCTTGTCACAGGTACACGAGTGTCCCACTGCCAAGCATAACTCTGAGGTACATATGGGAAAGAAACCAAAAAAGTCTTTTTTATAAAAAGATCAATGAAAAATTTATTTATAAATTTCTCACTCTGGGGCTACAAGTCTATATCATACACTCAGGAATATGCTGTACTGTACAGTCTTTATCCAGTTAGAAATGATCATATAGTGACCCACTTACAGCTTCAATATAAGCCTAAAAATTCTTAACATTAATTAACATAATTAAAAAAAGGTATTTGCATCTAGAGAAAAATCTACAGAAAAACTCCTTTCTGGAGCAATCTGTGCATCAGCTTCAATGTCTGCTTATTTCACTGACATTATCAATATATTCTTACAAAAATAATAAAAAAAAAGATGACTGCCAAAAGGTGACCAGTCATGCACAGAAGAGCCTCCCCCGACCTGTCTCTTTTCTTGTACTCCCCATTTTGGCATGAAGGGTCAGCAGCACTATGAGCCAAACAAGGGGGGTGGGGGGCAGAGAGTTCATTGAAGTTTGAATAAATCAGCATCCCTTTTATTTCTCAAGAGAACAAAATATAGATCTCTATATATGGGGTCTGTGGGGGTTGCATAGAAAATTGAAACTATAGGGACTAGGAAGGGCAGCAGCTTTTCAGTAAAATAAAAAAATTTTAAAAAGTGATGCAAAAAAATATACATCGACTCCATTTCAGAGCAAACCCCCTTCCCCAATGTACAATTTTCAAATTCTAATCATGCTTAAAGCTCCAAGAAGCTGAAGAGGAACAATACTTTTCTTAAACTTACTCAGCAAGTCACACAAAAGAGATTCACAGTCTTAATAGGCATTTTATAAAAATATAAATATGGGTTACATTATGTTGTCTTTACAACACTGGACAGAACTCCCTTTAGAACTGGGTTTATAACCAAGATTTCTTTTAAAAAAAACAAAAAACCAAACACCAATCTAGAACTTGGCTTTAAAATACGCTAACTTTTTAATATTATGTCATAAATGTTATGACATTGTGGCAAATCCATTTATTAAAAATGTGCAACCATCTGATAACTATAATAAAACCTCACTAGAAAAGATATTGTTCCCCCTTGGAAGCACCGACAAAAGTGCTTAACACCATCCTCAATGCTCACAGAAAGTTTGCAAACTAAGAAATTCCTTGTAAATTACAGTATTAACAATAGACACTGTCAAAGGGCTTTTAAAAAAACTGGAGCTTTTTAATCATCTCACTTGTATAAGAGAGAAAAAACTGTGGGTGAAACCATCACAAAGCAGAATATTCAGTGCAATGAAAAAAACAACATGGCAGACTCAAGTTTTTAGTTTTAAGACTAGAAAAAAATGCATATTTTCCAAACCATATTTTGAACCACTCAAAGAGCTTCAAATAAAACCAGGCACACAAACATCACCCACAAATATACATATACGATAAATAGTTAACACAACAAAAACAGTAGATAACTATTCTTTTTAATGGTAATGGTTTGGAAAAGGGGAAGATAGCAAAGAGATGGCAGTGATCAGATTTTAGTGCAGACAGACAGAGGGATAAAAGTGTCAAGGGTGGGACTGAGACTTCTGAAATTTTCTGCATTTTTTAAAATGATGTTTTTGTGCCATGGCAAGAAAAGCAGCATAGCAATGATACGTGCAGTCACTTCCACATGCAGTTTAAGATGGGTTCCTCCTCTTCCTCCCTAAGGTCAGACGGAATCATTCTGCATTGAGAAGCGTTATCCAAATTTCTCTCTCTCTCTCTCTCTCACACGCACACACACACACGAAATCCCAAACTATTTCTCAGTAGTTTTCAGGTTGTTCCTGAAATTTTCCTCCTAGGCTGCAGGGGGTGCTCACACCGTTTCCGTGCAAAAGCAATTCCTCTGCCCGTAGTTCATTTCATGTCACTTTTATTGGATTGCTTTCGAGGGGGATTTGCTAATCCCGCAGGCATCACACTTGGAAGGGGAAGATCCTGCCCGGGATTTCAGCACGCTAGCTCGACTGGCCGCCAGCCGGGGCTGGCTCACAGCTGGAGCCCCCGCAGGGGGGAGGAGAGGGGACCACTGGGGAGGAGCCCCCCACCCCTCCCGGCCGGGGGCAGCCGGCCCGTAAAGCACCCGTCGGTTTTGCACGAGGACCCCGCGGCCCTGAATCCCTGCCGAGCCGGAGCGCCCCAGGCCGGGAGCCTTTTAAAGCATCGGAGCAGACCGGCAATACTGAGCGCAGCCGAGGTAGATGGCGAGGACGAACCGGAGCCCGAGCAGCGAGCCGAGCCGAGCGGGGCTGGACGGGGCGGGTCACCGGCCGCCCGAGGAGTACTTGGCCTTGGTGATCAGGTAGAGGACGATGTCCTGGTGGCCCCCGAAGGCGGCGATGTGCAGCGCGCTCCAGCCGTCGCGGTTGGCCAGGCGGATGTCGGCGCCGAACTTGACCAGCAGCTTGACGAGCTCCAGGTTGCCGTCGATGACGGACTGGTGCAGCGCCGTCTGGCCCTCGGGCCCGAAGGAGTTGACGTTGAACTCGCAGTTCGTCATGCTCTGCAGCAGCGACTGCAGCTCCTTGGTGTTGCCCTTGCGCACGGCCTCCTGGAAGATGCGCTGGCGCTGCGGGGCCGAGCAGGTGGACAGCTCCGTCTGGCTCATGGCGGCGGCCGGGCCGGGCCGGCGAGGGGCTGGGGGCGCCGGGCGCGGACGCTCATGGAGGGCGGCCGGGGGCCCGGCGGATCCGCTCGCTCGGAGGGAGCCCCCGGCCGGCGCCCCCCGCGCGCGAGAGGCTGGAGGCGGGCGCGGGCCCCGCTCCTCTGCTAGCCTCCCCGGCGGCGCATCCAGCTGGAGGGAAGCCTGGCCCGGCTCGGCGCGTCCGCCCCCTCGGCGCAGCGCTCCCGCGGCTCGCCCCGCAGCCGCTGCCCCGGCGTCTCTAGCGCGGGATGCCCTGGGCAGCGCCTTTTAGGCCGCCTCTGATTTGCATAACAATAGCACGTCTGTGACGTGCCCTGGCGGGAGGGGCGGGCGGCGCGGACGGTGATTGGATCTCAGCCAGCGGGGAGGGGCGGGGCCGCAGACCCGGCGGGGGGCGGTGGAATGTTGAGGCGTTCCGGCCCCGCCCCCCGCGCCGTGCAGGGAGCCGGCCGCCAGGTCCCTGCTGCGGCCCGACGGGGCGGCGGCGGCGACGCTGGAAGGGGCGCGGGGCGCTCGGGGCTCGGCGGCCGGGAAGCGGCTCCGTCCGGCTCGACCCGCGTGCGAGAGGCAGGGGTCGCTGGCGGCCAGAAAGGCGAGCCGGGGGCTCCAGATTTCGGTGCCTCTGCAGGAAACGGAGGGGAGACGCCGCGTTCCTCGGTGGCAGCCGGCGGCAGTGGGAAGAGGCGAAGGCCTCGGGCTAGGACCCTGAGCCGCCTTTTCTTCCGTTGGAAGAGCACGGAGAGGAATTGGGATGTGTCTCCTCACTCCCGCTCTCCACCTCGTGCTAAATAAATCCGGGGCAGATTTGGAAGCGACACCCGACGTCAATGATAAAGGAGGGCCACAGTTTGCAACATGCAGAAGTGGGGTGGGGTGTTTCTTTAGGAAACGAGCCAGTCTGTGCTTTTCACTCCTCTGCTGCTCACTGCAGGCTGGCCTTTGCTTTTCTTCTGTATCTTGGAGGGCAAGAGGGGGGGGGGATGCCACTTGTTGCCTATTATAATTTCCCGATCAGTCAAAACCCACCGGCCTTTTCTGAAAGGGGAGGCTGCCTTGACTACCCATCAGATTCAAACCATGGACTTGAATAAAACCAGGGAATCGCTGCCAAGTTACTACAAATGGTTCCCAACTCTCCAAAGCCAAGAGTCTCTGGAAAGCTGAAGATTTGTCATTAAGGAGACGAAAAGTAATTAAACCCTTCGTCCCAGAAAAGTCTGGATATGCTGTTGTGCGAGAGGCAGCAGCATCCTGTGCTTTCTCTGGTTTCCTTGGAGAGTGTCAGTCTCTGATCGTGTTAATAAAAGCGAACATGTCTTAAGAATAGGGTGCTGAAGAGGCATTGGGGGCGGGGAAACAGGAGGTTCTAGCAGCTGGTTTGAGAAGGACCGTACCAGGCTAGCAAAAATGTGAGAAAGCCATGTCCTCATTCCTTTTGACAATGACAGATCGCTCACTAGATACCTATTTGTTTAGTGCTTTAAAAACCTTGTTCCGTTTCTACAAATCAAAGATTACACTTCTTTTATCATGCAACGGCAATGTACCTTTGTCTTCAACCAAGTCAAGATGTACCTTTGAAAATTCACCTTTGCCTTAAACTTGGGTTAAGTTCTGCACTTGGTTAGAGTGTGGTAATTGCCTGATCCTCGGAGATAGCAAGCACCCCAAACTCCCATTCCTAGCAGGATCTAGACCTGCAGGAGCACAGCAGTGGCCTCCCTGTGTAGCTGAGCAAGAACAGAATCTAGCCCATATTTTTGAATTAAAAACTGCACCTTTTCAAATACACTTTTTCAGCAGCAAGCTCTGGCCATCAGGTTTCTTCGTCAGATTTTTTTTTTATTGTTCATGCTCTGTCCTGTGGTTGCTGGAAATTAAAGAGAAATAATTCTTGACAGTTCATAGTGCAAGATACACATCCTCACATTGTATGGCAGGTTACAACTTGCATCCTCTTTGAAACAGCTTGTTGAGGGAATCCTGTCAGCTTTCTGTGTGGGGGCTGCACCAGGGAAAGGGGAGACCATTACATTTCTGAGCAGACTGCAAGCATAGCTCTTTATTCAGAGCCTTCCACAAATGAATAGCACCAGTAAAGCCAGGATTGGCCACGCTTCCCTCAATACTTTACAGCTATGTGGATAACACGGGCCAGCAGCCTGCAACAGTGCTACCCCAGGAGTTAATATAGTTGGCGAACAGAAACTTGGAAGATCGGATCGAGTTTCTGAGCAACATTACATCGCACACATAGCTGACAGCAAAGGTAATTCAGAAGGCGCAGTGTGCCTGGAGGGTACAGGGCTACCTTGGAGCTAACTTGGTGCACTCATGTGAGACTGGTCTAGGGTATTTTACATGGGGCTTTCAATGGCCAAAATGTTGCTGCAGGGGATTTTCTTTAACATAATGCAAGTTTATTAGGATTTTGCTTCCCTGGCAAAGAGAAGTATCATTAGGCAGTCCATAAAATAATTCAGAGATCAGGTGGCAAAAGACACAAAAGCAAACTAAGTTTTTTTTAAAGGCACATCAGATGCAGGAAGCCTACCACACAGTCATTGGCTTGGTTGGGTGATTCAGCCATTAAAGGAACACCAAGGGAAACAAGGCTGTTTGTAGAGTTGCTAAATTAATTCTTTCCATCAGTCTTTCGTGCAGAGGGATGGAGGAGATCTCAGGGCCTTAGCTGTTCCTTTTAGGTGGCAAATCTGAGGAACAGTCCCAGAATGATGTGTGAAGAGAGGCGGTTTCAGGAGACCTGACCAATGAAATAGCAATAAGGCACCTGGACCAGGTGGGATTCACCCAAGAGTTCTGAAGGAACTCGGATATAAAATTGCAGCATTACTAACTATGCCGTATGACCTATCACTTAAATCACCCTCTGTACCAGATGACTGTAGGGTACTAATGCAAAATCCATTAGTAAAAACAGCTTCAGAGGCAATCCTGGCAATTTCAGGGAGAGTTAACCCTAACTTCAGTACCAGGCAAATTGACTGAAGCACTAGAAGAGAACAGAGTTATCAGATGTGGATGACACAGTGTGTTGGGGAACAGTGAACAGAGCTTTTGGAAAGGGAAATGAGGCATCACCAGTCTATTACAGGGGTCTCAAACTCAAATCATCACGAGGGCTGCGTGAGGGCTGCACGAGGACTAGTATGTTAGCTCGAGGGCCGCACCACTAAAACTTTTTCATGTAACAATTTTGCAAATATTGGTAACAATAATGTCATTGCGGGCCACAGGAAATAGCTTTAGGGGCCGCATGCAGCCTGTGAGCCATGTGTTTGAGACCCCTGTTCTATTAGGAGTTTCTGGGAGGGTCAACAAAGGTGAATAAGATTGATCCAGTTGGTAGGGTGTACTTGGACTTTCCAAGTCTTTGGCAAAGGCTCTTCAGCAGAGCAAGTCATCATCGGTAGAGCTCTGCAAATCCATGGATATCTGCATTATATCCACATCCTCAGATGCAATGTGAATATCCAGGAACCATGTATTTATATCCGCACAGGGCTCTAGTCATGGATTAGAAGGGAAGGTCCTCTGCTGGATCAGTAACATAAAAAGAGAACAGAGGGGAAGACTAAAAGGTCAGTTTTCAGAATGGAGAGAGGAAAATAATTCCAGGATACATGCAACACAGTGGGGTCTAAGTTAACTTACTACTCAAGAAAGAGTCATTGGACTCATTGTGGCTAGGTCTTTGTAAACATCGGCACATCGTGCAGCTCCAATCAAAAAAGCTAACAGAAGGATAGGAGCCATTCAGAACGGGACAGGTAAGAAGCAAGGCTATGAGTTGATCATGGGGAGGCAATGGATTTTGTGCGTTTAGGTGACCTCTGCTACTTCAGCCTGGACAGCAGGGATGTCACTACACATAAATATTGGGGGGGCTGGCCCTCACCGGCCGCCGGGGCCCTGATCTGTTCCCTCCCCCCCCCCCCCGCTGGCTCCCTGAGCCCTTCCCAACCCACTCCCCCCAACGGCCCCCCGAGCCCTTCCCTAATTCCCCAGTCCTGCCACTGGTCCCTACTGCCCCGTGCCGCCCCCCTCCCCTGGGCCCTTTCCCCGCTGGTGCCAGCAATGCCTGCCCCCAGACTCTAGCCCCCCAGCTTCCTTACCTGGCTGGCAGGGGAGAGCAGGGCTGCGGCAGTGGCTGAGGCTCCTGGCGTGACCCTGCTCTGAGCCCAGCCTGGGGCCGTTCGTGCAGTGTTCCCTGTGCGGGGGAGTGATGGTGCACCCCTGCACAGTTAGTAGCATGTTACTCAGAGGCTGACCCTGAGTTTCAGGGGAGCTAACCCCCCCCTCCGGCGATGCCGCTGCTGGACAGCACGGTCTGGGGTCCCGCTGTCAGCCCTGGGTGGCAGGGCTCTGGCTGTCAGCCCCACCTGATGGGGAACTCTGAAATGGCTGGTTAAACCCGATTATAGTTTTGGCCTTCTCAACATCTTCTGACAAGTCCACAGGTTAACTGTGCATTGTGTGAAGAACTTCCTCATGTTTGTTTTAAGCCTGCTGCTTGTCCTTTCATTGCTGTCCCTCCTTCAAGTGTTGTTTGTTTACATTCTTTTTGAAGGTTAGCCCCTCCACGTTTATAACACCTAGATTTGTACCTCTGGTTTACAAAGGCTGCCTTGTTCTCACCATGTCACTTCCCAAGAATAAACACCCCAAACTCTTCGGATTCCCAGCATTATTCACTTCTGGTGACTGCTTCATCCAAACACCTCCTTGTGTCTCTCTATAAGGCCATGGACCAGGCCCTTCAGCCAGGCTGGCTAAGCTCAGAGTGGGAGATAGGATGTGGAAACCCCTCTGGATTTGATGCCACAGAGAATATTTGGCAGTGAAGTAGCTAGTTCTTCCTGGATGTATCTGAAATAATCGATGAGTGGCTAAATACCTTGGGATCCAGCTCTGACAATTGTATGCTGATACTTGTGTTAAAATGACAAGCTAGCACCTTATGTTAGAAGCGGTTTCCTGGTTGGGCTAGGGGGGGATTCTGCAGGGAAGCTTGTGCTCCACAACTGCAGTTAGCCTACAGGAAGTTGAGCTGTGTCTCTCTGCCTTAGGGTTCAGCCTGCTTTGTTTTCTCTGGTTTTGCTTCCTGTGTGTTGGAGTTCTGAACTCTAAGAAATAAAATTGTGTTATGCTGAAACTTCCAGGAAGTGTAGTTTTGTTTTCATCTACTTCCTCTGCATGTGTGCAGTGAACATTAAACACATATAAATTCATAGCTCCTTGGCAGCTCCTGCTAGATCCCTAATAGTAAAAGGCCCCTGGGGAGGGTAGTGGACCTGGAATCTGTCTGTGCTTGCAAGGGAGCATAGTACACATTACAGTGTCTTCGGGGCTCATCAAGGCTTGTGAAAGGCAGATTCTAGACCTGTGAGAGCACCCAGAGGACAGTAAAGTGTTGCCAGGTGGGGAGTGTTACTGGAGGGAGTCGGGACCCAGGGCCTGCCACCCCCCCCATCTCCCCCACAGCCCCGATCTCGCTCCAGAGCCCGATCTGGCCACTGCCGCTGCTGCTTCCCAGCGGCTGCACAGGCCTGATCCAGCTTTGAGCCTCCTGCAAGAGGCTCAGATCTGAAGACAGTCTGTGCCGCTTCTCACAAGTGGCAGGAGCTGTCTCTGAGTGGCTGCCATTCAGACACAGCTCCTGTCACTTGTGACACAAACTGTCTCCGGCTCTGAGCCTCTTGCAGGAAGCTTGAAGCCAGATCGGGCCCCTGCTGCTGCCGGCAAGTGGCAGGAGCCATCTCCGAGCCTCCACTGCTTGCCGGAAGTGGTCCAGAGCCAGACCGGTCCCCTTCCGGCTGCGCTGCCACCCAGAGATCCAGGGCCTGTGCCTTGCTGGCCCCAGCATAGTGACGCCCCTGAAAGAAAGGGAATAATCTGAAAAACTTGGGTGTACTTGTCTACACTGAGCTTTTTTGCCACCACCAGACCAGCTCCCTAGCTGGTGGCAGTGAGGGGTAGGTTAGTGTAGATGAGAATGGGCTGGCTTTTTTCATCACTGGGTTGATCTGACTTGTTCTGAGTACAGCTAGACACTGTGGTGATAATCCCTGCTCATAAAACAGCCAACTTCTACTAATGACTGTAGTGAGGACAATGCCCAGGGCAGACATAGCCTTTTTGTTACACCACTTGGTGAACTAGAACGTAGAAACCATCACCTGGCTGCACGGAGGAGAAACCAGCATTAACTGTGGACTGTTTCTGGAGGCATGTTCCTTCTGGCTATGTGTGCCTGGTCTTTGGCCTCCAGGGCCCACAGATCTGCATAGTTGGGGCTTTTGATTATTGTGCCCACTGTTTTGAGCAAGTGAGAAAGGCTTACGGGCAGGCAGTGGGCTCAGAAACCAGGAATACTTTAGCCCAGTGGGATCTTGCCTACCCTTCAGGAATGTTAATTGCTGTTTACCTGTGTTTTGGGCCTGTCTGAAAGCCGTGAGTGTGTGATTTATACTGAGCAGAGATGGTCTAACTCATTTTAGAGGCTACTTGTCTTCGCTGGTGAACATGGTGGCTGACCCAGACAACCATCCTGCAGACAGCTGCCTGGCTCGATACCATCACAATGTGCTTGATCTAGAATCAGATCTTTTTCAAAGCACAGCTGAGGAGAAAAGTGCAGGAATTGTTGACTGTAGCTGTTTCTTGGGACAACACACAAGAATGGAAACTGAGTATGGGTGGAAAGCATGCAGGCATACCTAAAATGTTACATCATATTGGGTAACAAAACTAGGTTTGAAGGTTTTGGCATTTCATTCTAGGGCTTTATCTCTAGTGCACATAGGCTGCCCTTGTTCCTGCAACGTCACATCCCAAAACAAAACACCCCAAACTCCTCTGATTCCCAGTATTGTTTACCTCTGACAACTAACGGCTGCTTCATCCAGAACATCCCCTTGTGTCTTTCTTTCCATATGGCTGCTGGGCTGTGGATCGGATAGTGGAATGTGTTCCATTTGGTCCCGGCCTGCAGCAAATGGTGAAACCTCGGTGGGAAATTTCAAACTGGCCACCAGATTAGTAATACCAGGCGTGACATTTTCAGAGCAAGCACATCCTGTCCACTGCAGCTTCAAGTACTAAAATACATCCACCCAAAGACAGGAATCACACTAGCAAGAAGAGCCGAGCACTATAGCTACTGCCCTTAATGTTCTGGTGTCAGCCTGCAGACAGCACTGCTCATGGTAACTGTGGTGAGGTTAGCCGAGCTCCCTCCAGTTTGCTGTTATAAAGGACATTTTCCTGCCTGCCCATTGTTCCACGGGGCTTCTGTGGGTCAGTGAACCACAGTAAAACTGCATCAAATCCCAGACTGGGAAGGAACCAAACAAACTCTCTTGGTCAAAATATACTGGGACCTAGAAATCTCAGGCTGATTCTCGGAGCTGCTGTACCACCCCTTGCAAGCCTACACCATGCTTCAAACTGCCTTTCCATTCCTTCGAGCCACCCAGAATAGGCTGATCACAAGGTGGAACCAGTCAGCATTAATTTTCTATGATCTAAAACCACCCAACATGGGCACTTGGAGACACAGGCACACTTGCAATGTGGCTTCTCTGGGCTCCAGGTACTTAGAGGAGGATTTCCACTAGCCACCCCCAGATGGGACGGAAAGCCCTGCAGTGAAACTCCCGTAGTGTGGACCTTCCAGTACGGAGCAGCTCACAGATGGTGGAGCACGGCTCAGAGCAGGTGTCCTATATGACATGGCCTGGGTGGGGCACCTACAGAGCCTCTCAGAAAGGGAGTTCAGGGACTTGGAAGGAGAGCTATAGGGCAGGTGCAATCCAAGCAATAGGTCTCTGGAGTGATCTACACCCACTGCGATACAGACGGCACTCCTCCAAGGCGTTCCATGCCTGAGGTGCCATTTACTGCCCATGCTACAGGCCACGTACATACCAGCCACGTGTACATACCAAATTACTAATACTTGTGCAAAGCATTTCACTTCCTAGGGGACCTGTCTGCAGCTGAGGAGAGATTAAGACAAGATTTCTCCAGGCTTATTAGAGGCTGACAAACTGTTCTCAGTGCTGAGTTCCCAGGCTGCCCAAAGCAGCAGGGCCCTGCATGTGATTCCTTTTATTGCAGCTTCATAAAGGTCAGCCACAGAGTGAGTCGCCACTGATTTTGAGATTCCACTAGGAGCCTGGCAAGTTAATCCTGGAGGGTGTAGGAGCTGAATGAGCCTGATATTTGCATGAAGACAAGAGGCGTCCTTCAGCAGCTGAAGGTGCATGGACAGGAAGATGTTTTTGTGGTTGAAGCTCTGGTTAGGACATAGCAGCTCTGCGTCAAGTTCTGAGCTCTAGAACTAGTTATGTGTGTGGCCTTGGGAAAGTCACAAAGGCTATGTCTACACTGGCAATTTATGTTGAATTAAGAAGACTTAGTTGGAATTAAAATAGTCCCGGTCTACACTAGCCTTTCAATAACTTGAATTAAGAAATTCCTTAATTCGACCCAGGGCTGTAATTATGGCAGGACATATGGGGCAAAGCCCCGGGTGGTCTGAAGCAGGTCAATAGAACCGCGCTATTACGGGGGCACCTTTGCAGCACCAGCTCTAAGGGCCGCTAATGGGGAGGGGCGCACTCTGATCAGAACGCGCCCCAGGTGGCAAAATGCCGCATTATGGCTCTGATTCAACCTAATGAAAGCTTAGTTTGAATTAAGAAGAACTGCCTGTTAGTTCAAACTAAGCCTTAATTCGACTTCTTAGTTTGAAATAAGGACAGTGTAGACCTGGATTAACCCTTAATTCGATTTTATTAAATTTGAATTAAGGGCAGTTAGGTTGAATTAACAAAGTGATCTAAGTTGACTTAACTTTAAGTCCACTTAGTCCTCATTGTTAATTTGACTTAATAAGGTCAAGGTTAGTTCGAAGTTGTCAAACTTCTTAGTTTGAATTAAGAAATTCAACCTAACTTTTTCTAGTGTAGACATAGCCTTAAGAGTCTCTGAGCCTCAGTTTCCCATCTGTACAATGGGGTAATTGTGCCTCTGTACATCACAAGGGTGTTGTGAGGCCAAGTGTGTTAAAGATTATGGGGTGCTCTGCTACCCTGGTAATGGGGCCCACTTAGCACCGTAGTGCCATGAGCATTCCCACTGCTATAGTGGGTCCGAGCAGGATAACGGCCAGCTTCAGAAAACAGCACCAATTTATGGATCAAGGACCAGCAGGACTGGAGGTTGTTGCGCTGAGTTCCCTGTTCACGTGCACAGGTGTGAATCCAGAATAACTCCACTGGGAGTCAATGACTGCGGAGGCTTCCCAGCACTGTAGAAGACTGGGCCTGTAACTGGCTGTCTGTGGGGGACTAGCTAGATTGTTGCAGTCGGAGAAGGTTGCTCATATTTCACCAGTTCCATTCCCCTTTGATCTTACATTCCCCCAGAGATCTCACCCTCCTCCCAGGCCAGGACCTACCAATGAACTTTCCTTTCCTTGTGCAAGTGGGGGATTGTGCCAGACAGCATCCACTGATGGCTGTGAATTAGGGGGGTGGTTTCTAAGCTAATGTGATTTCTGCTACAGCCACAGAAGGAGAAAAGCAAGTTGACCATGGTCACAAAGTGGCCTGAAGACATTCCCTCCTCTGACTCAGGGAGTCAATGGCTGTGTTTCATTGGCTGTGAAGTTATCCTCACCCACTCCTGTCTCCTTCCCAACAGGGCCACAGCTTCTTCATCTTCCCACCTGCTTTCCCTCTGCCCATTCATGCAATGGATAGCGAGACGAGGAAGGTAAAAATAAAGGGTAGAGGCACTCGAGGATCCTTTGACTCCATCCCATAGTAGTGGCTGGGAAAATGGGTGGCAATGCTGCCTATTGTTAAGGTTGCTGGACCCTTCCCATCATAAGCTGCCTATAGATTGGCCACCTTTAAATTTAGGCAGAAATGGTCTATGCGGGCATCTGTTTCAGGATGGAAAAGGAGTGCGGGATGGAGGGAGACCAAGCCCAGGATGAGATGCCTGAGGGATGGATCTGGAGCTGGCTAAGTGAGGAGAATGGGATTGAGACGAGAAGCCAGAGGTACAGACAGGACTGGGACAGGGTCTTCCTTTGGGGAAATGGGCAGACGAGTCGCTGCCTGCTGATCCCTTCCAGAGCCTGGAATGAAACCTATTCCTCTGCTGTCAGCAAATATTGGTGAAACCTGCTGGCAAAGTGTCCCATCCCCCTCTAAGGGCCACAGAGACAATATAATCCACTAGTGCTATGGGGTACTTGATAATCACCTGTTTTATTCATTTCCTCTAAAGCACCTGGCACTGGCCACTGTCAGAAGACAGGACACTGGGCTAGATCAGGGGTCAGCAACCGAAAAGATAAGGAGAGCCATTTTTTAAAATTCCCTTAATAACCAAGTGTTTCAAGAGCTGCAATGGGTGTAACATCCTCCTAGCAGGGTGTGTGGGGAGCTGGGCGAGGGTGCCTGCCACAGGGTCCCCTAGTGGTGGGGGGCAGCCTGGAACCAGGAGAAAGCCCCTCACAGATTCCTTCAGTGGTGATGGGGGGGCTGGAGCCTGTCATGGGCCACCTGCAGGGTCCCCCAGTGGTAGGGATGGTGGCCAGAGCCAGGAGTGGACCACCTGCAGGGTTCCCAGTGGTAGGAGGAGGAGGAGGGCCTGGAACCAGGAGTCACGAGGAGACAGCCAAAGAGCCACTTGCAGCTCCAGAGCCACAGGTTGCAGCTCTCTGGGCTAGAGGACTGGTCTGATACAGTCTGGCTGTTACTATGTTAGCTAAAATGGCAGCAATCTTCATAAATGTAGTTAAAGGTGCCAACCTGGCTGATGGCCCATGTTGGTGTCTTCATGATGCCAACGTGATGGAATTTCTGTTTTTTTCACTCTGAGTTTTTAAAAACCCCAGAAATTACACCCAAAAAGGAATGTAAAGAATGGAATTAAGGGTAGTTTAATTTACACTATTATTTTCCATCTGCTCTGGTGGTGGCACAGGGATGAGCAATGAAGGTGGCTGCTATATGTAAGACCCCTCTCTTAAAATTAGCCAGCGTGATGGTGGGAATGTCTCTTGACCCAGTGTGTGTTCCTCCTTTGACTGGGTATGCAGGCCAGCTTTAGATCCTGGACTGCAGAAGTTCCAAGGCCTCCCAGCTATAGCTAAAGTCACAGGAACCAGATTCTGAAGGACTCTGAAAAGCCAGGTCCTAGAGACCTCAAATAGGGGGCCCAAAATGTGGGTATGCTTTTTTACCTTAATCTCTCTGTTGCTCAGCTCGCCATTTCTAAGACTCACCCACCTGACTGGGGCAGTGTGAAAAGAAATGCACTGATGTTTGTAACTGTCATGTGGGAACCATGGAAAAGTCCATGGGAAAATGAATGTCTGTCTTGAGAGGATGGTTTGAATGGTGCAGTAAACAAATCCTGGGGCCATCCACTGAATGACAAGAAAACAAAATAGTAAATAGTGAGCACTGTTCAACCTGTGGACAAAAATGACCTGTGCTCATATCATTAAAGACTGAATCATAATATATACACACAAAGAGAGCAAATGAAGGGACCACAGGCAACCTGAACAGTGGCCTTCCCTCACTTTGACTGTTCTACTCTGACTGTAATACTGTTCTCTGAATATAGTTTGCTGTGTGTAATAAGGGCTGTTGGCACCCATCCTGGCACTGAAATGTCTACAAGGGGCGTATTCAAGAGTGGTGATTTCAGAGCCAGTCTAAACATGTGCTCTCTCCAGATTTTCATTGGTTTAAGGGCCCCAAAGGTACAAAGGACTAGTGTGAATGAGAGCCACTGTGGTGCTCTCATGCCAGTGCGTATGCAGAGGAGCCCCTAGCAAACGTTCTCACTCTCCAGCATGTGACTGACCTGGCACAGGCACCTGGGTTCCTTTGCACACACATGCAGCTACTTCATTAAAAGCCTGTGACCTAAGGCCACATGCACAGAATGGATGACATGTCCCTCAAGCATGTGCTGCAGCATTTTGGAATGAGCTCACTTTGTTCGTCAGGCTCCCGTCACCATGGGAAAGAGCCAGGGTGCCCTGTGACCTGACTAGCTGCCTCTGCAAAGGGATAATGGGCAATAAGAATTCCCAGGCAGGACACCCTGGAGCGGGCCACCTTTGGGCCTGGTGCACCAGAGGAAGCTCAAGTGCTAGTGAATCAAGTGGTGGTGCAGAACAGCTGTGACAGCCTCTGGAGCATGGAGTGACTGCTTTCATTTGCTGATGGGACTGGCCAGGAATCAATCCGATCGCCCTTTCCTGTCCTCTTCCCCTGCCCCTGGAGCAAGGGGGCAGCAGGGAGGAAATTGCTGCTGTGGGGAATCTACTGGGGCAGGCCAAACTAGCTCTGCATTTGGGGTGCATATGGCTTCCTGATCCTAACTAACCTATTCATAGACTCAGAGACTCTAAAGTCAGAAGGGACCAATATGATCATCTAGTCTGACCTCCCGCACAGTGCAGGCCATAAAACCTCACCGACCCACTCCTACAATGAACCTAAAACCCATAACTGAACTCTTAAAGTCCTCAAATCATGATTTAAAGACTTCAGTACAGACAATCAACCAGTAAGTGAGATGTGCCCAAATGCTACAGTGGAAGGCAAAAAAAACCCAGCATCCAAGCCAATCTGCCCTCGGGGAAAATTCCTTGACAACCCCAAATATGGCAATCAGTTAAACCCTGAGCATGAGGGCACGTCTACAATAGCCAGTCAAGAAGAACTTCTCTAGTAACTCAGAACCCACTCCATCTAATGCCCCTTCCCAGGTCAGTATCATACCCATCACCAGTAGTAAAAGACAAACAATGGCCAAGCTACACTGTCCATCTTATCATTCAATATTGCAACAAACCGGACCATAGTGTTTGGACTTAGAGCATAGGCCATGAAATAAGGTAAGCCAAGACAAGAGCCAGCCCGCAGTGCCAGCAGGACTGAGACAGAGCTGGTCGGCGTGAGTAGCACCAGGAGTTTTCAGCTCAGCCTTTGAAGTGCTGTGTTACTGCACCGTTGCTCTCAGAGCAGGTCTGGCCACTGCACCATGTGCGCAGCCCATTATCGCTTTTAGGGCACATCGGCTGCTAAAAAGAAACTCCTTGGATCAGAGAATTGCTCAGAAGGGCTTTTCACAGAAGAAATGTGACTCCATTCTTTCAGGCGGTAGCAAGCAAAGGCTGGAAAAAGTAGGAAAGAATCTTTTCCGTGTATTGCGGTTTGACAGCTTCAGAGTGAGCAGGCAAAGGCTGTACATTCTGTGACACCCAGCACGGGAAAAGTAGCCTTGCTAATTCCAAAAGGCTCACTTTATTATCATTTTCCTCTTCCAGCTTCAGCCAGCAGCAGTGAGCTGGAGTGTGACCACTAAAGGTGTGAACGCCCAGCAACTAAGACCCAATTCTGCCCCCTTTGTTCTGGCTGAGTAGCACCCAATGGCTCAAACAAGCCACTTGTGGAGTGAGAGTGGCTGAAATCTGGGCCATGTTGAGGCCACAGTAAGTGCCTGTCTAGGCCTGTGTCGCTCAGCTATTCTCCGTTTTATTTTTCTGCCGCATCCTTAAATAATCCAGATCAGCTGATTTTGCTGCAATTAAGATGGACACCTATTAGGGTTCCAGTCCTGTCAGGTGCTGAACCCTCTCAAATTTCCATGAGTTGGGGGTGCTTAGCACCTTTCATGATTGGGCCCTGGTTGTAGGAGTATAACTGCATTCACTGTTCTCCATCTTCGAGCGTCTGACAAAGTAGGATTATCTCCTAAGAAAACTCATGCAATAAATAAATTTGTTAGTCTTTAAAAGTGCCACAGGAGTCTTATTTGTCTTGCAAAACCAGTAGTCGCCTCCAGTGATTTATCAGTTATGGTCTACGGACAGCTGGGGGATGTCACGGAAAGCTCAGGATGCTGCAGCCATGAGAGTGGGTGGCAAGGGGTGACCCATAATCCCGTTAGCAAATGACCATGCCAAACAACAGAGAAAAACAGAAAGGGAGAGAGCGAGCGATGAAGAAAATAGATCTGCTGGTTAGGAAAGTTTAGTGCCAAAGCTCAGAGGCACCACAGTGCGCCGCTGGCTGCTCCTTAATCCCCAGTTGCACTGACTGAGAATGTGTTGAATCAGTGGGATTAAAAGCGCTTTACAACACTGCACATTTTGGCCTGGGTCGGTTGGATTTTAGTTAGCAAAGAGAAGCAGCCAAGCAGTGTCCTTTGGGGAAGCAGGACAGGCGCATAAGAGCCCAGCAACCCTCAGACGCCTCCTTAAAGAGAGCTGAGGAACCAAGGAGGCGGGGCCAGAAACAAGCAGAGAGGGGGCGTGGCCCCCTGTTAATTCATTAAAATGTGTCAGAGAGCGTGGGAAAGAGGAGAGCTTTTCTTCCCAGCCCGAGAGGAGAAAGAGAGGGAGAGAGGATAGCGATCAAACAACAAACATGTTGGGCTGGGGCAAGCTGAGAGAGGAAGCACTGGGCCTAGCGCAGGAACTGCCGCAGACAAGCACTGGGCAGGACGGGCCTTTGGCATTGGCCTTTGCCGCCAATCAGTCGTTAAAGCAGCCGTGTTATAATAAATCAGCGCTTGTGACTGAAGACACGTTTTGGAAGGGGAGGGGTACTGACTGGGACCCTGGAACAGGGGTGAGGCATCTTGGCTGTCCTGCGCTGAGCTCTTGGGCATTTTTCTTCACTTCTGGTTTTTTTCCTTCTTATTAAAAAAATGGAAAAAATATTTAAATGATCATTAGTAGCAGGAACCAGATCTAGCTGCCAGAGTAACTCTGGCATCCCACAATATAAATAGAGAACCTGGACATGGGGTGACAGTGCTGGCCATGGTTTTAGAAAACCAGGGGTTTACTGCGAGTTGGCCAGTGATTTCAAACGAGCCTGAAAGGGTGAACAGCACATAGGGTAAAGGGCTGCCATGATGTCAGTCGATGCATCACATTTACACATCACCCAGAATGCCCTCACCAGCCTACAAACCGATCATCTCACTGCACTGCAGGAAAATGCATGCTGCATTTCTGTGTCTCAGAGCTCCTGCTGCACAAAAAGCCATTCTAGGGTGAGCAGCCCCAAATTACCCTGCCAGAGGAAGTGTTTAGAGCATGTGGCCAGTGAAGGGCAGTCATTAGCCACCCAAAGGTCTGGTCCAGCAAAACTTTACCAATGATGGCTCCTGGGAGCAGTGGGGAAAGACGATGCACATGAGGAAGAGTTTTTAGGCCCAATCCTCAGTTTCTGAAGTTGGCAGCTGAGTGAGAGAGTGCAAGTTCTAACATTCCTCAAAACCTGGGCTTGGGTGAGTTAGGCCAGGTCAGTGCAGCTCTTCTGCATGTGCTTAGCTTCGGTGAACAGGAGGTGCTCAGCCCAGTAGCAGTAACCCAGAGAAATTAGGGAGCCAGAAGGGAGCGGCTGGCAATCAGTAAGTGCCTGTGGTGCAGAGTCAGACTGACAAGTTTGCTGTTTAACCCTCTCAAACAAAGGAGGGGGGCACATGGCACCTTTGGTCAGATGTGCTGCTGGAATGGAATTTCAGCCCTTTAAGTGCCCTGGGAAATTAGCAACTGCCAGTTCCTGTTTACCTGGGAACCCAGGGAGGCCTGTTCAGACACAGGCCCTGAGCCTGGAAAGACTCACATACACACTTAACACTCCCACTGCCATCAGTGGGATTAGTCACAGGGCAGAAAGTTAAGCAGGTGCCGTAGGTCCTTGTCCTGTTCCGGATCCATACCCAACGCTCTTAGGCCTACACAGGAGCCCATGGCTGTCACACAGATACTGATCCAGACACACTATCACAGCCTTAGATTCAAACTAATCCTCCCTGTGTGTTTGCAGAAATCATTTCCCAGAACTGGAGAAAAGCACCATGGTCTGATATCTCATTAATACGGCGGGTGTTTCGATTTCCTTTGCACCTCAGAGTCACTAGGCCTGCTTCGCGGAGCAAACAGTGGATCCCAAGAGCAGACCTAGTCAAACATGGTGAAAAAGGACAGTTCGCACCAGGATACATTTAAGAGAAAAGGTTCCTGACTCATGTTTTTATTTGCCCTGGAATTTAGGCCAGATTTTAGCTTGAAGAGAATTTTGTGGCCTGTTTAATACTTAGTTTCTGATGACAGAGTTTGGTAATGATCTCACAGCAGCAGAGGTTAAAGTAAGCCAGGCTGTGGCAGAACACCATTCCAGGGCCCACTATTTTTAGGGGCTCAGCATTCCAGACTTCCTAAAAATAGAAAATAGAGCCAGACCAGTGCATGCTGGGGCCCACTAGTTAAAAATAGCAGCCCTGAAACACAGCATTCTGGTTCTGTTTTCTATTTTTAGGGGCCACCCGAACGCAGAGCCCCTAAAAATAGCAGGTCCTGCAACAGCATTCTGCCGTGTTCCAGCTGACAAGGAGCTGGGAGATTTTAAATCTCCCTCCTGGAGCTGGCTTTCACTGAGCATGCTCAGACACTTTGAGCATGCTCAGTGAAAGCCAGATCTGGGCCAGCACCGCAGGCCGGGGCCAGGGCTGCAGCCAATCTGCCCAGCAGCCAGGTAAGAGGACCCTGGGCGGGGGATTGGGGGCAGGCAGGCTGGTCTGGGGTGCGGGGGAGCGGGTCGGCCCAGACAGCAGGGGAAGAGGATGCAGCACAGCAAGGGGTTGGGGGACCAGAGGCCAGACAGGGGCCGAGGGCAGTAGCTGGGATGGGGGCAGGAACTGGGGTGGGGGGGCTGGCATGTGGGGGGGGCAGGAGATGGGGTGTGGGGTAGGCAGGTGGGGGACTGGTGTTTGGGGGGCAGGAGCTGGGGAGCAGGAGGGGGGTCCCGGAAGTGCGGGAGGGGGGTCTCGGAAGTGCGGGAGGGGGGTCCCGGAAGTGCGGGAGGGGGGCCCACCCAATTAGGAAGATTCTGGGGCTTGCCAAATTATACTTTAACCCCTGCACAGCATGAAAACATGTCTAAGGAAATGGGCACGTGGGTTTCATGGTTTCAACACACTTATATATGAAGAAATCTCTCCCCCCACCCCATGCCTCGTCTGGGAGCCTGTGTTCAGCTCTCAGATCCCTGGACACCATATTCAGAGAGACTTCAAATGCTTGTGACTTTCTGACAGTACACACCAGGCCCAGATGGGCTCTGGATCCTTCCCAGTGAGTGCTCTCGTGAGGCATCAAAGCACCAGGTTGGCCATTTTGTACCCTGACTGTTTAGTGAGATCCATATTTTACAGTTCTTGCCCTCCCAGAGTTGACCATTTCATGGGCTTCACCTCCTGATTCGTGGTCAGGCTGGTCTCCCTGAAAAATCTCATCCCAGGCTTAGCCATAAACCCACTGTATCTTGGGGCAGACCTGGGGAGTTTAGTTTGCATGGGGTGAACGCTCAGGAAGGCCAGGCCAGGCTTGTGGTGTGTCTATGTCATTGCTGCCAGTACTCTGGATGTACCCAAACCCAGGCCGTCATCCTGCAGCAGGGTCCACGCAGGGCTGTCTGGAGGTCCCAGTCGTGCACACTGTTGGCTGGCCTATGAACAGCGCTACTTTGGGTTCAGCTGAGGGCCCAGTATCCGCATTGCACATCAAAATACGCCACGACTGGCCTCCAGCTGCCCGCCACCAGCAGCCACACCAAGGAAGGGACTGACCCTGCCCTAGGGCAGTGGGTCAGCACGCTGTGTGGCATATTGCCCTGCTGCCTGTACAGCAGCCTGTGTGGTGACAAGAGCTCTGCAGGCTCTCTTCCCAGCCCTAGGTTTCAGGCTAGCTTCCATTAATGGCTGCCCCTAGCCCTGGAAACTACTTTTCTGTGAACCTGAGGAAAGCCACACCATTTGGTAGCCATATGTGATGCCTCTGCTCTGTGCTGCAACCCAGGATGGGGATGCCCTGGGCTCACCTCCCTGCTGTCCGTTTCAGTTCAAGTGGCCAAGTCCGTCCCACCACAGACAGCTAAGCTGCTTGCTTACTAGGCCCGTCAAATATCATTTCCGCTCCAGATTACCCCAGGAAGGAAGTCAGTGCGGAAGGGGATGGGGCTGAGGTGGAGGGAGCGGGGCTGGAAGTGCATTCCTGGCTGGTGAGGAATATTGTTTATACAGTCATCTGTAAACTGAAGTTAATCGGAGTGCCAAACACCTTGTCCCCATCAGCCTCCAAAGGATATGCCAGGAATCCTCCAGGGGGGAAACGGTACTCAAACAATGGAAGACGCAGCCTGCAATCTCTTGGCGTTTGCACTTTGACCGGGCAAACTGTATTCATCAAAGCAAGGCCTCCAGCTACGGCACTCGGTGACAACAGCACAGAGTTGAGCTCTAAACCAAAGCCGCCCCTGCCCAGGGCCCTGGGAGGCACAGCCATTTTCAAGACAGCCCAGTGTCAGTGCTCTTGAAAAAGCCAGCAGCTCTATAGTAAGGGAATGCGAGCCTTACCTCTCCTGGGGCTACAGCCTATGGGACTGAAAACAAGCCAGGCCAGAGGTCTGAGCAATAGCGTGAGGGCTCAGCGTACGCCACGGGAGCACACACGCAAAGCCTGACAGTGGTTCCCTGCAGGCTGTGTCTTCGGGTAACTTGGGGGCAGGGGGAATGAGGCAAACCCTTCAGAGCCAGCTTAGCTCATTGCTGCCCAGTGCAGGGGCCGTGTATCTGCCCACCCGCACTAAGCTTGTGGCCAAAGCTTTCTGCAGGAGCAGCTAAACCATGCTGGCCAGTGGTGCCTGGGCAGGAAACGCCTTCAGCCATTTGCACAAAAGGCTCTGGAGACTGCTGCTAACCCAGGGAGGGGGGCAAACCCAGAGTGTTAACTGGAGCTACTTCTTTGAGCGCTGCTTGCATCATTCAGTTCTAGGTGTCTACATGCCGCAGCGCACAACTGGCCAGAAGACTTTTGCCCTAGCCTGTCAGAGCAGGGTCAGTGGCCAACGCCCTCTCGGCCACTCCCACGGCTATATATACGGCTCCAGCCCTGATCCTCCTCAGTGAAAGTGATCCTCCACCAAGTCATAACAATGGGGTTGGGGGTCCCCTCTGAAGGCCCTCCCACTCTAAGTTTTGGGAGAAATCCCTCAGAACCCCTTATGGGAGGAAAAAGGGGTGGTATAGTAGAATGGGGTAGGAAGAGTGAATGGGGGAACAGGGCTATAACTACGGGGAGGGGGTGCCAATGGGGCACAGCCCTGTGCAGCCGAAAGAGTCTCAATAGAGCTGTGTTATTAAAGGGGTGGCTTTGCGGCGCTGGGTCTGAGCGCTGCTAATGGGAAGGGGCACATCTCGGTGGCAAAATGCCATGTTACAACTTTACAGAGGAAAGACAATGGGAGAGTGGAAAAGACTCTGCGTTAAGTCGTCCCTGGGCCCGTAGGGGGAACGGATGCATAACAAATAGTGAGATGGGGAACCCCTGTCTAAAGCTCCCAGCAGGCGTTCCTGCAAATCAGACGGCTAGGTGCACATTTCCCTGACTCTTTACTTTCTCTTTTCCTTAGAAACAGAGCAAGGGGAGGAGAGGCCAAAAGAGGCTATCCTGCAGCCTTTCCAGGGAAGGCAGCCCTAACCTCAATACGTGCCCACTACCCTCAGCAGTGGAGCTCTCGGGTGGCACGTAACTCTCCTGTAACAGTTATTATTCTTTGTCCCGAGCTATAGTTGATGGCTCCTTGGCGGTGAGGGGGGGTCAATGGCGTGACACCCATAACCACCTCTTTGGGCATCAGAGGGTTTGATGGGGATGCCCATACTCCTGATGAGACCTACTGTATAATACAATAGTAGGGTGGAATTGGGGTTAATCCTGGATTTGAAAAGAAACTCTGGGGGAACAGAGATGCAGGGCAGTTCTTGCGTAAAGGAGGATAAGGAATCATTCCCAGGCCAGTGCAACTCCAGGGATCTCTGTGCCACTAGGGAAAAGTCACAGGGCACCCAACGACTCTCAGGTGAGGTTCTTCCACTCATGCCTTCTTTGCCTAGCAAGCCCAGGCTGCCCTCACCACAGTGGCTCAAGGAAGGGCTGGGTACTGCACTAATAAACGTTAAACATTAGTACAGCAGTGACAGTGGCTTCAAGAAAAGCCGCGATTAGGAAAACAATACTTTTGTCTGATTAACAAGCTGGGTTTAATTCTCTTTGATGTTTCCCGCCATTCAAAAGGGACAATTTATGACTTCCTGGATGCTGCTCAAGGCCAGCTCAGCAAGGAGCTTGGCTTTGAATCCACCTTTATTGCTCAAGATAAGCTTGGCGGGCAGATTACATCTCCAGCCTCCACGCCTTGGCACAGAGCAAAGTAAAGCTGGAGGCTGAGCGGAAATGAGCCCCAAGCCACGTGTGGGCAGGGAGCCCTGCAGCTGCTCAGGTTGGCCACTAGGGCCAGAGCCAGAGCCTGCTGGCACCCATTGGTTGCCTTCCATGAGTTTTGGCTCAGCCCTTGGGGTGAGTCCAGCCTGCAACTGGGGGGTGACGCACAGGTGCTAATACTCGGCAACTGCAATGTGGCCATTGCTGTGCGTGCTGTGATTCGGGCTAGCCACCCCTGTACAAGCCTGCCCCTTGCCACGTGGGGCTGAGAGGATGGTTAGCATGACCAATGGCCTTGCAGCTCGTTTTCTCTTGCAGATGTAGCGTGATGCTGTGAGTCACTATTCAGTGCAGACGGACCCTAGTTACTGATTTCTCCTCCTACGGAAGCAGCATTTTTCAAAGGCATTAGGAAGGCCAGTGAACTGGCTGACATGAATTTGAACCGACAGTTTAATCCAGGCCCCTGACTCATCCCTTTTCCAAGGACACTGCTCTGTTGGTGGCTCGATCTCTGGTGGAGGGAATGTTTCCCAGACACGGTTGACTTGATGTATTATAGGGACATTTTATCTTCCTCCATCTAAAACATCTTCAGGAGACAGAATGGCCGGTGGTCGGGCTATGGGTTTGCCAGCAGCCGGCCCCCACTATTTCTGGTCCCAGCTCCAGCAGCTTTGGGGATGGATGGATGGAGAAGAAATTAAGCCAGGCCCATGGACACCCAATCTCATTCCCTTCCTGCCTGAAGGGAATCAGCAGCTGCAAGTGGAGCTGGGCGTGGAGTTCTGACAGCTCACAGCCAACCCTGGGGCTGTCCCACAAGGATGTCTGAACCGAGGACAGCAGGAGAGACACGTCGATTTGGTCCTGAAGCTGGAAGAGAGACAGAAGAAGCCAGCTGCGTCCTGAAGGAATGTGCAGGAAAGGGCCCATGGGACCCCAGTAAAGGGCAGTAGGTTTGGCATCATCATGAGCTAATCAGACCCCTAAACTCAGCAGATGCAGTGGGCAAGCCCAATGCATAGGCACTATTCAGCTCCTACTGAACTGTGACTTAATAGCACCCAGAGGAACTGCCCCCGTGCATCTTCCCTAGGGAGGCCAGACATGTGGCCCGCTTTCCTGTTTCCATGGAGCTGTTCTGAGAGTGGTCAAATGCCATGTGTGTCAGTGTTTGTAGGGAGACTGTAAAGCCAATTTATTGGTTACACAGGCAGTGCCAAGTGACCCCACAGTAACAATCCAGGGCTGGGAAGGTGCCACAAGTAACCCTTTCACCCCTGAAGCCTTTACTCCAAACAGAAAGATCCTGGTCAAATACATCCCGCTTCAGTCCAAACACAGCAATTCTACTACCCATTTTAATGTTGCCCTTCATGCCCCTTCAGACATGCACACCCGGGACCGGTCTCTGCCACGTCTACTTTAGTCATTGGGATAACTGGTGAAGGGGAAAACTTGCTTCTGTCCTCTTTGTGAGCCGGTGCCCAGGAGACGACCTGCAGAACACACGTGTGAGTCAAATGCTAAACACCAGGTGAGCAGCACACTTTCTGGTTTCTAGCCCTCTGGGAATTGTGTGGTCTCGTGGGTACAGACAGCAATGACCCCGTATGGGTCATCTACAGGACCAAACCCAGTCCAGTTAGCTGTACATAAAGGAGCTTTTGCTGTGTAATATGAAAACATTAGCAGAGCCATGAACTTTTGTGGCAGGGCAGGTCAAGGGGGGCAGTGATGCAGTTTTCACAGAGGTGACAGAGGCCCGAGAAGTGAGACCCTTTCTGAATGACTGTACAGTTAAGTGGTTGAAAGCTGGACTGCTTTATTAGAGATTTGGGGCTGGCTCTGCCTGATGTGATCTTGTAGAAACCCTCAACTATGAAGGCCAATAACCCTCAGTGCAGGAGAACTTGGTGCATAAGCTGCAGCGGGAGAGTTGAGAAGTTGCACTAACCAATGAAGGGGCTGAGACTAGAAGCACCTCGCTGCAGGCTGGGCATTTAATGTATCTTTCCACAGGCCATCTTATTACGTTCACTCACCAGCCCAAGTACCAGCCAGGCTGTTTCATGCCATTACGGAGCACCCTGCAGAGCTGCCTGAATCACAGCACTGGCCAGAGTGGGCAATGCTGGCTTGGATTTCAGTTTTAGTGTTTTTTGTTTGTTTGTTTTTGTCTTTGTAATTGCAAAGAAGAGCTGGTGGCTGTGACCTGACACAGCAGATTCTGCAAAGAGCCTGAAACACAGAACCAGCTGTACAGCTCCCCAAGAAGATTGTGCGCTGACTGCTGGGGTGTTTCTGCCTCCCTGGGAGGTGGCGAGAGGCCCCCTGCTGTTACCTCTGAGGGGAGGGTTCCTGCTCTAGTGACTTGGGGAAAAGGGGACTGTCTGCCCCCTCAAGGGGGGATGGGGCCAGGGGGTAGGGGAGGGGTGTGCCTAGCATCCTAGGCCACCTTACTTTGGCCCTCAGCCTGACCAGCCTCAAGAAGAGCCTGTAAAACCTGTCCCTAAAAGGCTGCGGAAGAGATTCTGACCCCAGTTTTGCTCATGTAAATTTAGAGCAACTGCAGTCAAGTAAGACAGTTCCTCTGGATTCCTAGAAAGGGGTCTGAGTCCAAGATCTGGCCCCACCATGCCAGCTCTCTGGCCTGATGAAAACGAAGAGCATTTTCTTCCAAAATCACCAAGTCAGCAGCACTTCCAGGGCCGACTTCCAGCTGGGAATTTGACTTCCCTCCCTTCTTGCCTAATGTGGTCAAAGGCTTGTTCGCAGGAAACAGTCCCTGACTTGAACAGATGCAGATGCCTGTCCCAGGCACGGGGCCGGATGCTGGGGTCTGTGACTGTCAGGTCCTCAGCCAACACTTTGCTTTGTTCCTGCAGACAAGCAGCTTGGAAGGATGTGAGCAGAACTGGTGCTAAGGGCCAGTGTGCAGTCACACCCCTAAGACATGTCAGTTCAGTGCCAGGCAGGTGTGGACATGTTTTCAGTCAACGTGGTCTCTTAGGGTATGTCCATACACAGGTTTTTAAATCAAAATAATGCTTGTTATTTCAATTTTTAAAAGTTTAGGTCCACATTACATTTTCTTATTTTGAAATAAGGAAAATTGTTTCAATATAATAAAACCTAGTATTAGATCAAAATGAGGGTTGTACTGAAATTGACATTTCAGTATAACCCTGTGTGGACCTCCTATATCTATATAACAATATACTGATATAAGGGGTCTGACCGTCTTCCTCCGAGGGTTCATGGCACCCTGGAAAGACGCCTCCCCCGCTGCCATCAGCACCCAGGCCAGGGAGGGGATCAGAAGCCTGGCCAGGGAGGGATGGGGCAGTGCGGGGGGGGGCAGTGGTGGGGGAAGGGACCCCAGCCTGGCTCCCAGTGGCCATGGGGGGGGGTCTGTGGGGGGGAACACCCCATGCCCGACTCCTGGTGCAAGCTGGGCACAGGGCAAAGTGACCCCGCACACCTGGCATCCCCCATGGCTGGCTGGACGGCAGAGAGAAAGGATCCGTGTGCCTCAGCTTCCCCCCACACTAGCTGGGCAGTGGATGAAGGGAGCCCTGCATGTCCGGCTTCCCCCCACGCTAGCCAGGTAGCAGGGAGAAAGGATCCCCACATGCCTGGCTTCCCCCCATGCCCAGCTAGCACAGGGAGAAGCCGGGTGCACAGGGCTCCCTCCCCCCACTGCCTGGCCAGCATGGCAGAAGCCGGGCACACAGCGTCCCATCTCCCCCATGGCTGGCTGACCTACAAGGCTGCAGCCAGTCTGGGGGACGTCTTCTCCCCCCGCCCCGGGCTCCAGAAGCACAGAGCCAGTGGGGGATTTTTTCCCCCTGCCACTGGGTCTCCTGGGGAGAGCCAGCCAGGGGATTGGGCAGCAACATGGCCCTGCCAGGGGGCCATGTTGCCACACCTCCCGGGGTGCCCCTCTCCTAAACTGAACTAGCAAGCCCTGGCCCTGGACATGCTAGTTCCATTTGGTTTTTTTGGTGGGGACCTGTTAAATCAATTTAACTTAAATTGATTGTTATATCGATTTAACGTAAATCGATTTTACTTAAATCAGTTTTAGTGCTTGTGTGTGGACATATCCTTACAGTTTAGTGTACATCAGATGGACGTGTTCCTTTGGGGCCAATCCCTGTATGGATGCACTTGTCCAGGAATGCAAACTAGGAGGTGACAGTCATCTGGGGGTGTTAGGTAGGCACCAGAATTGGCTTTGCTCTGTTTGTGTGTGCTGCCCCATCCCCAGTGTCCGGCTTGCCTAGTGGAGTGTGCACCATTCTGGGTTTGTACAGCACCTAGCACATAGGGCCGTTGACAAGTGCAGTAGCAGGGGCTGGCTGGCCCATAGCCCAACTATGCTGCTCCTGGCAAACGCCTGCCATTGTCCTGGGTGCCCTCTGACCCACAGGCCCATAGGAAGCATCTGTCTACCAAGACTGGTAGCTGCACTGGCCTCTTAGATGAGAGGCTGACTCTTGCTCATAGGGCACTAGATTTGCTGAGGGCATGACTTCAAAGTCCCCTGGCCTGGGTACGATTTGCTGTGGTCAGCCACACAACATGCACAGCAAGGAGTCTGCATCATGGCCAGGCCACCGGACCTGGCTTTCTACGCCCAGGCATGGCCCTGCACAGCCCCCGCTTCCCTCCCCTGTGCAGAAACTGGGCTCTGAGCTGAGGGGCCCTGTCAGTAGCTGGCCAGGTCACTGCCAGAGAATGGAGAAAGCAAGGGAGACCTTTTCGCTAGCAACCATTCGTCAGGAGCATGGCAGAGAGCACATGTATCCATGCAGGGGGCACAGACAGGCAGGGTCCGGCAGGATCAGCAGGAACCTGGGGGAGCCATTCATGCAGAAGCAGTCTTAGCTATGGGGTAAGGTGTGCCCTGCGCTGGGATGGGCCCACACTAGCTGGCTGTTTAAATGTCCTGGGCCAGCCAGTCAGGGCTGGAGCAGCCAGGCCAGGAGCCACAGGTGAGGTGGGGAGGCAGGGCAGTAGGGAAGGGGTGGGGACAGAGGTGGCTTTAGGGGCAGGCGAAGCAGACAGCCTGCTTCATCTAGGCTACCACTCCCAGAGTGGTAGGGGAGAAGTGGCTGTGAACTACCTGGCCAAAGGCTGCACCACCTGTCCTCCCTCCTCTCTGCTCTGCTGGAAGGGCGGAGCAGCGCTCCCTGCCTACCCCCAGCCCGCAGCACCTCCCCAGGGAGAGGAGAGTAGCTGGTGCAGAGCTGCTCCATGCAGGGGCAGAGCCCTAGAGTGGCCCACTCAGAACAGCTCAGGCCGCTTCACCCCTGGCCACCCCAGGGCTGAATGGGCCTGATGCAGGGCCTGGGGGCGAGGGACCCTCTGTTCAGCTCTGGGGTGGCTAGGGATGAAGCAGCCTGAACTCATCAGAGCGGGCCGCTCCAGGGCCCTGCCTCTGCACACCACAGCTTCACATCTGCCCTCTCAACCCCCTGGGAAAGTGCAGGTCACCTGGGAGTAGGCAGGGAGTGGTGCTCTGCCCTTCCAGTGGAGCAGAGAGGAGAACAGGCAGCACAGCTTCTGCCCCAGCAGTCTGCGGCCCCCTGGGAGCGCTAGGTTCCACTGTGCTTTCCCTCACATTGGGGGTTTTGGGAAGCTGGGGCTACAGAGTGGGGAGCCAGAGGCAAGGAGTTGCAACTGGGGGGGTGCAGTTAGGACTGCAGGAGGGACTGGCGCTGTGGTGAGGGTGATAGTGGGGGCTTAAGGGGGCCCACAATGGTGCTTTGCCTAGGGCCCTCAATTGCCTAAGGCCGCCTCCAATTGGGGAAGTGCATGGGAAGGGTAGCCCAGCAAGGATTCATAGATGCTAAGGTCAGAAGGGACCAATGTGGGCCACAAAACCTCACCCACCCACTCCTGCAATAAACCTCTAACCTAGGAGTTATTAAAGTCCTCAGATCATGATTTAAGGACTTCACGATACAGAGAATCGACCAGCAAGTGAGCCATGCTCCACACTACATAGGAAGGTGAAAAACCCCCAGAGCCCCAGGCAATCTGCCCTGAGGGAAAAGTCCTTCCCATTCCCAAATATGGCGAGCTAGTAAACGCTAAGCATGTGGACGAGTTGCACCAGCCTGTCACCCAAGAAATAATTCCCTGTAATAACTCAGAACCCATCCCATCTACCCTCCCTGCTTGGGCCATTTGCATATCTACCACCAGTAGCCATAGATCAAAGAACAGTCAATTTCCAAAGCAGAACCAAAAGAGGAGACAGGAGGCCTCGATATAGTCGTATGGCAGCCAAGCTTTGGGGAGCTGGAGAGGCAGCGTCCAAGCGGGTGGTAGGGAGTTCACAGAGGGGAACGTGGTGGGGATGGCTGATGGCAAGGCTTGGGGGAGCCAAGGGGTGGGGAGAAGCCAGGGGCAGATGCGGGTGGGGTGGGCAGGGGTTAAAGTATAATTTGGCACGCCCCAGAAACCTCCTAAATTGGCAGCCCCCCCTCACACAGGTGCAGGACCCCTCAGCTACTGCCCCCTAAATACCTGCCCCCCACTCCAGCTACTGTCCCCCTACCCCAGCTACTTCTCCCTCCATGGCTATGTGCTACCCCAGCTACTGCCCCTTCCCACCTATCCCCCACGCCAGCTACTGCCCCGGCCCCTGTCTCACTGCCAGCCCCTCCAACCCTCTGCCATGCCATGCCATCTTTCTTCATGCCCTTTCCCTGCCAGGCAGGCTCGCGTGTCCCCAAACCCGGGATATCCCTAACACCCCTCTGCATCTCCCAGTTATCAGCTAGTAACAGTGTTATACCAAATTAACGAGCACCCTTACCTGCCCCTACACCACCCCCAATTTCAAGTAAGAGGGAGAATACTGCCCTGACTCCCCCCCGCCCAGGGACATCTTACCTGGCCATCACTGCAGTGGCCTGGCCCGGTCTGAGGCTCCAGCCTGAGCCTGCTCTGACAGAGCATGCTCAGAGGCTCTGAGTGTGCTCAGTGAGAGCAGGCTCAGGACTGAACTTCAGCCTGGGCTGGGGCAGCTCCCTGCCTCCAGGAGCACACAGAAACACCATTCCAGGGCCTGCTATTTTTAGGGGGCTCAGCGTTGGGGCCCCTAAAAATGGAAAATGAAGCCAGGACGCTGTGCTCCAGGGCCAGTGTGCTGGCTCTATTTTCTATTTTTATGGGCCCCAGAGCGCTGATCTCCTAAAAATAGTGGGCCCTGGAATGCTGTTCTTGTGCATTTTGGCCTACTTTAACCCCTGAAGGAAGGGAAGGGGTAGAGGGACTTGTGGGGGGGACCCAGCAGTGGGGCCTGAGGGGCAGAGTCAGGGGCTCCATGAGGGCAGGGGGCATGGTGTGGCAGGGGCCCCATCTCTTGACTTTTATCCAGGGCCCCATATTCACTAGATAACCCCTGTTTATGCAACAGGACAAATTCAACCTGTGATTTTCAGCCCTGTTCAAGAAAGTGTTTGCTGACTTGATCTGGTATCTGTGGCCTCTACCAGGGAGGACTGTGATGCCTGTCTCTTGCCCAGGCAGCTGATTTAACACAGCTGGCATGGCACACCAGGATCATCCTAGGCATTTGGTGAGCCCTTCCAAGGAAATCCAGGCAATTGTCAGATAGGCAGGCATTCCCAGCATCCCTCAAGACCTGGGAGAGTCCATTCAGTCTTCCTGCCTGCCACCCACAAGTCACGTAGGCTCTCTGAGCCTTGCTGCCGGCTCTGCATGACTGGGGCTAATTAGGCATCCTTATCTCACAGGGTGTAGGGTGGAAAATACGTTATAGATAGTGATGCATGGTGACAGTGACAGAATCATGTACGCTGTTAGCACACTGGATGAGTGTTATTTCTGTAGTGCCGTTCAGCTTGTGGCCTTTTACAAACAAAGCAAGCAGAATTGTGTGTTATTGGTTAAGGCACCTTCACCCCTGCATTTAAAATGCAGCCATCTCTTGAGTGGAATGCAGCAGCTGTTTAACAGCACATGGAAACAATACACAAAAGGTCAGTGCTGGGCTGGAAGCGAAGACAAACCTTGCACATTGATATAGCTGGGAAACAGAACAGAATTCCAGCATGGGAGTTCAGCCAAGGCTCTGAGACACACTGCTACTGTTATGCAAAGTGCCACGAGATATCACTGACACCTTGTCAGGGCCTGAAGCTTACAGCTTAGCTCAGAAATGGCCCCTGCAGTCCCCCAATTACCTTCTGTCTTGGTGCAACGTTTGAAGGAGCGTTTTCTTCTGCACTGTGACCCCTGGTCTCTGCAGCACCCAGGGGCTGTTCCTTGGAGGTCCCATTCAAGGTCTAAGCAGTGTCATTTGGTTTATCTGAGCGCTTTTGGAACAGTGCAGCACAGATGGTACAACTGGCACAGCGAAGTTCAGCAGTGGGCTTGTTCAAGCCAGTGTTTCCAAAGCTGAGCCTGGCTTTAGAAAAATGCACTGCCCTTCAGTCCAGCCATGTGTGCACGCCTTACCTTGAGCTGGCACACCCCACTCTGTGGGAAATGCTGGTGTGTGTGTATTACAGTCATGTAAGCCACTAGTCTTCATGGGTATGTCTACACTAGAGCCTTAGGTTGACTGATCCTTGCTTAAGTCAAAGTAAGGAAAGCTGTGGCTACATTTGGAATTTATTAAGTTGACTGACGCAAGTGTAGCCACAGATGAGGTATAACGCAACTTACTTGACCTCCAGAGCCCCCTCCCACACTCCCTGGCCACTAGGAAGCTCCTGCCCCGGCCAATCACAAGGCAGAAGAAAGCCTTGGCCACGCTGCTTCACAGAGCTGCCCAGGCCTGCCATCTGGCAAGATGGAGAGAGGCAGTCAGCGCTGGAAGTGGGCCCCAGCATGGAGCCACCAGGGGATTCTTGAGCTCCTGGCCAACTGGGGGGATGAGCCCATGCATGCCCAGTTGCAGGGCAGCCAATGCAACCAGGAGGTGTACAGCGGCATCACCCAAAGTCTGGTGGAGAAGGGGAACATCTGGGCCACCTAGCAGGTCGAGGTATAAATAAAGGATCTCTGCCAGGCCTACCAAAAAGCCTGGGAGTCCATGTGCTGCTCAGGGGCAGCCACCACCAGCTGCCCCTATTACAGGGAGCTGCATGCCTTGCTGGGGCAGTAGGGCAACACCCTGCCAGCCCATGCCATCAGCTCCACCGAGCCCTCTCCCTTGACGCTGACCAGGAGGAGGGCTCAGTGGATGAGACTGTGGTGCTGGACCAGGTGGCACCTCACTGGCCCTGGACATCACTACACCAGAGCTCATCCCTGCCTTGATGCTGGACTCAGGGATGCAGGGGGAGCCCCTCCCCTCCACCAGGAAAATCCAGGCAAGGAGACATCATGCCACACCCCTACTGCACCTGCCAGCAAATGCTACCTCCCTGGAGGCATGTCAGTGCAGGCATGTGGGATAGGGACTGCAGAAGGGGACATGGTCCAGAGACAGGCAAGGTCTGGGGGGACGGACGGACAGAGACCCTCCCATGGGGGCAGAAGGGGAGGGGGCCATGTGGCAGGGGGGACCTGGAGCCAAGCAAGGCAGTGGTGTGTCTGGAGATGGGGTGGGGGAGTGTAGGTGGGACCGAAAATGCCAGACAGCATGCACCTGATAGTGTTGGCACATAGCCTCAAGCGAACCCCCCCCCCCCCCCCAAGGCAGGGCTTCCTGAGGCTCACCACCATGAGCAGTGCACTTGACCTGTGCAGCAGAGCACGGTGGCATGTACCAAGTGGTTCCTGTCCCAATGAACAGGGATAAGGAATCAGGGGGACAGCCGTGGGACAGCAGCTGCTGTCAGGCTGCACACTACACTGCCTAATGGGAGGAACTCTGTTCTTTGCTTCTCTCCAACAGATCCTGCGGCCGTGACACACAACACTACTGGGGGTGCGGCCAGCCCTGATAAGGAGGCAAAGGAGGCATTGCTTGTGGGACTGGATCTTCACAGAGCAGCTCTGTATCATGGAGCAGGCCAAAGCAGAACTGATGGCCTGGCGTGAGCGGGAAGATGCCCACTGGCGTGGTAAGTAGGGGATGCTCCAGCACATGCTCAACCTTATGGAGCATCAGACCCACTCCCTCAAGTGCCTTGATGGGGGGCCCATGGACCCCAACATGCCCTCATTGCTGGCCCTTATAGCCAGCAGGCCAGGACCCTGGACAGCTGCAGACCCAGGGCCTGCCTGACCCAGGCCAGTAGCACCAGCCCCCCACACTGACCTCCTTCATTCCCTCGCAACCCCACCCCCTCAGGTCCACCCTCCAGTTGTCCCTGCAGATAAAAAGCCTGTACACTGTTATTCCATGCATTCTGTCTTTTATTGTTTTTGAAAGAGGGAGGAGACAGGTGGGTGGGGTTGGGGAGGCAGGGATGGGCAGATGTGGGTGATCCAGTGCTTAGGAGGCTCAACCCCCAGTGCTGTTGCTAAGGAAATGGCCCTTCAGCACGTCCTGGATCAGCACCACTCACTGCTGGGCCCATTACGTATGTGGCAGGGCGTCATCAGGCTGCTGGAACGCTGCAGCAGTCTGTTTGGCTTTGGCCTCCCCAGTGTGCGGGACCCTTTCTCCTTGCAGCTCACAGAGACTGTATAGCATGCGTTGATGACCTTGGTGATGCCTGTCTTGGTGAGCTGCAGGCAGGAGACGATGGCCCTCAGCGTTCCTTCAGACAGCTGAAGGTACACTCAACCACTGTCTGGCACCTGTGGAGCCGCTGATTGAAAAGCTCCCTGCTGGCATCCGTTGGCTGTGTAGGCCTTCATGAGCCATGGCAGCAGGGGTTAGCCAGCATCCTCCAGGATGATGACAGGTATCTGCATGTCCCCAGGGACAATGCTGTGCTCAGGGAAGAAGGTGCTCGCCTCCATGCACTGGTACAGGCTAGAGTTCCTCAGGATGCAGGCATTGTGCAGCTTCCCTAGCCAATCCACAAAGATCTTGGTGAACAGCCCCTGGCTGTCAATGAAGGCTTGCAGGACCACAGAGTGGTACCCCTTCCTGTCTGTGTAGGCTGCAGCCTGGTGGTCCAGAGCTCGGATGGGGATGTGGGTGCCATCCCTGATGCTCCCATAGCTGGGATCTCTGAGTCCATCAAAGCCATCTGTGATGTCCTACAGGTTGCGTAGGGTCACGATGGGGCTGAGCAGGACCCTGTTCAAGTCCTTGCTGATCTGCCTCAGGACAGCCCCCATGGTGGACTTGCTGGTCCCATACTGACGGGCAACAGAACAGTAGGAATCCAGGGTAGCCAGCTTCCAGAGAGCAATGACCACTCGCTTGTCCACAGGCAGGGCAGGTTGGAGACAGGTGTTGGTATACTGCAGAACCAGGATGATCTCAGTGACCAGCCTGAGGCAGGTGCCCCTCCTCATCCACAGGTTCTGCAGCCATTGGTCATCATTCCAGGTGGTGAGGATGCTCTGACCCCACCAGTCGCTGCTGGTTTCTTGTGCCCAGATATGCTGGTGCATGGAAGGCACCATGAGTGCGCCAGCTCTCAGGTTTGGTGGAGGGGGAGGATTGGCCTGCTGCAGCCTGTCCCTACAATGGCATTTGCCCTGCAGCACTGGTTCTAGAACTGGAGAAGTTGGGCCAATGCATGCAAGGTGCAGAGTGCTGTGCTGGCATGTTCCTGGGGCACCTCAAGGTCCCTGAGCTCCATTTTGCCAGTCACAGTGGAGCAGTTGCTGTGGTCACTTCAGGTTTTATAGGGGTGGCTGGGGGAGGGGGGGGCATTCTCTGGTGCAATATTGGCCAACTGCTCATAATATGCCACTGCTACGGTGACCTAGCAGCTGCCAGCGTGGATGTGGGCAGTCTACAGGCATTTTGAATGTGGCCTCTCTAAGTCAATTTAATGAGGTCGCCTTTAAATTGACTTAAAGGCGACCTTGTTAAGTTAACTTAACTGAGCCCTCCAGTATAGATACACCCCATGACACTCAATGGCTAGCAACTCAACAACAGGTGTTATTAGCTATACACAGAGCTTTTTAACTCTCGGCATTCACTCAGCTCAATGGCAACACAACAGCTTCCTCCACTGTCAGCTCCCACACCATGGAGTGTTTGGATAGTCATGCATTTAAAGCCACATTGCCTGTGTTTTATTTTTCTTTAGCACAGATTTATTCAGATAGATAGCTAGACAGATGAGAGAAAAAAGTCTTAACTGCTCTCTGTAAGTCTTGTCACACACTGTCTTTACCACACCGCCCATCTAATGCCAACAGCTGGTGTATTACTGAAGTTGCGTTCACTACATGGCTGAACACTTGCAGTTTCATTACCTGGCTGCACTGTGAGGGCTATTCTGTCATTTCTTCTTTACACAGTCTAGCCCTGCAGGTGACAATTGCCAACAGCTCTGATTTCATCCCTGCCCTGACTGGATCATTATTAGTCATGACATCAGGAGCTGGAGCTGCTTCCTCTTTTCTTATAGTGGCACTTGCTTTGAGTCCAGGTTCAAACCTTAGCGATGCATACTTGGTTTCAATAAGATCATTCATGTGCTTTTCTATCTTCATAATTCTTCTGATACAAATTGGATTGACAGCCAGTCCTTTCCTTACAGCCATCTTGGGGGGGGGGGGGACCAAAAACCCTAGCTAAGCTTCGTTTAAATAACAACTGTGCAAGTGCTAAGCCTTCTTAGAAGTGCAATGATCCATAATTTACCAATGTGACTAGAACTCGGTGTTTGTTTCTGCAGCTCATGTTAGGAATAAAACGAGCCTGTTTGATTGTGAGTAACTGGGATGATCTGATGTCTTATGTTTCAAATCCTATGCTATGGCAACACATATAGCCCCACACCATGAAGGGGAGTGGCGTGATCATCTAGTCTGACCGCCAGCACATCACAGACCCAGACCCATTCCTGTAACATACCCCCCCCCAACCAATGACCTGTACACTCTTGAGTGTGATACTGAAACCTTTCCAATGCATCATCTATTTTTGGTAAACAGTTTGCTGCAATTCTAAGACAAATTCAAGTAATAGTTCATTTGCTAACATCAAACTCAAAAGAATTAAATAATGAAAAATAGCTTCAGTGCTTGCAACAGTCAAAGAGCGGGCAAACATCAGTGCAGCAGCCTGAGGAGAAAGCTAGCAGGTTGGTTTGCCATAATTTGGTCTTGACAAATCCAGGCTGTTAACATTTGTCACCTTATGATCTTCCAGCAGTTTGCAAATTGATTGCATAATTATTTGCTCCATTATCTTTCCAGGTGCTGAAGTTAAGCTGATAGGTCTGTAATTCCCCAGGTTGGCCTTATTCTCCCTTTGGCACAATATTTGCCCTTTTCCACTTCTTGGGACTATTTTCCATCTTCCATGACTTTTCAAAGATAATCACTAACGGCTCAGATATGTGCTCAGTTGTCTCCGGCATCTTTTAGGATGTATTTCATAAGGTTCTTCTGACTCAAAGAGCTCTAATTCATCTACAAAATGTTTACCTTGGTCCTTTTCTATGTTAGCCGCATGCACTATGTTAGCCATGCAATCACTACGAACCTTTTCAGTGAAACTAACACCCCCCCCCCGCATCACTTAACACTTCTGCCATATCCACTTTTCTGTTATTGTTCCTCCCATTTCCCCCATGGCTAAAGGTGAACGCTCGCCTCTGTCTTCTGCTTCTTTCTAATCTGTGTGTAGAATGTTTGAGTCTTAACCTTTATATCTCTAGCTTGCTTAATTCCTTTGGTGCCTTGGCCTTTCGTTTTTTGGTGCTGTATGCTATTTCTCTATGGCTGTGTTCACACAGCCCTCTTATTTCGAAACAACAGGGGTTGTTTCGAAATAAGATTTAGGCTGTTCGCACGACGCACGGTTGCTTCGAAACAACGGAAGCCGTTGTTTCGAAACAACCATGTTGTTTCGAAACAAGTTAAACCTAGTCCGTGGTCGAAACAACGTTGTTTCGCCACGGTTGTTTCGAAACAAGGCCGTGGGAACGTGTTGTTTCGGAACA
>ML682047.1:430783-704035 GCA_007922195.1 Podocnemis expansa
CACTATGGCCTTGGTAGCTCTGTTTGTGCCCAGAGAGCAAAGAGACAATGACTGTGTCCTCTATGATCTGATGAGCAGTCAATTCCCAGGCACAGCATCACATCGACATGGCTCAGTGCTGTGCTAAGAGCCTGCAACACCATGTCAGCACAGGGGGCAGGATGACTCACAGGCTGCTGAGGCCCTGGGTGAGCCAAGGACAGTTTGCTAGTCCCATGCAACATGGGGGCATCACCAATTTCAGAGCAGGGCCATTGTGTCCCAGCAAAGCAAGGGCTCCGTGGAAAGGGCTTGACCAGAGAGCACACATCCTGCTCTCTGGGCTGGCTGCAGAGTGCCATCTCTCTGGGGCTGCCTTAGTCTGCAGAAGAAAAGAACAGGGTGGGGTCAGGTGGGGTGTGGGATTTAGTAGCAGCCTTCAACTATCTGAAGGCAGGGTCCAGGGAGGGTGGAGCGAGGCTGTTCTCAGTGCTGGCAGGTGACAGAATTAGGAGCAGTAGTCTCAAGCTGCAGTGGGTGCGGTCTAGGGCTTTCTCACTTGGAGGGCAGTGAGATGGGTTACCTAGGGAGGTGGTGGAAGCTCCATCTTTAGAGTTTTTGAAGGCCTGGTTGACAGAGCCCTGCCTGGGATGATTTAATAGCAGTTGGTTCTGCTTTGAGTAGGGCGTTGGACTAGAAACCTCTTGCGTCCCATCTGTTTCTATGCTTCCATGAGTCTGTGTCCAGAAAGGTCCTTGCCTGGAGCAAACCCCCCAAATGTTCCTGAGCACAGGACCTTGTCTGGGGTCTCAGCTTGGTGTCCCTGACCAGCCAGTCCCCATTTGCTGTACCCACTCCTTCCCTCTGCCCTTCACCTTCACTTTCATTTCAGTTGGCTCTGGGCCCCTCCCTAGCAGACTGACCAATGGACCATTGCTGCACTCCTGGGCAGGGCCTGGACTGGCATCCAGCATGGGCAAATGCATGCTTCGCCCATGCACACTGAACGGTGACTCAGTCAACAGCTGCTGGCTCAGCAGCCACGGCTGCAGTGAAGCACATGCAGACAATGTCTTGCAAGCATGTGTGGCTCTACCAAGCTGCACTGCAAACTGGGGCCACTGAAAGAAGGTAGAGTCCGAGGGTGGGGTGTGGGTGTTCTGGTGCCTACAGGTTGCCTGATGTGGATGGAGGGTTTTGATTCCTGCCATCAGCAGCATTCAGTGCTGATCAGGTGCATGGTTGGTGTCTGGTCATTATGTCAAGGCACAGCCAAGTGCCCTTCACGCCCTCCTACATCTAACACTGCCCAACAAAGGAGCAACTGAGACATAAGTCATTAGTGCAGCTCTCTGTTAATCTGCCTGCCATTTGCCACAGGTGCTGCCCACGTTGTTCTGCACAGTGCAGCCAGACTGTTTTCCACTGGAATTTAATTCCCATGGGTGTTTCCAAACTTTCTGCTGCCGACTCAGCACCTCCCTGCAATGGAGCCTGCTTTGGTGGGCTGCAATGGAAAGAGGGTTGAAAGTCAGTGCATGCAAAGTGGTTTGCAGCTGGCTTCCATATGGTTTTACCAATCTGCTGCACAGCTCCAGGGCCAGGCCAGCTGTGCCAAGTGGCTGGGCTGGGCACCAGCACTGGCATACGTGAGGCTGTAGTGTGGGGCATGAGTCCCTGTCCTGGAGACCCAAATCATCCTGTTGGCAAAGGAGCAAGGGTGGGAGCAGGAGCAGCTCAACAAAGGCACCTGCTGCCTCACCCCCAGTCCTCTGAGGTGGGCTGAGCTACTGGTGAGTAACTGGGAGCAGTTGTCCAAAACCCAACATGGCTGAGTCCTCTGGCCTCATGGGACCCAGCTCAGTGCACCCTTTGTCCCAGCATTTCCATATCCCTACACAGCCAGGCCAAGCTGGGGGCCGGGCGGGGGGGCTGGGAATTTGGCTGTTAAGAGTATGTTTACAGAGCCCATAGCCATGTGCCCCAAGCCCAGGACTCCAGCCAGGAGCTTGTGGGACATAGTACAGTTGTTTACTCAGTATGGCTCAGGCTGGCGCATGGGCCCCAATGTACTACATCCATGTATTTGCTACACAACTAGTTTTAGCCTGGCACTGGTGCCACTGAAGACTTCATGTTCCCTTGCCCAGCTGTGCTGTCTGCAGCCGGCCGAGAGACTAGTACGTGCCCCACACTGGCTATGCCCCTGGGGCAGTGCTCCTGCATAGCAGCCCCACATGATGTAGCTGAGCACCAAAGGGGGGGGCCTGCTCCAGCCTTTTTCCTTCCCTCCCCTTGCTGCAATGTGACCACTCACGCCACCAGCAGCCTCCTAGTCAGCTGCCTGTGCCCCTCCCTCAGACTCCCAGCCCCACGCCCCCTTCCAGTCCTGTGCATGAGCAGATGGCCCTGCCTGGTACAGGCACAGGCTCAGGCTGCTACACAGATCCAGCTTGGGGTGGGACAGCAAGAGGCCAAAGCTGCTTGGGAATGAGGGCCCGTTTGCTGTTTGGGTCCCCACAACCCCCTGGTGTGCTCCAATGAGCACCACCTACGCTGAATGCAGCACCTCACTATGAATGGCCAGAGGCTGCTGTGCTCTGACTGCAGGCATCAGGCTTGGCTGGGAAGAGGAGCAGGGCCCCAGGAACCCACCACCATGGTGCAGAGCTGAGCAAACGGCTGCCGTATGTCCCTCCAACCAGACGAGAGCAGGACCTGTGGGCTCCCAGGGCCCCAAGTTCAACGGATTTTGGGGCATGCTGCTTTGGGGATCCACTCTCTGTTGTGTAATTAGCATCCCCAAGACCCCCCCACTTTACAGTCAGCCTCAGTGGGGGCTCCACCCCCAGAACTCAGCATCAAAGGACTGGCTTAACTGGCCCGAGGGCCCTGGGCTGCCCCCCGAAAGTGAGCCCCCCTGCCTAGGTCCCCCACCACCACAGGGACTGCCCCCTCACTGCTGGGGAGGGGGCCTGGGACCAGAGAGTGGGCCTGCCCCAGCCCTGCTCCAGCCAATCTGTGGCTGCTGCACAGCATGATGGTTCCCAGTGCAGCCCTCCCAGGCCATGGGCCCTGGAAAAGTGTGCTGGAGTGGAGGCCAGCTCAGGAGTAGGGTGGGAGAGCAGAGCCTGGCCTCCCACCCCAGGGCCCACCTCCCCACCAATGCTGGCAGGCAGGGGATGTCAGATTATTGAAGGAGTTTTAGGGGCTGGTGTCCAGGGCTCCCCTTTTGTCCAGGGCCCAGGGTTTCATCCCCTTTAGGCCCCATAATAACCCAGCCCTGCAGCCCCCATCCAGGTCTAGTCACTAGGTTCATAACTGTCATGCATAACGGAGAGGAGAGTACGACCCGAAGTTTGCAGATAACACCAAATTGAGAGGACACTAAACTTTGGTGGACACGCTGAAGGGCAGGATTAGAATTCAAAATGACCTTGACAAATTGGTGACATGGGCTGCAAGGTGGCATTCAGTAAAGCCAAATGAAAAATCAAAAGCACAGCTACAAACTGAGGAATCTGCTAGGCAACAGTCCTGCTGAACCAGAGCTGGGGGTTCTTGTGGCTCACAGTTCGGAAAAAAGCCTGTTGTCATTCTGGGGTGTATTAACAGGGGTGTTATATGTAAGCCATGGGCAGGCACTGTCCCAGCTTACGTCAGTGAGCTGTCAGCTGGAGTCCCATGTGCAGTTATGGGAGCCAGAATTTAGACTGATGTGGAGAAACTGGAGGGAGGCTGTGGGAGGAGCAACAAAACTGAAGAACAGTTCAGAAAACCTGAGCTCTGAGGAAAGATTTTAAACAGACATTTAGTTTTGAGACAAGATGCCTGTGGCAAGGGGTGGGTTGGGGTAGTGGGGCAGGACTGGACAACAGTCTTCAAATATGTTAAGAGCTGTTACAGAGAAGGCTGGGATCAGTTGTTCTCCATGGCCACTGAAGGCAGGACAAGAAATCAACTTCATTTGCAGCAAGGGAGCTTTAGGTTAAATAAAACCAACAAGGAGCCCTGTGGCTCTTTTAAAAACTAGCAAATTTATTCATTGCATGAGCTTTCATGGAAATCCCACTTCGTCACATGCTTTGAAGATGGGGAATTTATGTATTTTCTTCCCATTCTGTAAGTTCCCCATCTTCAAAGCTTCTGACAAAGTGGCATTTTTCTCCCACAAAAGCTCATGTGATAAAATAAATCTATTAGTCTGTAAAAGTGTCACAGGACTCCTTGTTTGTTTTGCTGAACTAGACTAACACGGCTGCCCCTTTGGAACTTAGGTTAGAGAGAAACAAAATCTCTCCAACCCTCAGGGTAGTTAAGCTGTGAACTAGGCTTCCCAGGAGGGTGTGGTGGTGACCTCACTGGAGGCTTGAGAAAAGGGTGGACAAACACCTGTCTGGGACAGTCTAAGTTTATGTGGTCCTGGCCCTGATGGCCTCTATAGGTCCTTCCAGTCCTACCTGGCAATGATTTTATGCTGAGTGATCTGGACAGCATTCATTCCCAAAGAAACCAAAGGCAGCTGGGCCCCAAGGAGTTGTGTCAGGAGCTTCTTGCTCCAAGCTGGGGGGGGGGGAGCCATTCTGGGAGGCTGACACCCCCGTCCAACAAGGCAGGAAGATGCAGTCACCAGGATCCTCACCCCCACACAGGCTGGGGGGCAGAGTCCTTGTCTAACAGCTGCTGTGAATCACATTCCCCTCACCATGCCCCTCTCTCAGAAACAAGGAGAAGCCAGCAGGACAGGGAAGATGGGGACCTGCCCTTCAATTCTCAGGTCCTGGGCCCCACTGCGTACTAATCCCCCGTGCCCCCAAAGTCATCACCTCCATCTCCACCCATCCGCTTGCACTGCCTTGTACTCTGTGGACCTGCTCTCCAACCTGCCCTGCCCTTCTCAGCAGGGCCCAATTCTGCTGGCAGGGGTAGGATCAAGTGGGCCACTATGTTCTGTGAGGTGGCCCAGGAGCCCTTGCACAACGCAGAGCCAGGCAGGCTGGCCACAGTTGATTCGGCGTGTGACGCTGGCGGAACAGGTCTGATCAGGGCCACAGGCCAATTTGTCTGGCTACTAATACAGATCAAAAGGAGAGTGACTGTGAGAGGAGCTCAAGCTGTTAGACTGTAACTGCATGTTTACTGTGTATAGCCCCAGAATTAAACAGCCCAGCAAAGACAGCGTGTGAAATGCTTAAGGACGCTAACAGAAAAGAGCTAAATTCAGAGCAAGTGGATACCATGGGAGATGAGTGGAGGTGAAGGACTCAGGACTTGTCTACACTGGTGCTTATGCAGGAAAAACTTCTCTCACTCAGCAGGGTGGTTTTTTCACACTCCTGAGGGAGAGAAGTTTTGCTGGTGTTCGATGCCATCCTAGACAAGCCCTCAGCACATTCCTCTGTCTCCATCATCAGAAGGAAAACCCACATGGGTGGCGACCCTGTCAGCTTGCTTTCTGACAGGAGAAGACATTAGAGAAAGGAAGCCCCTTCATCTCAGAACCACAGGGAAGGTACCAGATGCAAAGCAGTGATCTCCAGACCCCATCTGGGTCGCCCAAAAAGACTTTTGGGAGATTGGTGTTAATTCCATCACGGCCATCCTTTGGAGTTACATACTGTGACTCAGCTGCATGCATATTTTACCTGCTTTAACCTCTCAGTAACACTCATTTCCCTTTCTTAGCTAATAAACCTTTAGTTAGTTTACTAGAGAATTGGCTGTCAGTGTTGTCTTTGTATCAGATTTGGCGTACCAATTGACTGCAGCCTGTGACTGCTCTCTCAGGACTGGAGCAACCAGAGGGTGTGATTTTGGCTTTAAAGGACCCTTTGTCACAGAGCTCATCCTCCCTAGGTGGCAAGGTAGACTGGCAAGCCTGGAGCACTGTCTGACACTCCGTGGTAAGACCAGACCGGTGATCCAGGTGTCCAGAGTTACTACTGGCCTGGTGAGGTCTAGGGAGTTGTTTCTGACAGTCTGCCCAGAGGTTGGCTTTCCCAGCTGTGAGCTTTCCCAGCAGCGACCCACTCGGCACCTGTGAGACCCAGCTTCGGGAGGTTGCCCAGATTTAATGGGGGCCAATCCGGGTGCTACTGACTGAGCCCCCCACTGCCTTGGCCTGAGACTGGGATGGGAAGATGGGGAGGGGAAGCCAAGCTTCTCTCCTGCCCCCAATCAATAGCTTAATTGGGCTCTGAGTCTGCATCCTAGCCCTGTGCCCACACTCCGGGGGGCTCAGCACCCATAACCCCACTCAGCTGAGCTGTCAGCCCTTGGACAAAGATGGCCACAATTACCTACGTCTCAGATGAGCTGGGGAAGCCCTGGGGTCCTGGCAGTTTGCCAAAAGGGTCCTTAGCTGGCAGGATGTGGGCATTATGGCTGCTGTGGGGAGAAAAGGAATTACACTTCATGCGCTGTGTACCCCACAGGGGGGACACAGAGATCCTGGCTGGAGCAGGCACTCAGTGCCTCTCAGGATCAGGCCCAAAGAGAGGAACAGCTGAGGCCTGGGCACCAAGGAGCAACATGCTCAGAGTCTGCAGCACTGGGAAGCATGGGGGACATGGAGACCGTTGGGAGCAGTGCTGTGACGGGAGGGCTGGGTGGATGGGCTTCCCTGAGGGAGAAAGTGCTTCCATGCGTGCTAGTGACACACCCCACCACCCCCAGCAACACCGGCGCAACAGAGGACAGGGGTCGGCCCCAGAACGTCTTAGATTTAATGATCTCCTTGGAGGCCATTTGCCCATTACAGTATTGATTGTAAGCACCCTTTGCCCCAACCCTTGGCCCATGGCTCCCCCAAGGAGCCCAACTCCCAGACCTTAACAACAAAACAAAGCCCATAACCAGGTGGAGATTCCCAGCCTTGCCTCAGCTCAGGTCATAGAAACTTTGGCTTCCCTCAGTGGCACCCAAAACCTCCTTGAACTGAGAGACCACTCGCCCAAAGTGGGACCCCTCCCAGAACACTTTGCCACACTGGGTGCAGCAGTAGAAGAAAGCCAAGTCTGCTTTGGCCAGCACCCCTGGGGGAACAGCTGCTAGCTGGAGGGAGGTGCCCGTGGCCAGCGTCAGAGTCTCCATGTTGAGGTCTGACTCCTGTAGCCACCCGCAGTTTGGGTTGTAAACTGGCTGTGGGGAGTCAGATTCAGAGGTGTCAGATGCTGGGTTTGTCTCTGGTTTTTCTTCAGACTTCACCAGGCAAGCTGTGGAAACAGGAGAGAAAAACAGATCCTGAATATGAGTAACAGGTGTGATGAGCTGGGCTGGTGATCAGCAATCCCTGCCTCTCCATGTGACCTTTGCTCTAGGTTCATCAGCCACGGCTCAGTATCTAGAGCTCGAGGGCTGAGAAGACTGTGAGGGGCCAGTGCAGCCCAAGAGGTTGCTCTAAGTCTAAGGTATGGCTATGTCTGTACTGTAGTGCAGTCACAGGTGGTTGGATGCCTGCTAGCTCCAATGACAACAGCAGTAAAGCTGTTGGAGCATGGACAAGCCACTTGAATACATGCTCAGGGTCCCGGCTGGGCCTGTCCGCACTGCAAGGCAAGGTGTGACATTCCTCACTGGCTTTGCTCTAACTGGCATGGGTATATACACATCCAGTGAAGACACAGTGACACAGGCTTCAGAGTGGGCTAGAAACCCACATATGTGCCCTGGGTGGCTTGCGTTCTGATGGCTAGCCCTTGCCACCACTGCTCATTAGATTAAAGCTAGCTGGATGAGAGACCTGCACTACATCACTCCTTCCCTTGCAACGGCGATACACTTTGTGTGTAAATTGCGGAGGGCACAATTGCAAAAATGCCCCCAAACCAGCACAGCTATTTTTGAAGGAAAATGTTTATAATTAAGGCCACGTCTACACTAATAGTAGCAAATTCATCTCCGTCAGATCAATCTGTCCAGATCACCTCAGCAGTCAGTTAAGACCCGTTAAGTCGATCTGGAAATTGACTTAATAAAACCACCCCCTCCAGCAGCATAGCACTGCGCTGATGGGAACACATTTTCCATCAGTGCACTGCAGTGAAGACGCTGTGCTGGAGGGAAGTTAAGAAGTCGATGGGAGTTACTTCCATCCGTAATTCCTGTTGACAGCCACCAAATTTTGCTGCCGGTATAGACCTGACCTGAGTATTGAACACAAGAGATGACATGTGCAAGCAATCCATCAGCGAGGAACAGGGACGAGACTAACAAAGCTTAGCTTTAAGTTACACGAAGAGAGAGAACTAATTGAACGTTCAGGGGCCTGCAGATGCTGGTGTTTGCTGTAAACTTTAGTTGTAAAACCCCTTTGCAGTCAGTTACAAAATTCATTCCATGCGCAGGCCTTGAAATTGATTACCGTAACTTTCCCAGCAATTGTCATTTCATTCTGGAACCTCCATGAAATTCCAGATGTTTGCCATCTACACTTTTGTGATTTAGGCTCACTGGGGCCACAAATCAGAAGAGCCACAGCCATGTGCATGGCTGCCCAGGCCCTGGCTCCACCAGCACCTTACTCCTACCCAGGGGCTTGGAGGGGCAGGGGGCAGCACAGGGTGTGTCTGACATGGCCCGCAGCAGGCCTACACTGAAGGAATTTGCCTTTGGCCCTGATAGCATAGGGGTGAGAATGAAGGGCTGGAGGGATCCTAGCCCAGAGTAGCATTGGTATCTGCTTTACACTGCATCGTTAGGGGAACCCTGCTGATTTCTGTGGCCATATGGGGACATGCAGACCCCCAACCATGTAAAGCTTCAGCAACTGCTGCTCATCCAGATGGCCCTCTCACATGGCCGGCAGCCATGTCCCTTGGTTTGGAGTGAAGACTGCCAAGGAAGATGCAGGTCCTGGTGACTGGAGACATTGACTACACGGAACCAATGGCAGGATGTATTTCTGTGGATCACGTGCTCATGGCTGTGCTGTCTGTTACGTCATATTTGAAACTGAGGTCCAAACAACTGGAGCTTACTGCATATGTGATGATATATTCCACCACAGAAGGGCTGTTAACCAGTGCCTGGGGAATACATGCTCTGCTCTCTCTGAAGTGTGTATGGATATGGGACGCTTTGCAGCCTGATAGGAGATGTTGCCTTAGTGTTACTGTGTACTTGGAAATTGCTGCTGTGCTCCACACCAGAGCTGGCTGCATTTCAGAGGCTGCAGATAGAGAGAGAGAACATTTGCAAGGCACACTGTGCTCCATCGGGATGACAGTGGCTATGGAAACATTAGATATCATTATAACAAAACATCTGGATTAATGATCAGGTTTGGAAAAGTAACTGACAACACTGGATTGTTCTAGACGCAGATCCTACAAGTGGCAGGCAGTAGACAGCTTATATGTTGTACTTAGCATAAGCAGAGAATTGGGAACATAGTTTTGCAACCCTGTTCATCCCCCAGCCACAAGGTGATGTTGTTTGGAGGTGAAAGAAGCCAAGGAGACACGTTCCTCTGACTCCAGGTGATGTTATCCTGTCAATTTCCAAAGGGATAGCCGTGTTAGTCTAGTCCAGTAAAAAAACAACAAGGAGTTGTGTGGCACTTTAAGACTAACAGATTTATTTTTTGCATGAGCTTTCGTGGCAGAAGATCCCACCTCCTCAGATGCTTCCTACACAGACAGTTCCATGCACCTGCACCTGCTTCAGCTGGGCCCTAGCACATCCATACTTCCATCTCATGTCCCATCGTGGGCGCAGGGCCTGAGAGCAGAACAAAGCAACAAGCCCCATTATGGGTTGGCACCACAGTGCAGGCTCTTGCTGCTTGTGTCCCAGTGGCCAGGGCAAGGCTGGTGCCTGGAACCCAGGAAGCCGAAGTCCAAGACTGAATTGACTGTCTCCATCGGGAAGTCTGGCAGTGAGTGAGTGATGCAGGCAGGCAGACTGAGCACGTTAGCAGGGGCTGATTCATCTCCGGCATGGGGAGCTGTCTCGCCTAGACACAAGTAATATAACAAACGTCAACTTGCCTCTAGCCGGTATGACATCATCAGGGCTTCCAAGCTGTTCCAGGGAGTGACAAGGAATACAGCAGTGATCACACATAGCTCTTGCTCCTAGACCTCAAAGCACTCTGCACTGTACCGTTACATAGGGCCTGAGGCAGATGATGGTGAAATGACCTGCCTGAGTTCACAAAGCAGAGCCGAGGCAGTGCCCTGCATGGCTGGAGATCATATTCAAATATCCTAGGCTTGGAACCAACTGGTTTCTAGTGAGACACATGGAAAGTGTTTCTGTGGAAATGGTGGGTGGGGAGTTTTAAACCACATTTGCACGCTCTAGATTACATGCTGCTGGTGTAAATCAGAGCAGCCCCAGGCTCCTCCTTCGCACTTGGGGTTATGCTACTCCGCTGCTGGGGCTAGTGTGCCCTAAGCCACATACTCAGGGCTTCCTCCAGCAAAATCTTCCCTTGCCACCTCCAGCTCCTGCTGTGCCCAAGAAAGCCCCAGAGCAGCCCAGAGGAGCTGGGCCCACATTCTGTGTTTCAGCTCCCATAGTGCTGTGGTTGGGGCCTACTCATCCATGGAGTGCCTGTACCATCTGCACTTAGTTACCCCTCTGCTGACGGGCTGTGAATCACTGTCAAGCCAGAAGAAGGAAGGTTGGCTGTGCAGTCAAAGCTCAAGGCTGATATTCAAGGGGACAGGCACCTGGTTTCAGCTCCATATAGCTGATATTGGCCAAGCTACTTCCTCCTTTGTGTCTCAGTTTCCCCAAAGTCCTCCCTCCATATCCCACAGTGATGCTCAGTGGCCTGACAAATGTACAGAGTCCATTCAGCTTCTGCAATGGAAGGGACTGTAGAATGACACTGTATGATTACTCTAACATAACACATGCATCCCAGCACATCTCAATAATCCTGGCCCCATTGTGTGCGAGAGCCATGATAGATGTAGCTACCATGTGAACTGCTACCTTTTAAGATGTCCAAGCACACTTGTATGAAATCCAACCCATGCTGACCAGTGAGATGGGAATGCCCAGGGAACGTCTTGTGTGCCTTTTCCATGTGGGATCTCTTTTCAAAACAACCACTGAACTAAAACAAAGAACTGGGTGAAAGGGATGACAAAACCAGACCAGAATGTAACAATATGAGGACTCAACACCACCCAGGTCCATGGCTGGCTTATGACACACTCTGTCCCTAGCTTGTCAAGATCATGACTCATGTCCATCCAAGGCTTGCAGCACTCCACTCCCATCTAGCAGCACTTTCCAATCTTCCCTTTCCACGAGCCGGTCAGTTAAGGCTGAAGTCTGAGGTCCTAAGGAACTATTTGTTACTCTGCATTACCAGTGAAATAATGCTAGTGAAGAACCTTTCATCAACAAGAAAACTTCTAACCTCTCAGAAAGCTAACCAAGACCATGGGGATATTTTGCAGGCAAAGCAACAAAGAGACAGATCCCACCAGCAACTGAACAACCGTATCTTCTGACCAATGATAACTCATGGTCAGTTTTCTACATTTTGGAATGGTTTTAGAAATTAACAAAACATTTTCTTAAGAAAGTGAATTTGTTTTTAACTCACTTTCCCCATTCTCTTCTGTATTGATGCTGATGGGGTTGGACGAAGGCTGGAATTGAAAGAGCGATAGGGCAGAAGCAAAGTGGTCCTTGTAGGATTCCTGGCCCATTCTGAATCAAAATGTCACATGGGACAGCCTGCCCTGTGCATCGTAACAGATTCAGGGGGGCAGCACAACTGCCGGGGCTGAGAATTCCAAAAGCTGAGAGCCTCACCTGTGAGAAATGGGGGCCCGGAAGGAGAATCTCAGGTAGGGCTCTCAAAATCATTCATCACTTCAGAGCATCTTGGCTTGGTGTTTATCTGATGTGAAGCTTCAGAGACCATGTGAGGTTCTCCCCTGGCCCATGGCCTTTCAGTCTGATGACTTTAAAAATGTGCTAAGACATGCCTTCTGTTCCACAGCCAGCAACCTCATCGTCTCCTCTAGTGCATTCAGGCACTAATGTGCCAATGCCCAAATAACAGCTCCCAACAACCAGGGTTTTACCATCAGATGTTGAGTTCATGCATAGGAATGTACCAACTCCACACATCAAGACAGATCCAATTTACCCAGCCCATTAGAACTACTAGCCAAGCCTGAAGGCTTTTCTCAGGCCTTGACTTGAATATGAGCTGTGCCTGAGTAAGGATTAAGTAAACACTCCTTTGTTCGGGTTCGGACCCTGTATTCACTAACTCCTTGATTGCTAATGGACCACGAAACATAAAAATGCTGCAGATGTCTAACTAAAGTGGCCTTGGCAGTAAACGCAGCAGGCTGCATGAAATACAATGATGCCAATTTGAAAGTCTGGCGGGGGTTTTTTTGGACTCCCAAATTTTAGTATAACCCCCTTGCAGCTGCTCATCACGCTGCACAAAGTGCAGGCAACTGCCCCTTTGAGCCACGTGGGACATTTCATGAAGGTATATAGCTGTCATACCTGTTTTCACAGCATCCTGCCCCCTCTTAAGATATGGTGGGTTCCCAGCCATCGGAGGCTTTAACTCAAGGCTGGATGCCTTTCTAAGGGAGCCATGGTCTGGTGCATTCAGCACAAGAGTCTCTGGGTCATTTCGCTGACCAGCCGTGCAGCAGCTCAGACTAGATGATCACAATGGTTCCTTCTGGCTTTCAATCTACAAAGCTAGGAAGGGAATTTTTGGATAATTTGGCCTATTTGACAGGGGCACAGGCAAAGGTGAGGGAAGCATTCATAGATTCACAAGCTAATGCGAACAGGGCCCTCTCTAGGGGTACGCAGTGCCCCTTAGCCAGGGGCATTGCTGCCCCAGGGAGGGACCTGGGGCAAGGCTCCAGGCCCCGCCCCCAGCCCACAGGCCCCACCCCCTGGATGCAGGTCCCACCCCCTGGCCGGGGTCAGGGCCAGAAGCTGCCGCATGTCGTCGCGCGTGTCTGGGCCCCGCACCCCTAGCCGGGACGGGGATGGAAGCGGCCACGGGCGGCTGGGCCCTGCATCCCAGGCCGGGGATGGGGCTGGAGTGGCCACAGCTGCAGCCAAGCCCCAGATCCCCGGCTGGGGACAGGGCTGCTGCAGCCGCAGGTGGCTGGGCCCTGGATCCCCCCTTGGGGATGGGGCCAGGAGCGGCCTCCGTGGTCGAGTCCCGGATCCCCAGCTGGGGACAGGGCTGCAGTGGCCACGGGCGGCTGGTCCCCGGATCTCCGGCCCGATTGGGCCAGAGGCCGGGATGGGGGCCCCGCCAGACCCAGGGCACTGGCACTGGGATTCGGGGCACGTGCCACGGGTGCCCAGCGCCAGCGACGCCTCTGCCCTCAGCCATGATCCTCGTCTCATGCTGTCCACCCCCTGCCCTAAGCCATACCCTGTCCCCTAGCCCAGCTTCATGCTGCCCCCAGCCCCAATCCTGGCCTCCTGCTGTCCCCTCCCTTGCCCTGTGTCACCCCCCCAACCCCTTTCTCAGCCTCATGTCCTCCCCCGGCTCTGATCTTGGCCTTACACGCCCAATCCCACACTCCTCCTATCCTGATTCCAGCCTCACATGCTCCCTCCCTAGCCTGCACTTCTCCCGCTACAATTCTGGCCTCATGTGCTGTCCCTGGCCCTGCACAACCCCTACCCCCAGTCAGCTTCAGCGACCCCAGACCCAATCTCAGCCTCACATGCTCCCCACACCCCAATTCTGGCCTCACATGCTCCCTTCTCCTGCACATCTCTCTTCCTGATTCCAGCCTCACATGCTGCCCCCCACCCTGCGACACCCCCCGGTCCCCAGCGCAGCTTCACACACACCCCCAGCCCTAATCCTGGTCCCTTGCCGCCCCCTCCCCCACCCGCTGTCTCCCCTTTCCCAACTTTGTGCCCTTCCCCGGCCTTGATCCCAGCCTCAGACGCTCCCCCTCCTTCCACCCCAATCCCAGTCTCACAAGCTCCCTCTCCACCCTGCACCCCTCCTGCTCCAATTCTGGCCTCACATGCTATCCCCCTGCCCGGCCCCCTGGCCCCCCCCCCCCGCCCCCAAACCTCACAGTCACACACTGGCACTGCCTTCCCAGCCTCACTGAACCAACCCCTTGCATGGCTGCCCTTCCAGACTCATGTGGACTGACCGACCTCCTGCTGGCTGCCCCTTCCCTGCAGCCTCACAAGGCTCCTTCTCTTCCACTCCCACACTGAGATCCCCCTTGGTCCTGATCCTGCCCTTGTGCCACCCCCCATCCCAATCCCACCCCAATTCTGCCCTCTTGTGCTGCCTCCCATGCTCCATGCCCGATCCTGCCTTCATGTTACAGCCACCTGACTGATCCCAGGCTGGCATGCCATCACCACCGCCCAGTATGGGTGATGATTACAGATGCAGCTTTGTGGGGCCCCCTGAACCACAAGACAGTCACTCCAGCTGCTACCCCCTAGTGACAACCCTGAATGGGACCACTGTGGCCACCTAGCTGAGCTCCTGTATAACCCAGGATACAGGACTTCCTAAAAATACTTCCTAGAGGAGAGCTTTTAGAAAAACATCCATTCTGGATTTTAGAATGGCCAGTGATGGAGAATCCACCATCACCACTTGGCTCCTTGGTAAGTTACCTTCTCTGACTGTTAAACACACAGGCATTATTTCCAGTCTGGAAGCTAAAATTTTAACACAGACTAATGGTGTGACCTGAGGTGAGCGATTACTCTCTCTGGGCCTCAATTCCACTTCTGCAGAATGGCGGGAATAATCTTTCCCTTCTCCTGGCCAGCTTTTGTCTGTCCTGCCTCCTTAGATTGCAAGTTCCTAGGGGCAGAGACTGGGTCTCACTATGCATCTGTGCAGTGCCCAGCACCACAGGACCTTACACCTTGGGTGAAGCCTCTAAGTGCTACTGTGATACTAATAATCAGGGGTCACCCAATGATATTAATAGGCATCAGGTTTAAGGCAAACAAAATACTTCACACAATGCACAGTTGATCCATGGAACTCCTTGTCAGGAGATGTGAAGGCCAAAAGTATAATGGGGTTCGAAAAGGCAGATAAGTTCAGGGAGGTTGAGTCCTTCAGTGGCTAATAGCCAAGATGGTCAGGGACACAACACCACGCTCTGGGTGTCCTTAGCCTCTGACTGCCAGATGTTGGGACTGGATCACTCAATAAATTGCCTGCCTTGCTCACTCCCTCTGCAGAATCTGACATGGGCACCATCAGAGGACAGGACACTGGGCTTGATGGACCATGGGTCTGACCCAGTCTGGCCGTTCTCTTTTTCCAATAATGATCAGGGATAATGATGACCTCAAACACAGCAGGGTGGTGCCCACAGCGCTGATTACACCAGGCCAGGTGCAGTGGAGGGAGTCACTGATTTTTCAGTTGTATGGCTAAATGGGAGCCATGCCCCAAAATCACTGACACTGACTTACAGTCTGTTTATCTCACTGAAATGAAAATCCACAAACATGCCATGTGGGCTGAATGAGGCAACATTTCAAAATGTCTATTTGCCTCCCAAAAGTCACCCAGCTCCAGTGCTGGGAATGTGGCAACCTCCTCTGGTTTGCCCTTGCCCCCATTTTGTCTTTGAAAATGAAGGTCCAGCCCTGAAATGGTTAAAGATAATTGGGGACCAAGCCATCCTGTTGAGCTGTATTGATAATTTGCTGAGCTTTTGTGCTTCTCCAGGAATGCCTGGCATTCCCTCTCTCTTTGGAAACCTCCATCTATCAGCCACTGTGCAGCCCTGGAGCTCTCAGACAGGATGACTTCACAACTCTCCCACCAGCACAGGGATGGGGTGTGGGATTTTAAACAATTCCTCAATGTAGCCTGTAAAGTGTGAAGTCACTAGCTCCCCACTGCCCACCACTCCCCTTCCCCCATGGGTAACTGGTGAGGAGGGGGGGTCATCATTACAAAGAGAAGGCTCCCGACACCCAGAGTTTTGCCTTTAGATCACTTGGCCCCCTCTTAATTGTGGTGCTTCAAAGAGTTGAAAATGCAACATCACTTCAAAGTAACAATTTTTGAATGGGAGCTTGTAAAGCTCCCCCCGCCATCCTCTGATGGAATTTGTTTCAAAGGCTTTTGAAGATGCCTATGTCCCTGTGGCAGCCTATCTGAAAAGGCCACTGGGAGCCAGTAAGCAGGGTGCCAACTCGGCAAACAATCTTAGAAAAAAATCGCTGTGAAAAGGTCATCTCGGTGGCGGCTGTAGAGTGAAAAGGCTGCATTTGGAAGGGGCGGGGAAGGAGAGAGGGAGATTTCTTTAAGGAGGGATTTTCTCCCCCTCCTTTCCTAAGGCAGAGGAAATACCATCAACTTATCTTGTGAGAGTGTTAAAATACACAGAGTGGCTGCAAGGTGGGGCACCCACACCAAGGAATTCTGGGTCTCCCACCATCACATGCACTGTGCCGGGGCCTCTGGAAATGTAGTGGGCACAGAAACAGAGCCACACCTTACTGCAAGGCAAATGGGGCTGGACACAGGTGCACACCCGTGTACACACATCTGTGCTCATGGACATACACCTTTCACAGTTGAAAGGGCCAGGAAAGCCAACCGGCAGCTCCTCTGATGGCTGACCCCACTAGGTGCTGCAGGCGTCTTGGTAACATGCAGTTGCTGTGTTGTGCACAGGCTGACACACCCCCAGCAGGACAGCCCACAGGTTGCGTCCACTCCTAGCTCACAGAGCATGGCCTGGGGGGGGCAGTGAGGGCAGCGTGGCTGAGTGAGATGCCCATACTGTATCCGAGACAGCTGTCTGATAGCCGTATCCCGTCACACAAATGAAATCCCAGCACAGAAAACTGAGACCTCCCACCTCACGGAACCCAGGCCAGGCTGGGAATGGGACAGGGCCAAGGCCATGGGGGGGTGAGAGTGGCATTACAACAGTCCAGGAAGTGCCTACAGCTACATTTTCAATCCACGCCAGTGCCCGGATTCCCAATGGAGTCCTTGGAAGGGCAGAAATGAATTCCGCTCCCTAGCAAATGAATTAGAACCCCCCCTTGGGAACTAACAATCCCATTATAAAACATCTTTAAATGAAAACGGCCTTTTCCTCATCCTCCTGTGGCCAGGGGTCAGAGTCCAACAGCTTTTGTGCAAAGGGATTTTTGCAGCTTTCTTCTGATAGCCAACCAAGGATTTGCAGGGCAAAGGACATGTTCCTCCTTTTAAATACCCAGGAAGCATGCTCAAAGCAGGGGTGGAACTGGGGAGTGACAAGTAGAGATGTTCTTTCAAACTCCTCCCACAAACCAAGCTCCACAACTGGCATTGCCAAAATGAGAGGCTAGGTACAGCGAGTTGCACAGATCTTCACACGCTCCATATGCCACAACTTCAGAGGCACCGTTGACTTCTCCCCTCAGGTGCAGGTGACCGTCTGAGGTGCTCGGACTCTGGCAGACTCCTTCACACACAACCTCTGGCAGGGTCTCATTAGCCCACTGCACACACCATGCAAATGTCTGCTGACAGTGCTGGCCCAACATAGGGACCCAGACAAGCCAAGCAATGGCCTGCCCTATGCCTATGGAAAAAGAGCTTGCGTTGGCCTACTTGCTCATGGTCCTTGTGAGATATGAACCCTCCAGTACTCACTACTTCTGGCTGGTTCTCAGCTTAGGTGAAAGCCCTGGAGAGAGGTTGTAAAAACGGGGCCCCTGCCCTGTTCTTCTACCATCTTTTCAAAAATATAGATGGAGGGGGTAACCACATGAACGGTGAACCTTTCCCCCTGGGAATTTCCCATCCTGGGCCATCGATCATCACTACCCGTGACGTACTCTCATGCCAGAACCCCCGTACATGGGGCCTTGCCCCTCACAGAGGGGACCCGGGCCACCTTCCTCTCTCTATCTCTAAGGTGGCCGTTCCGTTATATCCCAGTCGGGAAGCCCTCAGGTCTCCAAGATCCAGAGGAGATAACCTGATAATAGTGATGAAACTATTTGGATCTCTCCCTTTGCCATTCAGCCAAAGGCAGGGAAGCTTGTCCCTCCGCCCCTCGCTACGTTCATGATCACTGCTTGCTCCCTCTGCGATGGTTTGGAAACCGCCCCCACAGATGGATACTCCCCTGGGGCCAATCTTTGCCTCCCAGGGTTTCGTCCAGCGGTGTCTCTCACGTAGCTCACCCCCACAGGGCACGGCCGCAGCACCATGATTATCCCGGCTTAGTTCTCACTCAGGAGTCTCACGGGTACAATTCCTTCCTTCCCATTATGACCCAAGGCTCTCCTAGTCTTAGTAGGTGCATCTTAGAGTAACATACTCCTGTCCTAAGCGTTTGTGACAGGGTTTTGCACTCAACAAAGCTCATTCTACATCCACCCTGAAATTCCTCTCAACGACCGGAATTCGGGAACTGACTGACCCTTGATAGAGTTCACCTTCCCAGTAAGATCTAATACCATCCACCATTAGCATCCTCATAGAGGACACTTCTGATATACCATAAGTGTCTTAAAGAGGAGACAGCCAGAGGTACCTCATCAGGGTGGCATACCCTCGCTCCGCCCCTTTTGGAGGAGCCTATCTCCTCCTCTGTACATCCCAACTCTCCCCTGGGGCCCCTCCTGAAGAGAGCCTCAATCCTGATGTGCACCCCTGTGCAGCGTTAGCTAAGCTCGGTCCCATAAGCCGCGGGTTCTAGCATCCAGGCCTATCGTGCTCACGAGCCTATCACCAAGCCGTAGCCTCACTACGTCCAACGCTTCACCTTAGCATTCCTGCCATTTCCTTGTCTCGTGCAAGGAAATGGACTCTGACATCCCACCCAAGGGGTCTGTCACTGTGCCATCGGTAAGCTCACGGAGGCCTGATCACACCTTTCAGGACAACAGAACGTCCCACCTGTGTTTCTCTTATCTAGTACCATAGGATGGGCCAGGCATCTGGTCCCTCCACGCCAGTCCCACTGCCTCACTTATGAGTGTGCCCTATGGGGTCGTCAGCTGCTGCCGCGATCCCTGACCATTTCTTTAAACTAGATCGAAGTAACTTCTCTAGATTCCTCTCCCCTGTTCCTGGTAACCCAGCTCCCCTGCGGGATACCGAGTGCGCCACATTCATGTACCCAATGTTCTCTGGTGGGGGTGTCACTGCCACAGGGACTGGGGGGGCCGCAGCCCTCTCAAATCCCCGGCCTAGCCTCATGACCTGCACGTGCCTTACAATACTGGACTGAGGGAAAGACAGTCTATTCTCTTCCTCTGGTTTTCTGCAGTGCTGATAACCACCACTGCCAGCCTGGCAAATTTCAGACCTTGGGAACTCCCCCATAGGAATTATGCCAACATGTGTCACTGCCAGAACTCTAAATCTTCTGGCCTCCACATGGCGTAGGCCAATGCCCCTCAGGAAGAGCTATTAGAGACGCATTCCTCAGCCATAACCACAATGTGTTGGTACCTCTTACGCGTAAGGTGACCTCAGGCCATCATGCGCATGCACACCAATTGGTGCTCGGGCAATCCAGGCCTACTTTTCTCCACTGGGTTATGTCCTACATCTCTAGGCTACCCTTGTTGGGATGAAGGTCCTTAGGTCAATTTCTTAGACCCTCAAGGACCTGCTCGCTGGACAATTACCCTTGTCGGAGTTATGCTATGCTGAAGGCAGAAGAGCCAACTCCACCCACCGTCTATCAGCATGGCTATTAGTCACCTATTACTGAATGTATCTGAGCAGTGCTCAAAGAAGAACGCTGGGTTACTGACCAGTAACTGTCCTTCTGCTCGGATTCATTCAGAGCCCTCCCCCTGTCCCTGCTTTTGGAGTTGGTGACTTTTAGGAACTGGGGAAGGGCCAGGCGGCAGCCACATATATAGCCATGGGGTGGCATGGGGGGTGATGGCCGCCTGCCCTCTTCTGACAGGCTAAGGCAAAAAGTTCCAACCAATCTGGTGCTCCGGCATGGAGACCCCTATTTCTGAATGAATCCGAGCAGCCCATCTTGAAGAAGGATGGTTACTGGTAAGTAACCCACTGTTTTCCAGGATGTGATTTTATATTGGGGCTTGTGCACCACTCTCCCTTGGGCACTTTTGGAAACCCCACCCTTAAATGTTTCCTTAGGCCAAATAGTGTCATAACAGGAGCTTTGAAATACTCTACCTACAGTGTGTGAGTTCCAGACAGTGGCAGGAGGACCCACCAGATCAGCAACAGTTGCAGGGCTATTAACTTTGTCTCACTTGGGGGGACAGGAATGCTAGCACTATCCCAACAAGGGATTCAGCCCCTATTCTCTCCTGGCACTCTATCATCCTGTGGCAGACAGTGTGCATCCCCAGACTTGAGAGAGGACCTGGGCATTGGGACCATGCTCTTGTGCCTGTGCTGGCTGGGTAACTGGCTAGGCAGCTGTGAGATTCTTTGGCCCACCCCTGGAGGAATGATGGGACACATAGAGTTCCCCCATGCCCTACTGGCATGCCCACAGCCACACCTGGCTCTCACGGCTGTCACTGTGAGCACTTGACTCACACTTGCTACAGCTCCCTTGTAATTTGGCAATTAAGGGCTAGGTGTTTTGAAGAAAGCACTTGTCCTAAAGACTTTGCCCAGGTCTGAAAACACACCCGCAAGCATTCTTGGAGGACAAAGGTCCATGGGAAACCTTCCCTTGGTGAGAGATCACTCCTGATAAGGAAAGTTACGAGCCTGAGAAACTCACTCTATTACAGGGAACTGAAGATTCCTGATTATCTTTTCCTTCCAGATAACCCTGATAAGCAAAGGACAAAGAACCCTGGATTACACAACCAGTGCAAGGGAGGAGAGGCCAAGTTCTTAGGGCTTTCTTGGGGCTGGGTAGGACAGAGGTTGGGAACCAGGCCCTGTGATCTCTTTGTCCTCTTGGTGCAGAGCAAGGCCAAAACTGACACAAAGCCAGTCCTTGCTCTGTAGGGCTTCATGGAAGGGAAAGGGAATCCTGCTGCATTCTCTGCCTTTCTCCAGCCCTGCCCAAAAGCCCCTGCACAACCCCCTATCTCCCACAAGTGAGCACCAGGTTCTGTTTTCTGGGTTTTACACTTGCGTTCACAAAGGCCTGCATTGGCTCTTGCCTATTCTCTGTGCACTGACTGCATAATACTGATGTCAGCGCAGCTCTGGGACCCACAGCCACTAGATGTCAGGGTATCTGAGCCACCGGGGGACTGGAGCAAATGAACAACATGGCTGACATTTCTGATGAACATCCAACACTTATAGGACATTCTGGTACAGTTTATCACTTTACTATCTGACATTTATATTGTGTGTGAGTATCTAGAGACCTAAAACAGGTCTGGATCACCATGTGCTTGGGGCTGTACAAAACAAATAAAAATGAGGCCACAGGCTCAGCTGGGGCCTGTAGCTGAGGCTGTAATAAATAACTCTAATACTACAGTTATGGTCTTGGTCTTTCCAGTGTACCACTCATCCCTGCACCAGCTGCTCATCTTTTTGGGGTAGTTTTGTCTAACGGTTGACTATGGGAGTGAAAATCACGACTTCTGGCTTCTACCCCTGGCTCTGCCACTCACTGGCTGCCAGATCTCACGGAAGCTCCCTTGCTAAGGTGTGCCTCAGTTTCCCTTGGACAGCAGGGATAATAATGCTCACCTACAACTGTGAACGAAAGGTAAAAAGAGCTGTGTGACTGTTCCCAAGCACTGGGCCACGGAGTCACTGTCCTCAACTGGCTGCCTGTTCTCTTGGAAGTCTGGGTTGTGCTAAGTGTGTCTCCATCCTTATGTGGCACAATGTTCAGTATGGCCCAAGATGTTGGGCCTGAGCCTTGCAGCAAAATAAGCCAAAGTTGCAAGCAATGTTCCCTCTAATTACTCATAGACTGTGTGTGCAAACAATTTCTTTGTGTGAGCAAAAACACTACTTTGTGAGCACCAATATTAGCACCATTGAATTTTTTTGTGTGCACTTTATTTTTTTGTGTGTGCAGGTTTCATGACCTGTGTGTGGGCGCACACATGCACAGCTTAGAGGGAACAGTGGTAGCAAGCAAGGCTCAGAACTGAGATCCTTTAGCTCTCTTAGGAGACCTCCTGCCTGCTTTGTTTGAAAGGGACGGCTCCATTCCAGCTTCAAGGTGAACAAATAGACGGTGCCTCTTGGCTGCAGACTTGAGAAGGCAGTGGGGCAGGTTTTTTGCCTTGCCTTGGCAGCCTCCCAGCCTCAGAATCACTGGCCCCAGAGACCTGTGGTGGGGAAGGGCAGGGAATAGAAAGACCCCAGCTCAGCTCTGGACACATGGGGCTTAAACCTCAGCACAGAACAATTGGTTGCTGAAAAGCTTTCCCTGTTTGGATGTTTCCTCCCCCTGACCGAGATCACAGGCCACACCGCAGAGTGAAGGGCTGAGAAAGTTCTCACGCTGCAATCAGCAGTCGCGCAGTGAAGAGTGACCTTAAGAATGAGGCTGTGGGGAGGAAGGGAGAGAAATACTGAGTCACTTCTGCAGGCAAGCGAGTGGGAAAGGCGCTGAGAAACAGGTGTCCAGGGTCACAGCCAAAGAAGCGCTCACGGGCTGCAAACACAACATAGCAGCCTGTCCACAGAGCCCCTCAACTTTCATTTTCTCCATGTTGCATGTGTGACACAGACAAGGATTCTCCATTCCTCCTCCTGATATTTGCACTGTCCCACACACAGTCCCTCTGGGGCTCACAGCTCTGTGCCTCCACACTGCACAGTGCTTGGTTTGCAGCCAGCTGTCCTTTCAATGAACAGCCCTGGGGTCCGTCCTGTTGCAAATTGTGCAAAATGTGGAAAGACTGGAAGGAAACATGCAGGTGAACTTAGTGCCCAAAGAAATCTGTTCGTCTATAAGGTGCTCCAGGACTCTTGTTGTTTTTGGGTGAACTTAGTGTTCAGTGAGGGTCCAGAGTACCAGTGTCAGCCAGGCTCCATCCAAGACCTGAAACATCCTCTGCTAGTCCAGCCCTGAGCCCACAAAATGCACCTTGGTCTTGAGACAAAATGCCCATTTGTCTCATCTCAGAGCGCCACAGCTTCTGTTAATGCATCTCAGTCCTCTCACATCACTCTACATCTCCTACAGCCAGGGCCACCAGGAGTTCTTTGGTGCCTGCCATCCTGACCTACAACTGCCCACCTCTGCCCCACTTCTTTGTCCACCCTTCCACTGCCCCAGCTCTTCTGCTCCTGGATAATCTTTCAGCAAAGGCTCCCTCCCTGCCAAAGGAACCAGGCACAACATACAGGTGAGGTGGAGAAATGCCCACTGGAAACAAGATCACCACACTTGTTTTGCTCCTGCCTTAGAGAGGATTTGAACCCCAAGCAGGACTGAACGCCAAGTGGATGAACCAGCTGTAGAGCTCAGGGCCAAGAGCTTTAGCCACCATTGCCCATGTCCTGCTGGCGTCGGCATCACTGGTACAGAAAACAAGCCACGTTTTGCCATCTCCTCTTCCTCCCCTTGCTATTGGAACCACAGAACCAGGCCCCACATTACTCCGACTGACTTTACTCTCAGGGTAAACCTGCCAGTGAGTGATGCACCTTATGCCACAGTCACAGGGCTAAGAGAGACAGGCAGAGAGAGCTGAAAGGACAGCCACCCCTGGCAGGGCTGACCATGGTGGAAAAGTTAGATCTGTCACATGGCAGCCCTCTTCCCTGACCAGAAAGGCAAATGTTGCATCCCTTTGGGGTGACAGGCAGAAATTCAGCTGTTGTTACAAAGACTGTTCTAATACAGCCAGATAAGCTTGAAGCACAGGTGGGTCTCCGAGAAAGTTCTACCCTATTTCACTCCCAGGATTAGCTAGGTTTTCAGTGTAGGCCAAGAGGAAGATATCCAGTCACAAGTCAACACACTGAAGAAGTCACTCAGCAAGGTAGTGCAATTTGCTTGCATCAGTGTGTCACTTTGACTCAGAAATTCATCGATTCCACAGTCAGAAGGGTGCACAGTGATCATCTAGTCTGACCTGCTGTATAGAACAGGCCAGAGAAAGGTGCCAAAACAATTTCCTGAGAACTAGAGCAGAGCTTTTAGAAAAAAAATCCAATCTTGATTTAAAAATTGTCAGTGATGGAAAATCCACCATTACTCTGGGTAATTTGTTTCAAGGGCTAAGTAAGTCTTCAACATGCCTTGGCTCACTGGAGCTCCCAGTCCCATGTGGCAGGTCACTATAATTCCCATTTTTCAGACAAGGAAATCAAGACACAGAACTATCAAGTGACTTACAGAAAGGAAGCCACCATCACAGCTGGAATGTCCAGTCCCCTAGCTAAGCCACTTTGACCACGCGACTCAGATGAGCCTCTGCAAATTCGGAATGTGGTGACCTCTTGGGCAGAAGATTGCAATGCGAGCTGGATACTGCACACCAACTACCAGATGAGACAAAACTTCTGCACAGGCCAACATGTCCAAGCATTTGTGCTCTGTTCTCAGATTTAGGATACCAGCTGTGCACGATATGAAAGAACTAAGGGCTTGACATCCAAAGTAACAGATGGCATCATTCCATTGGCCACAGGGCACGGCTCTGCAACCAGGAGCAGAGCATTCCAAGGTCCATCTTCATTACACCCTAGCTTGATATATCTGATCCTCTGCCCGTCTCTAGCTCGGAATGGCAAAAGGAGCCAAAGATCGCATGGGAAAATCATAGGGGCAGTAAGGAAAACTGACTCATACATTTGAAAGCCAAGAGGGATCTGCTGATCATCTAGTCTGACCAACTACATAACACGGAACCTAGAATTTCCCCATCAATTCCACAAACAAGGTGCTAATTCCCAGTGGAGCTAGAATTTGTTTTTAAAAGAAGAAAACTATCAAAGTTCATTAAAAGATGCTGGAACAAGGCTGACTATATTTTCTCTTGATTTGTTGTCAAGCCATTAGCAGAACTCACCAGGATGAAGGCCATCAGATGTGAATGCACCAGAGTGCACAACATAGACCAGACACAGGCAGGTGTGTCTACACAAGCCAGTCACAATGGCAACAATTTTTCACCAAGAAAAAAGCTAAAATTTTTAATCTAAGGTGCCCCAACATGGTTTGTGACTGGATCTCACACTTTGATTTCCTTTTCACAGCCCCAGGGCAGGCCCCCATTATAGACCAGCAATATTTTTCACATCATTGTTCTGGTTAGAACGACTTGTGTGATGGCCTCTGATCCCACACTGTGACTGAAACTAGGACGGCCAGCTGGTGACATTTAATGCCCAGGGTTTTCTGTGGTATCCCTGGGAACATGGAGACTAGGTGGGGGCGTGTGTCGCCTGTGCCAAGTCACACTTTAAGGACCACATTATGTCCCATGTAGTTTCTAGTTGTCTTATAACTTCACTCTTCAGTTTATAAAATCAGTTTTGCAGCAGAACCCTCCCTAGCGACATTCTCAGGGTTCGCAGTGGTGGAGGGTGAAGCATCCAGCTAAGGAAAGGTTACAGCTACGTGTGACACCAACACAAAACTGACTTGCTTCTTCCTGTCCCTTTGCCATGGGTTCAGAACTTCCGTGGGAAACTCCCCCCATGCCAAGGGCAGATCTGTCCAGGCTTGTGAGCCATTTCTGACAACTCTGGATAAGCCTGAAACAGACTGGGCTGGAAAATGTGCCGAAAGCCTGGGAAACCTGTACGAAGCCCTAGGTGAAAATTCAAATGAGTTATTATACAAGGATTAATCGTCCTTTAATAACATACATGCCCAGCCATAAAGAAGACTGGAAACAAGTCAAACAGAACGGCACAGGAAAATACCGTGCTCAAACTGCTCCCAAGAGGGCAAACTGCACGCAGCCTGACCTCCCACCAAAGGGATCACCCTTCACAAATGCTCCTTCCAGCTTCAGCCTGTCGGGGTGCAGAGTGTCCAGACCATGCTGGCTGCAGCTTGTAGCTGCATTTCAGTCCCTGTGCTGTGGTCTCCAGCTTGTGTGACTCAGACAGTTGCTTTGGCACCACATACACCGTTATCTCACTGTTCACTCCCCAAGCAGTTACAGGTATCCTCGGAAAGGCCAATGCTGAGAACACCTGAGGAGACAGGCCCCAGCTATGTTTGGGAGACTGGAAGAGATGCATGTGTAGGGTTACCAGATGTCAGGCAAAAAGAAGACATGTTCTCCTTTTACCTTCATGTCCTCCACCTGGCAGGAATTTTAAAAAGACATGATTTTGTCTGGCTTTTTACTTGCAGATGTTAAAGTATGCTGAAATGCCCCAGAACACCCTATTTGTAGGGGGAAGCATTCGAAGGCCCCCTAAAAGCAGAAGAATATTACATTAATGCTACATTTTCTCCATGTGTCCTCCCATGTTCTCCTTTTCGTACTTCCCTGTTCTCTTTTCCACGCTCTGGTATCTGGTAATCCTACGTGCATATGGAGATCATTCTCCTTCCAAACAACAGTGGGATGCAAAGGTCTGGATCCTCCCATGCAGATTGGCTTGTTTGTGCTGCACTCCTGGCCTAATCTGGCCACAGCTGCTACCTAGCAGAGCATCACCTCAGTGCAAAAGTGCCGCCTGCCTGCTCTGGCCCCCTTAAAATCTATCAGCCAGAGCTGCTGGTGTGTGCTTCAGCCTGGTGAGCGAAGTGAGGTCCTGGGCTCAGCTAAGTGGCTTTTCTCTGCTCATCTGGATGCAATGCAATGATTTTTGGACACTGAATTGATCAACTCCAAAATGTCAGGGAATTTTCTGGACATCGGTGAGCAGAACCCTGCTAATTTCAATAAAAAACAGGAAAGCAGAAGGGAGAAATGGGGACAGCCAGAACAGCTGATCTCCCAGACAGACAGAACGAAAGGGGAAGGGGGAGGGGATCATGGAGGATGCACAGAGCCCATGGCATGAGGGATGGGGTGGGGGGCAGTGATCGGGAGTCCCTGAAGAGGGGGAGGGGGGGTGGGACACAGGCAGCTTGTGGGGGAGATGGGGACTGTGGTAAGCCCAGATGTGTGCAATGAGATAGATTGGCAGAAGCAGTGAAGTGTGAGACCCTCCAGCCACATCACACAGCCTACACTTTTAACTCTGGGAAGAAGGGGTGTGCATCACACAGCTGAATATAAACCAAAAGCATTTCTGGCCTTCAGTCCAACCCTCTGGAAACTGGCTGAACAGGCTGGGCCAGGCAGGTCTACAGTGAGAGACAACAGCCCATAGCAGGGAAAGTGCTCAATCTTTTAAAAAGAATAGTCCCCCCTGCAGCCAGGCAGAGGAATGGGAAAGACAGTCACACGTCAGCTGCATCCCCCCCACCCCAGAGTGCCAGTAGCCCCTTAGCATTTCTAGGCTGCTTTTCCAATGAGATCAAAGCGAAGCAGTGATCACGACACACTGTGGAGACAGGGAAACCCACGCAAGGTGCGGTGTGAGTGAGTAGCAGATCCAGCAATGGGCCCTGTTCCAGTGCATGGCCCTCTAGGCCACACTGTCTCTCTTGACAAACTGTGTCCATGCCACCCTCTGGAACAGTGCCACAGCTGCGGCAACACACAGTCACTGTAGGCAACACCATGACTGTAGGTTAGGTCAGGATAGATTCTCTCCAGCTACAGTCTGACCCATTTTTGGAGCTGCCATTGGAGGCAGCATCTGGTGCATTAGACACATTAGCAGTGAAGAGCCACTGTGAAGCAAGTGTTTGACACAATTTGCAGAGAGTTAGGTAGCAGTGTCCTTAGACCATAATTAAAGTACCAGTGGGGAAGTCACTGTACACCACACAATGTAGTGAATCCTCTCCCAACAGAGTGGACAAGTTCTTTTATATCATAGTGCAGAAGAAAAGAATCAGTGTGGCTGGACTGTTACAGCTATGCTTACAGGTCCTGGATTTTTGCTTATCAGGACTGTGTCCCCACGCTTAGAAGGGATTTGACTTTGGACCAAGTCCTTTTCAAACCTACAACAGGAGTTTGCTGTTTGAGCCTGTTGCCCTGCTCCTTGTTCATTCAGGTATATCTCATCTAGTAATATTTTGCACTCCACACCACAAGGTGCGGACTGGAGAATCAAACCCTTCATTCCTAGGAAGGGCTAGTATTGTCCGTGGCTAGGTCTTTCCAAAGGACCCAGCTCCCCTGCAAGTCCCACTGGCTTTGAGTTGGGTCCCTAACTCCTTTTGCAAACACCATTCTTGCTGCAGTGTTTACAGTTCATGGAGCTGTGGTCTCTGGAAAAGACAGCAAGTCCTTCCATTAAAAGGCAATACACACAACATGTTTTAGGAGTGGCTACTACTAATGTCATTGCAACATCCAGCATGAAAATCTCTGGGGACAAAGAATGGTGCGAGAGGTGACAGACTAATTGCAAGGTACTGCTGAACTACCTACTGTACCTGAATGCTGTCTGTGCACTGATGCTGTTGTGTGGTTCTAAATCACTGTAACATATTTTCACATGGAAGTCCAACGACCAACAAATCGCACACAAAACGACAGCTTTAAGCACAATCCTTCTCTGTCAACCATTGGGGCTGGATTCTCACCTGATAGAGTTATGCTGATTTACACCACTTGAGGGTCTGGGGGCACTGAGACATTTTACAGATTAGGACTTGGTACCTGGGCAGTTATTGCAAGTACCATGGCCAGAGTGGAACCGTGGCTGCTCACATTACAGAAGCCCAGTGCTCTGACCTACCCAGGCAGGAATGCAAATTCCTGGCCAGGCTGCATTAACTCAGTCGGAGCCCACTGTTACCTGAATCATCTTTGTCTGTTAGGAGTCCATGGAGCTGCATCAGGTGTCTCAACTGCTCTCTGGAGACCTTCAGGTACTTGTCACAATTACACACCTGGTGAAAGGGAGAGAGAGAAAGATTAGGAAGGGATGCTAGCCGATGAATCCTCTGCCCTGTCTAGCACCTTCTGGCCTTGCCTTTTGCAGACCAATCAATTTAGCCTCTCTGAAGCTGGTCAGCATCATCAGCATGTTATAGCTGGGGAAACTGAGGCACCAGGAAACTTGAGTTGCCCAAGGTCACAGAGTGAGGCACTGACAGCTTGGAGTAGGACACAGACCTCTAGAGTCCCAGGCCTGGATCCTCCTCCTGTAGCAGGAATTGGTAAGAACCCACAAGGGAGACATGAGATCAAAGGGAAGAAAACCATGCCTACCCCACCTGGGGGTGGCAACTCCAGCCTGCTGCCTGGGTCACAGAGCTGCCACCCCTCCTCCGGAGGGCACTGCATGCCCAGACCAGAGTGCCCAAAGAGGTGCTGTGCCCTGTGCCTGCGCTGGGCTCTGCCATGGCCTCCACAGCTAACTGGCTAGGAGGAACGTGAACTCCTGACCCATCTGACAGCAGCCCCAGGATTTCAAGGGCCCAGACGCCAGAGAGCTCAGAGAGAAAAGGGGGGGGGGTCTTGGGGGAGGCTTCTCGGGGATGGGCTCTACTCAGATTGTCACTTACAGTGTCTGATCCACTCCTTGGCAGACCCAGTTTATAGCTTGAACCCTGGGTCAGATTCTGGAGAGAAAAACTAGCTGCCCAGCTTTATTGTGTATGGCTCCCATAAAGAACAATGGGCACTGAGGCACCCATTAAAAGCCCATGATAAGGCTTATTCATTAAGAGCCCATAATTTAAGGTGGAAATCCAACTGTGATCTCTAGGAATCCCCAACCCACCCCCTAAACAAATGAATGCCGTTAACCTTTCAAAGTGAGCCAACTCCAGCCTAGAACACCTCTGGGAGGACTGACACCTCCTGCTTTGTTACCCGAGGTATAGTGTGCTCAGCTGGGGCCTGGATACTACCATAAAGCACCAGAAGCTGAGACTGTCTGTAAATGTCGGCAGGACCCTGAGAGACTGAGTTACAGTGTTGAAATAGGCTCTGTGGCTCACCCTATTTACATAAATATGCACACAACTGAAAAGCTTGCTGAAGTAAGGAGCTTTCTTACTGGTGCACTGTTTCCTCACATATCTGGGACAGATTTTACTTGCCATATGTAACATACAAAGGCCTACACTTTCCAAAGTGACTCATGACTTGTGGGTTTCAACCTCAGACCCCTTAAAGAGCCTGGTTTTCACTAAGCTGAGCCCTGCGGAAATCTGACCCTTTCACAGGGTGCTAAGATTGGCTCTTGGGAACTGAGCCTTGCCAGAGCACTTGGCACTTTGGAAAACTTAGGTTAAGATTCCTGCTGTGGCAACTGGAGGAGAAACCACATCTCTCCATTTACAGTTGGCTCCACTGAAATCAATGGTCAATCCTCCACCACGGCCCTCTGTTCTGTCAGTTTCACTTGTATGGGCAGGTTGCCTGTAGTTAGTGTATGTTTTTCACACAGCAACAGTGGAGAAAAAAGCTGCTTATAACACAAGATGACATGATGAATGCCACAGAAAAGTTCAGGAGGACTGAAGTGTGATCCCCAAAGTGAGCTGAAACTTATGTAGAAAAACCTCAGAGAACTAGATTTCAAATTGACCAGTTCCTTGAAAGAGTTGCAGCCAAAGAAAGCAATTAGGACGTTGCCTACATTTTAAATGTAGCAAGTCTGGTTGGAACCTGATTCAAAGTCCCTTTGACTTCAGTGGGTTTCAGATCAGATCTTTAGTGCTTCTGAAATGTTTGTGGAGCACTAACTGGAAGCAGCAGAGACATCACAGCTGCCCCCCCCCCCCAAAGTGGGAGAATCAGAGAGGAAAATGGGACAATTATTTATTAAGAAAAAAAAAATCACAGCCTAGGCACCCATGCCCCCAAACCACATGCAGAGATGTGGCAGAGCCCTCCCCAGCATAGACATAACTCGGCAGCCAAGCAATTCAAGAAAGGAGGCAACAGTCTCCAGCCTGCAAAAGACTCTGGCTGTAAAAGGCCCCTCCCTCTCTTCCGCTCTCTGAATCTGCACCTCAAGCAAAGCCTGAGACAGTGGGTAAAACGGAAAGCCTCAGAGATGGCCATGCGATCAGGGACGAGAGCTCACTTTCCACGCACTGTGGTAAATGCTTTGAGTCCTCTGATCAGCCACTTCCTCCCAGCCCTGCACGGCTGTCTTGCAGTGCAGGAGGTGCCCTTAATACAATAACATTAGTTTCCCCCCGGACTTCTCAATGCACGGGTCTTGCTACGTGCCTGGATCACTTCACACTGATTTGGAATTTGGTAGTGACCACAACCTTTGCAAAGCAAGGAGAATGCGTCCAGGACTGCTGGCCCCTGGAACCTCTGCTCAGGCCCTGCGTATCTCCTTCAGCAGGAAAGCTGGTTAGGTCATTATTTCAGGGTTGGATTCTGGGATTCTCCATGGGGGGTAGGGAAGGCAGAAAGTTCCCGCTGACCTCAACAGCTCCAGGAATCACTGCACTGCCACTCAAGTGGGACACCCCAAAGGTGTGGTGTCTGACTAAGGGTTCAACACCTGCCAAGGCCCCACAGCTTCCTCTCACCTGCTCAGCCAAGGCTGTCACCCAGGCAGTCATGGGGCCTGAGAGAGAAGCACATGGATGGCACAGGCTTAACACAGGGGAGTAAGGAGACATGGCAGGAAAGGGAGCTCCCTTTGAGGAGTTCGTCAGGGTATTAGCCTCTGCAGCCACCGGTGTCTCTGCACTCCAGTCAGACAGGGGTGGACAGCCTTGGACTCACCACTGACCTGGGACTCTCAGGTTCCAACAGTGTGAAGAAATGCTGGCTCCCATTCTGCCTGGTCCTCTCTTCTCAGACAGGGCCCCCAAGCCAGCCTACAACAGCTCACTGTGCCTAGGCATGAAGGCGAAGGCCATAGAGCAATGACAGAATATGTCACCAAAAGAGCGGGCAGAGGATCACTGCTGTGCTTAAACCCCTGCTCTGGGTCCTCGGCCAACACTTCCTCCCATTCTACAACCTGCTCCTTGTCTCTATTGCCTTCAGGGGATCCAGGCTTAGCTGCAGCTACAGATGTGAGGGGCCTAGGAAAAACAGAAACTTTGTTGGCAAAAACATTTCCCCCCAGTTTTTTCTGGGGCCCGGTATGGAAGAACTGGAAATTTGGGGACAATTGAAAAGAAACGGCTATGTAAACTATTTCCTTGCAGAATGAACAGTGAAAGAACTTTCAGAATAGTGCTTAAACCAGTGGGTTGCTGCTGTTCTCCTAATGCTAATAAGCGTTTCAAAGGTATTTCTAAAATGTACAGTGTAAAGAGTAAAGACAGCTTAGTTCTGACAAGCAAGAAACTACTGCAGATGCTTCAATTCCCCCCGCCCCCCACTTTGGTTTTTTTAGGAAAAGCCCCCTAAACACACATTTTTCCCATGTCTTCAACATTTTCTGAACCATTACATCCCTAGCTACAGCACCTCAGAGACTATGACCCACCTGCTTTGCAGATGGTAGAGGCTATGGTGAAACAGTCGGGTGTGTGGGGCAGGACATTCTCAGGGAAAGACCCTCTGCTGTGGAACTTCACCCCAGTGGAGATCAGACAGGACTCAAACTAGACCCCACTCACCTCCAGGGAAAGACCTCCATTTCCACACAGCGGTCTTGGCAATGAGGATGGAAAAAGGAGACAGAAAAAGTGGAAGAAAGAAAAAAAGAAGGAAATCTAAGTAATGGTACCTGTTTCCAAGGGCAGAAAACAGAAGCGACCATTGCAGGCTAATGTCTCTAAGTATTCATAACCAACATATAGGACTTCATTAGCGAGAGAGAAACATGGCAACAGATAGACAGACACAGATAGATTCAATGGCCACTTCCCTGCCTAAGCACAAGTTCTAAATCAACCAAGCCATGGTCACTTTTTGATGTCACATTACTTGCAAGCTGTTAGACACATGGGAAGAGAGACCCTGCAAGTTGATTCCTCACATCTCATTCTATGCTTTGGATTAAAACATGACGCTTCTTGATCATTCCAGTTTTCAGCTGCTTCAGAAACAAGGCCAGATTCAGCTTTTGTTCCTTTCTCCATCATTTGCTTCCTGAAAACCTCACAGGGCTTTTTGGATGTTTCAAGATGATGCATTTGGTACAGGGGGTGGTGCCCCAGTGACTCTCTCCCAAGTGGGAGGAACACAAATGTTCAGACGACATGTACCATTCCTCTGCAACAGCCTTGGAAACACACACAGTTCATGGAGGCAGTGGTGCTAAGGCAGCTGCTTGGAAAAAGGTAAAAGATCTTTCCCATAAATTTAGGGCAACATTTTCAAATTTGCCTGAATGATGTAGGAGCCTAAGTGACTTAGGCATTCAGGACTCAAATCCTACTGATTGCCAATGAGAGTTAGGCTCTAAATGCCCATGTCACTTCTGAGGATGGTGCTTAGGTTCCTAGATCATTTAGACCCAGCAAAAAAACAAGGAGTCGTCATGTGGGATTTTCTCCCACGAAAGCTCATGCGAAAAATAAATCTATTAGTCTCAAAGTGCCACACGACTCCTTGTTGTTTTTTTGCTGGACTAGACTAACATGGCTGTCCCTTTGGAAATTCATTTAGACCCAGCTCCTCAAATGTATTTATGCTCCTAATGTCTATTGATTTCAAATGGGCCAATCTGGGCCATAGGACTTTTGGAAAACGTTACCCTTAGTTGATATTTCTTCATCTTTTCTTCCTTTACATTTCAAAAAAATGTGAGCCATCTGAAAATGCATGGGGAGTCCCAGAGCCATGATGACCAATAAGAGCAAAATCTGGGTCCAGCTTTGCACCACATGAAAAATCAGTGCAAATCTCTTGTTCTAGTGAATGTGTAAGTTCCAAGGAACTGAGTCTGCTCCCTGAAAATAAACATTCCTCCTTCACTCCCTTTTTAAAAAAAGATGTAACCAATGACAAAGAGACGCTGAATATGCTTGTCTGAATCTCAGGAAAAAACCTAGTTGGGAGAAGCTGAATTCTCGGAGAAGCCAGATCTGCCCTTGGAATAATCACAAGGGAGATGTCACTTCTGATTTCCCTAGGACCCAAAAATCTAAGGCAGGGTTAAATTATAACTTAAGGAGGTTATCTGATCTGATCTTCTCAGGGTTTAACTGTCTTGGATAAACAAGGAACTTAAATCTCATGATTGTCTCACTTTTTATTTGTGTGCCACTCCTGCATTTTAACTGCATCTCTTCTAGGTGTAACCCCACTAGGACTTCAGAAAGAAACTCAGAAGCAGAGGTGGCCTTAGGCCAGGGGTCTCAAACACGAGGCCCATGGGCCGCATGTAGCCCCTAAAGCTATTTCCTGCGGCCCTCAGTGACATGATTGTTACTAGTGTTTGCAATATCATTGTATGGAAGGATTTCAGTGGTGTGGCCCTCAGGCTAATGTACTAATCCTAATGCGGCCCTCTGCTAGTCTTTATGCGGCCCGTATGGTGATTTGAGTTTGAGACCCCTGCCTTAGGCAACTGGGGGCTCTAGATGAGGGCCCTTTATGGGCCCCATTATTGGCCCCCAATCTCACCCTCACTGGGGCCCCAGGCCCCCACTGCCACCCTACCCCCCCCCACTGTCCCAACTACTTAGGGACGGGCTGGGGGGCTGCTGACCTCCTGGGCCAGAGGCTGTGCTGCCTGACTGCCCACCTGGCCTCTCTGCACCGTGGGTGCAGCAGCACTCCCTGCATACAACAGCTGGCTGCGTCTCCCCATGGGGAGGAGAATGGCTGGTGTGGTGCTGCACCTTGCCGGGCATGGGGCCCTCTGGAGCAGACCGCTCTGGAGAGTTCGGGCCACTTTGGCCTGGCCACCCCAGGCCCTGGATCAGGCATGTTCAGGCCTGGGGTGGCTGAGGGTGAAGCGGTCCGAACTCTTCAGAGCTGGCTGCTCCAGGGGGCCCCACTCCTGGCAAGCTGCAGCACCATGCCAGCCACTCTCCTCCCTCGCCCTGAGGAGGCGCAGCTGGCTGGGGGTAGGCGGGGAGCGCTGCTCTGACCCTGCTGCAGAAACGCTGGCCAGGCAGGTGGGCAGTGCAGCCGCTGGCCCTGGCAGTCTGCGGCCCCCTGCTCCCCCACCACCATGCGGTGCAAGCGCTAGGGTAGGTGAAGCAGGCGAACACTATGGGGCCCCCTTACTGCTCGGGGCCCCAGGCGACCACCTGTTCACTTACCCCAAAAGCTGCCTCTGCTCAGAAGGGCTTTTGTATAATTTGCAGTGGGGGGTTAAGATGGGCCCAACTGACTGAAATGCACCAAACAAGGTCTGAGGAAAATGGGCGCACTTCTGGACATGCAGGGAAAGAACCTGTTTCTCCTTTTCCTGATCGCGACCACTGCCTCCACAGCAACTGGGAATCCAGGTGGATCACTGTCAGTGATGCACATCTCTGCACCACTGCTCTGAGCCTAGTTGAACCACTGATTTCCAAGCCCTGGGTCACCTGACAGTCAGTCAGGGTTTCACTGACTGAAGCTCAGCCCCTGAGGAGGTCTGGAGCTGTGCGCGATCAGCATTGAGAATCTCCTGAGTCTCCAAAGGCAAAGCTCTTCTTTCCTGAGATGTTCAGCAGCTCTCAAATCAGTTCACCTGCTCTACCCTCTTCATTGCTTTGGAACTCCTGAATATAACTCTGGGGTCAGAGAATGGAGACCTCTTCTTCCAGTGATGGATTAGCAACTGGTCCCCTACCAATACCCATTGGCATTCCTGGGAGTTAGGCCCATAACTGGCTTCTCCCTGTGGTGGGAGAGCAGACCCCTTTGGGGAGAGGATCTATAGCCTTCTCATGTGGGCACCTCCGGCCTTTGCACAGTCCACTTGCACCGTTTTACTCCTAGGATGAGACTGTTGGGGTGGGACCTCTTCTGGGTCACACTGCCCCCTGGAGGCTCAGAAATTTTTTCCGGGGCAAGATTCACAGCTGATGCTGAGTAGAGCTAAAGGATTTGGGACCTACCTCCCCAAAGTCCTTGTTATGTCTTACAAGATGCCCTTGGATGTCTGGCATGGAAGGTGCCTTATAAATTTTACTGGATTGCAACACAACAGATGAAGGTGAATTGGGCACATTTATTGCATTCTCTTCCTTCTCACACAATGAAAAGCTTGTGCCAAAGCCTGCATGAGACATCCTCCCTCCTTATATAGCGCCCAGCTCCTTCCAGAAGGAAAAGCACCTTGTTTTATTTGTTCAGAAGGGATTACAAGGTGACTGACCCAGGTCTGTGCCTGGGAGAGCAAACAGTCAGGCCTTTGGGTGTGTTTTCCATCCTCAGTGTATGATGTAATGTCATAAGTGCACATAGCACTGTACAAACACAGCAAGGAAAAGTTCCCTGCCCCAAGGAGCTGGCAGTGTAAACAAGAGAAGCACACCAAAGCCATTCATAGATGAAGAGCTCAGGGGAGGGCTGGATGGTGTCAGCCCAGAAAAAAGGACATAAAGTGCTCCAAGAGGAGGAGAGAAATAGGCTCTTGGCAGATGAGAGAAAAAAAGTCTTGCAGGAGGAGGGGGCAGCATGACGGCAGCCATGGACCTGAGGATGAGACCAGGAGATGAACGAAGAATAAGGGGAAAGGAGTGGGAAGAGCTAGATCTCCTGGCTCGCCGCCCAAAGCACTGTTTATCAGCTCAGGCCAGCATTTGTTGGTCCCTGCTGTTTACAGTCTCAACAAGAGGCCAAGGGGTGGATGGGTCATGGAAGTCTAACATCCCTCCAGCTCCTAGATGTGGTGAGACCTGAAGCACACTGTGCCAACACACAGAGCACATGGACAGAAATTCCAGCTGTTCAAATCAAAATCTCTACTCACTGTTTGGCAGAATGACTCAGTGGGAGGGGTACAGGACCAGGACTCGGGTTCTCTCCCCACCTTGGCCACAGACCTGCTGGGTCACCCTATGGCCTCACCTAGCCCTGGACCCTCTCTCACTATATGGTTACATTCCTTCCTACAACACCCCCTTGCTGGTGCGGCCCTTAATGTCATGATCAACAAGCCTTGTCCAAGTCCTGGTGCACAGCAGAGTAGCCCAGCTAATAAGACAGAGCTAATAAGTCATCAGAGAACTTCCCATTAAAAACAGTTTTGAATACCCCGCCAAAACAAGGTGGAACAAGTCAGACAGCGGAGGCAGCCCGCTGCCTGGGAACTCTCCTTGATCAGAGCATGCCAGCCGTCCCCTGCACTCTGACGAGGCGTGTGTGGAGGGGTAGACAGCTGCACTGGCTATGTTCTCCCACAGCAGCCTTCTCAGCGTGAGCTCTGCTACTGTGGATTTTTACAGAACATGTTGGTGGGGAATGAATGAGCCTCCTGATGAGAAAAGGCCTGGACTTCCCACTCCATGCAGAGATCTGTTTTGTGGACCTGTTGTGTTGAGATTAGAAGAAAACCAGGGCCTTGGAAAGGTGGTACAGATAGAAAAAACCCAAAATTCATGGGAACATTTTTCAGTCCTTAATGATGATGACACAGCTACCAGGAGACCCACAGTTCCAATGGGTAAACACTGGGGCTGAGAGGGCTAGGATCGTACAACAGCCTGGCCACATGCTTCCCCACAGCCAATTGGAGCTGGAGGGCTTGCATTTGAACAGGAGCAGGTAAGCAGCTCCTCAGGTAAAGGGAGACTGGCTGGGCGTGTGACAGTAATGGGAAGGAGCTGCTATACTTCCAGGTGCATGCGACACTTCCTGCAGCTGGCAGCTGCTTCAGAAGGGTGTGGGGTGCAGCAAGCACCCAGCAATGAGCCGACGTGCTGACTCCAAACCCTGGGAATGTACCCAGTAAATGGGAGAGCAGAGCAGCCAATGGCTCACCCCTTCCTCCAGAGCAGGCCAGTTACTGCCATCTCCCCGTAGAGCAGGGATAGCATCATGTCTCAGGCACCCCAGCCCCTGCCCTTTGCTCAGGCTGGCTCAGTCTCCACAGGCTCTCGGCACAGGCAGCTGCCAGTTGTGTTAACAGCGGTGTTGCCCCACAATTCATTTCACGCAGGCCAAGGGACGCTGGCAGGGAACAGACAACCTCTGGGGGCTGCAAGCACTCTGCTGGCCTGGAGGGGAAAAGCTCTACTCCAATGGCCGTGGCTGCCTGGGTGCACAGGACTCCCAGACCCGGGTCTGGGACTTGAGTGAGCAGGGCAGAGAAGTGCCAAGAGAAGGGGCTGGCACCAAGCTTGGGCAAAGAAGAGCAGGTTTCCGCAGAACTTCTTTTCCAGGTGAGCACACAGCAGAGAAGGAACCCTCCCTTTCTCACGCTAGGGCAGACCTTGCCAGCTCACTCTGAGTCACCGGCACATCCCAGACGAGCTTCGCTCTGCCACTGTGAAATGGATCTTGGCTGCGCCCCTGCTGAGGCAATCTCAGACCTCGGGAGCCGTGGCAGGTGTGCGTTCCCACGGCAGCCTTGCTCCCAGCTGCCAATTCCTAGGTACAGAGGCCAGGCAGAGTGCATGGCGCTTGCCCCATTGGGCACAGGGAACTGGCATGTCAGGCATGGCCTGTCTGCCTGACAAGGGTGGGTGAGAAACCAGGAGGGCGACTGTGGGGGACGAATAATTTTCCAGCTCATTTGAAAGAGCAAAACTAGGGTGACTGACAGCTAGTGGCAAAGGCAGGTATATAAACAGGAAGGCTGATGGCCAGGACTCCCTGTTCTTACTTCTAACTGCCACTGACTTGTGGTCAGACCATCTCCTGACCCTGCTACGCCTCAGCCTAAATGGGACAAACACCTCATCTCTGGCTGGTGCCGTGGCTGGGCGGGGGGCATGTGCGACGAGTATGAGAGTAACAATGTGAGTGAGGGGGCAGAGGACACTCTGGTCCAGACAAGACTGAACTGAGATGAGGGAAAGGCACGTTTGGAGCCTTCTCCAGAGAGCTACTTGGGCCAGGCGCAGATGATATGCTCTTCACCATCTGTTGGTGTCAGCAGATGCTTCTCATGTTGTACTGCTCCTTGGGGCAAACAGTCTGAGAAGCAGCTCAGACACGGGCCCTCCTAGCAGGACTGTCTTTGATCTTCAAGCTGTCTGAGGGGAGGATCCAGAGGAATAGCACGGCCATCCTGCAGCAACATCTAGGAGCACAGACATGCACGACAGGTGAACCATTGAAATTGGCCCAAGGTGAACACCCCGTGGTCCGTGGTAGCCTCCTGCTGAGAGGGTGCAGGGTGCGACTGTATGGGAAATGACTCTGAGCAAGAAGATGTGCAGAGAAATCATTACTAAGACCTACTGAGCATAGGGCACAGCTCCACAGGGCTCCTTCCTGAGCCCCAGGAAGTGGTGTGGTCAATCTATGAGTTGTCAGGGTTTCCGGAGGGTCTGTGCTCAGCCAGCACCTCAGGAGGTGATTCTTGAACAGGTTACTGGTTTAGAAACTGGGAGCAGGAGCTGGAATGTATCTGGACTTCGCTAAGGCTCTGGACACATTCCACATGATATTCCAATGAGCAAACGAAATGAAATTACTATAAGATAGATGCACAACTGTACTCAAAGATTATTTATCAATGGTTCGCCATCAAACTAGAATGGTGTATTGAGTGAGGTCACACAAGAGCAAGTCCTCAGTCTGATGCTATTCAATATTTTCATTAATGGATGGAGATTGCGCTTATAAAATGTTAACACCAAGCTGGGAGAGGTTGCACGCATGGCAGCAAATTGAGAGGGATTGCAAGCACTCTGAAAGACAGGATTAGAATTCAGAACGACCTCAATGAATTGGAGAATTCATCTGAAATCAACAAGATGAAATTCCATAAGAACAAATGTAAAGCACTTCACTTAGGAAGGGACAATTAAACACACAACTACAAAATGAGGAATAACTTGGCAGCTGGTACTACAGCTGAAAAGGTCTGGGGGTTATTATAGTGAATCATGTATTGGATATGAGTAAACAATATGATACAATTGCAAAAAAGGCTAATATCTTTTGGGCTGTATTAACAGGAGTGTCCTATTTAAGACCCAAGAGGTAATTGCCCTGTTCTACCTGGCATTGGTGAGGCCTCAGTTCAAGTACTACACCTAGTTCTTAGCACCAAATCTAAGAAAAAGGTGGACAAATGAAGAGAGTCCAAGAAAAATGATCAAACATTTAGCAAATCTGCTGCATGAATAAAGGGTAAAGAAACTAGGCATGTTTAATCTTCAGAAAAGAAGATTCAGGGGAGACCTGAACCCCTCTCCAAATATGATAAAGGCAGTTACAAAGAGGACAATGTTCTCAAGGTGCAATAAATGGAGGACAAGAAGCAATGGTCAAAAGAGATTTATGCTAGATATTAGGAAAATCTTTCTAACTTTCATGGTAGTTTAGCACTGGAACAGGCTTCCAAGGAAGGTTGTGGAATCCACATCATGGGAAGCTTTTAATAACAGGTGGGACAAATACTCGCTAGAGATGGGCTGGGTTTACTTGGTCCTGACCTGATGGCTTTTCAAGGTCCTACCAATCTGACCCGTCTACAATTCTGTGCTGTCACATGATTGCTGGCAGCATGTCTTTTGAGTGACATGGAAAATTGCTGTCCTAGCCACTTTTCCCCATTCAAAAACTCAAGGACATTTCCTGCAAGAACCATGAGTTCCACAAACTCAGCTTGGGTGAACCTCTGCTCTGCCTCCTACATTTCCGCTGTTCCCCCATCCTGGTCCTGAACAGATGCGCCACATTCTAGGATTAGGGGTGATGGATGTTTTGGCAGCAGGACTCTCACGTTTCGGGTATATGCAATGGGAAGAAGGGTTGGGAGTGGAGTGGAACAGCATGGGGCATATGCCTAATTTCTCTTCTGCTCCCTAAAGCCTTTCGTATTTCCTCTTACTCCAGAGCATAAAAGACCTTCCCCCTGCCTCACCACAGCCTGTTGGCTTCCACCCATCCTGCTTTCCTGACTAGTCTTCTCTGTGGCATCACAGTTTGGTGTTTATGATACGGGGGTGCTGGTGGATGTGACATCACCAGTGCTGGATTGGGACCCCACACAATGAGTAATGCAGGAGCAGAGGCTGTCTTACATATGACATCTATAAGCATGCCTGTCTAGGTTGGATGGGGCATGCTGGAGGTTCCTGATGGTCACAGCCCAGTGCTCCCTGCTGAGAGCTCCCTGAAATCTGCATGGGTAGGGATCAGGCTGCAATAAGTGCAAACCTAGACAGCTCCGGAAGTCAGAGCAGACTCAAGCTGAGCTGAGTTCTGGGACCACCCTGGTTAGTGCGCACTGAACAGGACACAGTCAAAGGCAATTAATGAGCTAAAGTAAGCTGGGAAACATCCAGTGACTGGATTCGCCCTGAACATATTGGCCAAGAAGGAGACTGGGCAATAGCAGAGCAAAAGAGGGAGCTGGATCAGGGGTAGCTTTTCTGGATCCTGTTTGTGCAGAATGATACCTACCTTCTCCCTCCCACCTATGTGGGCAATGAGCATACTGGCTAGTTCAGATAGGGAGGTGACGCAAATCACACTTATCATTCTGCCTGCGCCAATGAACCTCAAAGGGCATTGGACGCTCGGAGCTGGAAGTGACAGTTTCAGTGAGATCTCCAGCTCCACTCAGGGTCACAGGGGAATCATTCCTCTTTCTGGGCTTCCATCCCAGCAAGCTTAATGAAAAATGTACAAGGCACAACTTTAACAGTCAAACTCTCTGAAACTCTACAAAGCTCCCCGGGGCAAGGGTGAGCTTGGCTGACAGGCAGGTTCAGATTTAGGTGACAGTTTGGTGGTTCGTAGTTTAACAAACTCATTTTTTTCTCAGCCCTTTATGTGCTCTCCTTGATAGTCCTAAAAGGCCCGTGGCTCTGGTATTTAGGTTCTGAACACAATAATTTAGGTAGCTATAATAATGTGCAAATCAAAATTCACCTCTCTTTGGCCCCATGATTGCAGAGATTGTTTTGTCATCTCATGCTACCTATTTAAGTCGTCATATGGACTGAGAGCTGAATGTGAGAACATGCTTTGGTTGGGTCTACATAGGTAAAGTGTCACCTTCTTACTCCCTTAGGACTTTCAGGCCTGGGAAAACTCTTGGTAAGTCAACACAACAGGCTTCTTTTTCTCAGTGCTCTTCCTACTCAGCTCTTCCATTCTCTTCCTTCCCTATCATCAGCTCCAATGTGGACACAAGAACTAATTGAATATAAACTGGACATCAGACTTGAAATTAAATACAGGTCTTTCTTTCTTTCTTTCAGAAGAGGAGGAGGAGGAGTGAAGTCCTGGAAGGTTACCAAGATTTTGCAAAGTTCAAATAAAGGTTTGAGTTGTAGTTTGGTCTCAGTTTGGGTGGAAGGTCTGGGCCTGGGTTCATCGGATCAGAATTGGTTTGCCCAACCTCTGTGCATGTTAGTGTGTGTACATCCATATATTTCATCCTTCTTCCTAAGTCTCCAGTTCCTCCTTGTGACATACACAATTGTGACTTGTGGACCCTCCCAGCTTGCTCTCATGCGCTGCCATGTACCTTGTGGAGTGTGCACCAGTGTAAATGATACCTGCATTGGATGAAGACTCAGCCCTATGGACAGCCATGCCTTCCCTCGGATTGAATCTCCATCAGTCAGACACGGCTTCAGCAAACAACATGTTTCTGAGCAGCTTGGGATGTTTCTATTTCTCCTTTACACAAGGCAACTTTTATCTTGAGCTACTGACATCCAAGTAGCTGGGTGTTCCATGGGTGATGTCAACGCATGGCACTCAGACAAGATTTAATAGCACCAGGGTAGGCAGGAGTGGGACAGTAAAGAGGTGGTGTGCTGGTCTCTCTGCTCCATTTTCTCTTGCTGTTTTTTTTAAAGTGATCTTACATCTTGCCAGCCCTATATCCTGAAGGATCCTGGCATGCCCTACCGCTCGATCGGACTGAACAGCAGGTCACATGCTAGCCACCAACCATAGAAAAGCAGCAAAAGGGTTTGACGGTACAGTGCAGCAATAGTAAACCAGGCCAGAGAAACACCAATGGGCATTGTATCCTGTTGGATCATACAACAGGGTGGCCTGTGAGAGAAGGGCTCATGACTCAGGAGGTCCCATCTGGGACTCAATTAAATCTACAGGTGGAATTTAGGGAGGTGGAATGCAAATTCCTGAGTTGGAATTTGGCCAGGACTCCATGTCTAACCCCCCGTCTGGGCAAGGAACTATGGTATTTTTATGTCCATTAAAGGTAGATCTATGGTCATCACTGAGGAAATGGGGCGTCCAGTGGGGCAGTAGCCCTGGAATCATGCTGGGCAATGGCCCACTATTTACTAAGAAGGAAGAATGCCTCTCCCTGATGATCTGCATCATTTCCCTCACTAACACCCAGGTGTTCCTTCCAGGGCTCTCCTGCAAGTACTGACCTAGCCCAACAGGTAAACGTCGTGGGATCACAGCCCATGACAACACAGCTTTCCCACTGCTTTCAGTGCTCTCGCTCTGCTATTAGTCATAGGCTTCTGGAAGGTTTCTCAGGAGTGATAAAGTGTTTCAACCCTGAGATCAGCCAAGTATTACTGTGAGTGACCCACTGTTAGCATTTCCCAGTGCTTTCCCTAGGCTGCAATTCCAGCTACTGAGAGATACACAGTTGAAACATGATGTTTCTATCCCCCCTGGAGGCAAAAGGTGTGGGAAATCGAACAGATAAGGAATGCCTTTAATTAGTGTCATTTCCATAGCAGTGGGAGAGGCTCACCTCAGTCACCTGATGGCTAGAAGAGCCTCATTTGGTTGGAACATGAAACAAGAACCACAGTGCATTCAAAGCCAGCAGATTAGCTGAGAGCTTCTAGGACCCCTAGATGGGGGAGATACAGTGGAGGGAGGTCAGGTCACCCATGCGTCTGAGGAAAAGTGGCCAAAACTGAAGGCAAGACATGCTTTAAGGTACCAGGTCCAGCTGCATTTTACTTTCAGCCCACTGAGGAATTGCCCCTCTGAAGGCATCTCCTCCGGCTTTATGCAGATGTTTCTTTACAGCTGCTCATATCAAGAGGTTAATATCACGTGGCCTTATTCTGTGCGGTGCTGAGCATATTCTGGGACCTACAGTTCTCAAAGGAATAGGATACCAGGGGCATGGCCGTGAATAAGGACCTGGATAGCAGAGAACAGAAATGATCTCAAACGGAGTCGAGAGTGTTAAGTGCCACCCAGAGAGTGTTGCATCTAAAGTTGCGGCTGCCAAAGTCGGCTGTGCCATGAATCCAGGGGCCAATGCAGCTGTTTCATTCATTTACGGGCTCGTTGGTACCTGACAATAAAATATAAATTCCAACACACATCTGTTATTCTAGGTACAGCTGAATATGCTACAGGAGACACTCATAGGAGCTTGGATCCCACAGTCAGCTACAGCCGTCCACGGCATTCATGAGGTTTATCCTGGGAGCATTAGAATGACATTAATGACCTTTGCTTCTATGGCATATTCCAGTGCTCAGAAAGGGTGGGGACCGGTACTGAATCCTGAGGGGAATGCAAAGCCATTTGCATGTTCTGGATACATGACTCCCACACAGTTCTCCCTACCTTGTGACACACATGTACAGTACTTGCTCAGGATGTCACAGGGAAGCCCCGCCTGGCGCACCCTCCTGCAGCAGGCTGAAACAAGACAGGCACACCTGCCTCAGTTTCCCCTCTCAGGTGACCTAATAATATCACTTCAGCTTTCTTGTCTCATTACAATCCTGCGTGGGGCTGGTTATTACAAGAAGAAAAGCTCCCCCCCTCCAGCTGTAGTCCATTCCTTACCCCAGTGGAAGCCATCACTAAAACGACAGACACCTCGTCCCTTAATGCCTTACCTACCACATACTGGTGCCTTGACCACACCCAGATTTGCCATCAGTCCTCCCCTGCCCTGGGACCAGTACAGACACCACAGCCCTTTCAGCCTCGCTCTTCCCAGTGTGAACCACCACAGCCTCTGTGCTCAGAGCATCCCTCATCTGCATGGCCTTCTTGCTGTTCCCCTGGTCCAGATTTCTGGAGTGGAGCTGGCAGTGGGTGAGCTCCCCCACTGTTCCTCCACCTTCAGCTCTCTTTGGCCCTTGGCACCAGCTTGCCAGCCCACTGCCAGTGACCAACTCCCTCTGCTGCTGCTTCTGCTTAGCCCTCTCCAACCCCGGCTCTCTGGCTTGAGGACACCAGCCAGGCAGCACACTTCTCTTGCTGCTCGCCTGCCTTCCCCTAGGAACCATCTTCTTCCAGTTCCCTGGTCTCTGGCAGCTTCCACCTGCTTTTCCTGGCTGAACCAGTCTGTTCCTATGCCCTGGAACTTCCCTCGGCCTGTTGTCTGCCAGGGCTTACCTTCACCGACTCTGTAGCCCAAAGGGCTGCCCCACCCTCTTGGCTGGGAGCGAGGAACCTACTGCCCTTCACTGACTGGGGCCAGTGATGCTATGACACCCACCCTCTTCCTCAGCAACCATCACCACATTCACTGGCCACACAGCACGCCCAAGTGTGTTGCTGCTGCATTTCTGGGTCCACTCTGTAAGCCACCCACCACAGAGCCACAGAGCACAGCTGCTGGGCCCATCCCCAGCCTGGGATGCACTCACACCCATGCACCATTCTCTGGACACCTGGACAGCCTGCAATCCATGGGTGACCCTACAGCCCACTCAGTTCAGAATGGACTGCATCGATGAACCCAGAACACAGGACTCTGTCGGACAGGCTGGGCACAGCCTCCGCAATGGAGCAGTTTACTTTCCAGAACCGGCCCATGTCTACTCTCAGTCCTGCTGTACCTGGCTCAGGCACATAACATGCCACTTTTCTGCCGCAGTCGGTGAGAGCACCTTCATGATGCCTTACTGCTCCCAGGAAAGGACAGAAGGAGCTACATGATGCCAGCAACCTCTGGAAATGCAAATGCACAGGCTGTCCATTCCTGAGACCATTCACATGACTGACTACCCTGAAAAGCAGCATTACTATTTTAAAAAAGTGTGCAGGTCCACTTGCCAGTACATCAAGGCAAAGGAAGGGTTACCATTCCAGGGCTCTGTTCAGTAATGTATCTTTCCTGTTACACTTACATGCTGTTAGGGCTGGTGAGGTTTATCTAGCTAGCCCAACCTTCATATCTGAATATAGGAATCTGCTCCTTCCGGGACTGAAAACGGCCATGCCTAGTGAATTGGATGCATTTGATTTCTTCTTTTTAATATGTTGTTGCTAAAACTGACCCAGAGGAGTTAGAGTTATTCATGTGTGACAAAAATCAGGGTTCTAAATCTAAAACAGAGTTGTAAAACTAAGACATAATCTAAGCTCTAGCAAAAAACATTGATCTTCCTGAGACCAAAAGCTCAGGAAAGCTGGGTGCACCAAGATGGACATTCTGACCATGAAAATTTTCAATCTTGGGACCTGCAAAACTCTTGTGTTTTAGTCTTAAAAAAAAAACCTAAACAAACCTTTCCATATTTTTATTCTCAATCATATTAGTCAAATAACACAATCCAGGACACAAACAGAAATCAAATGTCCACACTGCTGAATACCACGTCAGACAGACACTGCGTATGCAAGCAGTCCCAAAAGCCAGCCCCATTTGTTGGCAAGAAGTATCAGAGGTGTAGGATGACCACATGGGGAAGCAATTCACACTGGTGTCTCCAGTGCAGACTCTGGATCAGCTCTGTGAGTTGCGGATTTCAGAAGACAGAGTTGTTTTCAGAGCTGCACTGTTTTCAATGGCTCACTCCCTCACGGATGACATAGGGATCTTTCTATATTAAAACAAACAAAGAATCCTGTGGCACTTTTAAAGACTAACAAACTTATTTATCTCTTGAGCTTTTGTGGGAGAACATCCCATGTTGTCATGTTTGAAGATGGGCGATTTGTATTCTTGACTCAGTTTCCTCTTCACATAGCTTTCCAGCATGCTGGCCCAGGGCCTTCCTTTATGTGGAAGAGCTGAGACAGCTGGCAGCTATCATGGATTCCTGGCTCACCTACTCAGTCCTTCTGTCCAGCACAGGCAAGAAAATGGGACCCAGACACCTGTCCTGAGCCCAGTGACGTGTTTTTCCCAGAAAGGCACCCTGACCTCCCAGAAGGGCTGGATCAGTGCAGGGGCTAACGGTGCTGAAGTCCCGGGCTCCAGCCCATAAGCCCCTGCCTGATCCAGCCCCCCTGCCATCCTGCTCAGCACCAGAGTGGGTAGGGTGGCCGCTGGGAGGGTTCCTGCCCTGACAGCACTGGGGGGCCCAGGCCCTGGAGACAGAGGCCAGGCTCACACTCCCGCCTGCCCCAGAACTGGTTGGTCTGCTCCCTGTAGTGTTCCCTCCACTCTGGGGGCGAGACCAACAGGCACGTGGTGCTGTACCGAGCATGGCCTTCCATGGCCCATGCCCCTGGGGGCAGGGGTCTGCAATGGAGGCCACAGCATGCGTCAGACAGTCCTGCCCAGGCCAGAAGCAGAGCAGCCAGACTGGGGCCAGGGTGGGAGAGCGGTGGAGAGCAGCCTCTGGCCCCAGGGCCTCCCAACACTGGCCAGCCTGCAGGCTGCCATGGTGGGGGGGCCAGGGCCCCAGGTGGGGAGGGGGGCACAATGATGGGCAGCCCTGGGCCCCTTAATCTGGTCCTGCCTCCTGTAGGGCCTTCAACAGTCCCTTTAGACAGGCACTGTCCATGTTGTTCACAGCTTCCTACTTGAACAGGGTCCCAGCTACCCACTGGCAAATGGTCTTTATCAGTGATGTTACACAAGGATGCCAGAACTGTGGATGTGGTTGGGTCCAGTTGTCTTCCACAGTTGCATCCCCACTGGCTCAGCTTCCTATATGGAGGGGGCAGCAGCATGTCGGGGGCAAGGAGCAGGTACTGGCTGGGTAGCGAGGGGCCCCATTTAAGGTGTTTTTAGCAGGTGGCCCAAGCTCTGTGTGGTGCAATATGGAGTCCGAGTAAGAGCTGCCTCCACATTTGGAGTTGGAGACAAGCTGTGGTCTACCTGTGGCTCCATGTCTGCTCAAGGCTCCCCTTTCTGCATCAGCTGGCCTGTACCCAGGACGGTGGCAGTGCTGCTGAGGACCTAACTCGTGTGTTTCCCCTCCTACACCAGTATTTCTGGTGTGACACTCGGCCTGAGCTCCAGATCAGACTGGGTGCTTTTCACACCCACTCAGGGCCATAACTATGGCGGGGCCCATGGGGCTTTGCCCCAGGCATGCCAGAGTGGCTCAATGGATCTGCTCTATTAAAGGGCGTGTTTCACAGTGCAGCCCCAAGCACCACTAATGGCAAGGCGTACCTTCCAATCAGAATGTACCCTGGGTGACAGATCGCCACGTTAGGTCTCTGCACCCGCTTGACACTATTCAAGGTGCAAGGCAATGAGGAATCAGGCAGCAAACAGGGAGGAAACTAAAGATCTTTCCAGATGAGACAGAGATTCTTGCAACAAGCCATAGGCCTGGCCATGGATTAGTGGGGCCCATCCATGCTGGAATCCAACGGCCCCCTCTGTGCCCCGATTAGAAGTATCTACAGCTCAGGTCTGGCACGCCCCCAGCAATGCTCAGCACCCTTCTGAGCCCAAAGAACAGGTTCTGCGTTCCAACAGTGCAGTCCAGTGCGACCCTCCTCTTTGTTTAGGAGGTACAGCCCCAGCTAGACATCAACCAGAGAGACCAAGGCATGCTGGGACTTACACTCGCCATAGACTGTAGCCAAGATGAGGACAACTGCTAGGCAAATTAAGGGCAGCTCTCTGGATCCTGGCTCTTGGCTGGGCCAAGTTTGGGCAGCACCCACCCCTGAGTCCTGAGCATCGCAACATAAACCCCAACAGCTCACACCCCAGAAGCTCTCAGACTGATGGCTCTTTCGGCCCAGGACTTTTGTTCTGGGTATGTACCACATCTAGCACCCAGGCACAATTGCAACGTAAATGCTGTGGTTCCTTCCACATGTATTTGTTTCCCTGTCCATGCTGCAGTTTCCATTTCATGTGTCTGACAAAGTGGGATTTTACCCACAAAAGCTCAGGAAACAAACATATTTGTTAGTCTTCAAAAAGTGCCCCAGCACTCCCTGTTTGCTAACAAGGCTATCCCTCTGGAACATAAACAGACCGCTGATGCTAAATAGACCCCGGCCTGTATTATTTTTAGGGTCTCCCAGTTTTAAAGCGAGTCTCATGAGCTCTGAAGGCTTGCACTTTGCTGACCCTCTAACCACTTGCCTGAGGCTCCCCTGAGATGGAGGGCATCAGGGCAGAGCAGGACTTCCCACACAAACAGGTATGGTTCAGCTTCGGCATTTTCTAGTGAGACTTACACAGAGGCTTCAGCAGAGAAGAGAATTACAGAAAAAAAAAAAAAAAAAAAAGCGTGAGAAAGGAAATCTGAGCCAGGCCCAAAGCAATGTAACCAATCCAGCAGAAACAATAGCCCGGGAAGAAAAACCAGTTCCTACACACAAGGTAGAATAGGCAGGGAGAGGGAGGGGGAGGGCACAGAGAGGCAAACCTCCTGCACTGCAAAACAACAAGACGATTATTAGCCTGCAAGCTGCTAAGAGCTAGGCTCCCGCAACCCCCTCCCCAGGGGCACATGTGAAACTGAGATGGGTAGCATGGCGAATGTGCCTTCCCAGACGGCAGAGCTGAGGGGCACCCCCAGCCACTCCCCAAACTGGCTCAACAGCTGGGGTGTCCAGCAGTAACCGTGAAAAGGGGTGCTGGGTCCTCAGGCTTTCTTGTGTACCAGGGGAAAACACCCTGTATGGCACGCTGAGTCTCAGCCTGGTCAGCAGTAGTAGCCACTGGGACTCAGGCTGGAGCCTGGCCTCCAGCCTGCGCTGGGATGGCTGCACTGCTGTTGTTAGCTTGCAGCACAAGACTGCAAGTGCCAGCCAGGTGACCCAGGCTCCAAGGCTGCTGCTGCGGGTTTTCTTCCACTATGTACTACAGATATACCCTAAGCCACTTGTCATGGGAGTCTGACCTGAAACAGCTGCTACTCCTGGGCATTGACATCCCTCAGGCCCATCACTCTGATGGGAGGGCACGCTGGTGGTGGCCGTGGGGCAGGTTGCCCCTGCTGGGTAGACTGAGTGGCATAATATCTGCTCCTAGCTCGCACAGTGAGGCTAGACCGTCAAAGGGGCTCCGTTCCAACTTAGGAATCTAAATAAGGGATGAGAGTTTCAAAGGGTCCTGGGGAGAGTGTGTGTACATGGATGAGTGAGTGTATGTCTAATGTACATGTGCAGGTGTGTACATGTCAGGCACTGAGCATCCTAGAAGAGGTTGCCTTAGTTTAGGAGCCTAATGGAATGGGAGCTGGCTCCTTTCAGCATCTGGCTGCATCTAGGGGTGGATTTCTGGGCCAGGCCAATAATCTGCTGCTTTACTGAGTTACCAAAGCATCTGATGAAGTGCGATATTCTCCCATGAACGCTCATGCAATAAATAAATTTGTTAGTGTTTAATGCCACAGAACTCCTTGTTTGTTTTACTGAATTAGACTAGCACAGCTACCTCTTTGGCTCTTGGCAACTAACTCTTGAAACACATGTTTTGGGGCACCAGAGACCTTGCCCTGGGAGATACAAGTATGTAAGGCCAGTCCATCCATAAAGGTGACCTAGGCAGTTGCCTAGGACATCGACAGGGGCACAAAGGGTTGGGCTGTGACGAGCGCAGTGTGACAGCCTAGCAAGCCAGGTTGTACCAAATGTCTTGTGATGGGGACCTAACTATTCTTGCCTCTGTTGCACGAGTAAAGCCTAGATTTCCTCTCAGCAGTGGAACTAAGCCTAGAACTGAAAAGATCAACCAGACTACTGGTCATGAGGATGCTGGGACAGCATCGCCAATGTCAGGAATATTCGACAGTGGCTCTTCTGAAGCCATCTGTGTTGCTGGAAGACAGAGTGTATCCTGAAATACCTCAATCTCCTCTTCAGATCCAGGCTGCTGGTTATTATACCAGGATTCCTCCTGCTCCTCATCAATAGACAGGAGCAGTGCAAGGTGCCTTCCTCCCTGCTACTGCCTCATCAGCACTCACCAGGAATTCATCCAGCAAGAGGATGCTTTTTGGCCATGCCCGTGGAAGGCAGGCTTTATACCTGTGCTAGGGACACTTCCCCATCAACACCAGCACCAGGGCAGCTCTGTGTCTGTAATGCAGTGGGGTAGCTTGCTGTCTGAAGGCTTTCTAGCACAGGATGAGGGTGCAGTCAAAAAAGCAAGAGAAGAGAGAATTTCTCTATCCAGACATCAAATATCACCACTCTTGACTCTATCTGCAATGCCAGGACATGCCAGTGGATGGTAAATTTACAGGCCAGATGCCACATGAAGACCCTGGGCCTGGTGCTCTACAGATGGCTGAGAAAGTCAGATTGATAGATCCCTTAGTGTTCCAAAGTCCTGGCTGACTGACCAGTGTGTGCACCATGGCTTGCTCACTCAATGCCCACACATTCCTGAGAAAAAGCCTGGAGCATTTGTGTGCCCTTCCACCACAGCAGTTTCTTGGCCCTCGTCCTCACCCAGAGATTCGAGGCAGCTGTTACCTTACTAACCTAGCTTTCAGAGGTAGGGAAACTGTCACCCAAAAAGGAGAGGGGAGTTGAATAAGGTCGCACAGCAAGAACATGTGTGCTGATCCACAGCTCCCTAGGATAACCACTAGACCTCATGGCCTCTGCCTTTCAGTTCAGAGTGCTGCCAGATGCCATTGGTTCATGTACTCTTCGCTATCTCAGCAACGAGAAAGGATGGAGACCTGTGCTTTTAGAAGAGAAGCTCAGGCTCAGTAGAAAACATTACAATCTGCAAAAATTCTGCAGGGACTTTTCTGGTCCTGTTGGTCACAATGGTCACTGGCCATTCATGTAGAGCCTTTGGGTCTTCTTGCATTCAAGTGGCCACTGCTCCCCCTATTCAGGAATGTTTCTTACTTGGCTCTAAGGTCCCTGGAATACAAGCACCACCCCAGGACTGGCTCAGGTAGGTAAGGCCAAATCAATCTGGGAGGAGGGAAATGACCTCATGTTTCCACAGATCCATAGTCTCAGGGACAAATCTGACCACCTAATCTGACCTCTGGCACATCGCAGGCCACAGAAGCTCACCCACCCACTCCAGCAATAAACCTCTGAGCTATGATTGCGTTATTGAAGTTCCCAGATCATGGCTTATTTTCATAGAGTCATAGACTGTTAGGGTTGGAAGGGATCTCATGAGCTCACCTAGTCCAACTCCCTGCTAAAAGCAGGACCACTGCCACTAAATCAGCCCAGCTGGGGTTTTGTCTAACTGGGCCTTAAAAGTTTCCAAAGATGGAGATTCCACCACCTCCCTAGGTAACCTATTCCAGTGCTTCACCACCCTCCTAATGAGAAAGTTTTTCCTAATATCCAACCTAGACTTCCCCAGCTGCAATTTGAAATCACTGCTCCTTGTTCTGTCCGGTGTCACCACTGAGAATAGCCTAGCTCCCTCCTCTTTGGAGCACCCCTTCAAGTAGTTGAAGGCTGCTATCAAATCTCCACTTAGTCTTCTCTTCTGCAGACCAAATAAGCCAAGTTCCTTCAGTCTCTCCTCTTAAGTCATGTGCCCCAAACAGAGGGTGCCCAGGGCACAATCCAATCGCAACATGCCCCTTACAATAGCCAGCACCTGGAACGATGGGCAGGGAACGTATCCTTTAATGGAGAAGCTCAATGGAGTTGGTCGGGTGCATTTGGAGCAAAGCCCCGCTCACCCTGCTGTACTTACGGCTCTGGCCCCAGACCCCTAATCATTTTAGTTGACCTCCACTGGACTCTTTCTAATTTGTCCACGTTTTTTGTAGTAGGGAGCCCAAAACTGGACACAATATTCCCAATGTGGCCTCACCAGTGCTGAACAGATGGGAATAATCATGTCCCTGGACCTTCTGACAATGCTTCTATGGGTGCAGCCGATATGCCATTGACCTTTGAAGGCCGAGCTGAATTTGTCCTTCAGGTCTCCCTGCACTGCATGTACAGTGAGCTAATATAAACAGCATGGCCAGGGACAATCCAATCCTTTCTTGTCTGTCCCATGCCAAGAACTATACAAAAATCCTTCTACCTCACAAACTGGGCCAATGTGCACTGCTGTGCCAGCCCTGTCAGCCTGCCCCAGGATATCAGTGACGCAAGGTGGGTGAGGGCATATCTTTTACAGGGCCAACTTCTGTTACCTCACCCACCCTATCTCTAAACTGGGACAGTAACAGGCAGCTAACTCTGCAGTGGCCAGCTCTAAAACTAAGCCAGGAGGCATTCATTGCTCTCTGTGTCCTGAAGGTCCTGCCCTTCTTCCATGCTCTCATCTCTGGTTCTGCTGAGGCTCATCAGGGGGTAAAGTAACTCTCTGTAAAGTAACAGGGAACTCTGTTCCCAGCAGACTTTTCTGCTTTGACATGCTGGCAGCTCTCCCAGCAATGCATTCTCATCGTGCTGATTTGGCTTTCCAGGAGGCAGGGCTCTCTCTTTCTCTCAGAGAGCAACAAAGGGAGCCCTGGATTCCCCTAATACCTGTCTGAATGGAAGAGTGAAATCATTGTCCTGGGCTGATGGGTGTTTTTAAATAATTGGCGCCAGCATCTTGGTAGCCTGAAGTTTCAATGGTTGCATTTTCTCACTGACTCCTGTAACCAGCCCATCTTAGTGCTTCCTGATAACGTACAGATGACTTGGAATCTTGGCCACGCAGACCCTGAGTGTGTAAATCAACTGCTGGCTCCGAGACACATGCAGATACATGAGCTGGATACCTGTCATCCAAATTCAGCCCTTCTGTTAAGAAAGAAATACAGATCTGAAGGCAGGAATCCCAAACCTGCAACACTGTAGGCTCCATAGGCAGCTTGCTAGAAGCATGCTGGTTGTGTGAATTTTGCACACTTATATCCATGTTCATGTACATGAGATCCACACCTGAAAGAGACCTAAGTGTGACCATTACATATGATGGACAGGGATAATAGTGCTTGCACAGGATCCAGTACATGACTCATGTCACTCTGCTCTTTTGGGTTTCCTCCTCAGCACTGTGGACTCGTAGTGCAACAATTAAGTGGGATGCCTTGGCTCTCTAAAAATGGAGGCAGACTGAAGGGGCAGCAGGTGCATTCAGGGCTTTCAGGATTGTACTCTAGGCAGCCCAGCAAAAGGAGAATTAAAGGCCAGCAAGAAAACACTAGGAGCTGGGAACAATTCACAAAAAAGTGAAAAGTGTCTCTGGGGATTCGATGTGTACTGGTCAGAGTCTCTGTGCAGCTCCTTGCTACTTGCTACTTGCTGCTCCTCCAAACCGAGCCTGGGATCTGCCACAAGCTGGGCTCTTTCCAGCTCATACATCCTCAATAAGAAAGAGTCTCCAGTCGCAACATCTGGCTCAGTGAGCTGGAATTAACTGCACCCTCCTCTCCAAAACCATGCCAATCTTTCCGCAGCACTAAGAGGGGTTCAATGCTGCTGCAGGCTGGAAAGCCAGTAGATATGGCCCAGATTCTAACTAGGAGCCAGCTGAGTGAACAGATATTTGCATCCAATACTATTTCACAGAATGGTTGTTGTGCGATCTACAGCCTTGGCTACATGAGCACTTGTGCGGCCCAAACTTTTATCGCTCAGGGGTGTGGAAGCACAGCTTCTTTTGCTCATTTAGGTGGTTAGATTGTGTCAGTGGGAAAGCTCTCTTCTTGACACAATGCAGCCTCAAAAGCATTCTTACAGCCACCCAGCTGTTCCAATACAGAGCTGTGCCCTGGGACGTTTTAAGGGTAGGCCTTCCTTAACGCTGAGTGCTTCCCATTTACCACCCTTGCATCCCAGTTTGCAATCTCCATTTCAAAAGCCTCATTTACTCACAGTGATCAAATGTTCCTTAAGGCTGTTGGCTGAAGTGTGCCAGCCAGTCAGGCCAAATGGCCAACCCCAGTTTCATGCAAAGGTGTGCCCTAAAATATAGGGAGATTACAGCTCCAAACATGCAATCCTCTTTCTTAATTGAAGTGAATAGAACTTTTGGATCAGAGGAGTACACTTCCAGATGAGCAGTGCCAGATTTCCGGCCTACGAAATTTTTAGGGCCTACAAAGGAGCGAAAAAATTAAAAAAGCAGACAAAATTAGGAAAATCACGTGGTTTAGCATTAGAATAGTTTAAAGTGCATCATGTCAATCGATGTAATTCAATTGGCGTTTACCCTTCTTTTTGCACATTTCGGAGTGAAAGTGCCTAGGGCCTGCGAAAACCAAAATTCGGCCCTTGCAGATGCGATCACTTTGCAACGTGTCATGCAAGTGGCACTCTTGCAAAAAGGCTGCTTTTCCCAAAGATTTTGCCTCAGCCCCTTCTGCTACAGAGCTTTGTGTTATATTGTGATTATCTTCACAGTTGTAGAAAACTAATCTTTTCTCTGCCATTTGTTCCCCTTATGTTCTTGAGCAGCATTTTCAATTGGCTGTATTTCAGTTCTTCTACCGCATGCCAATGCTTTCCCCTAAGAAGCAGTTTTCCCAACCCTTCCAAGTGTCCCTCCTTCTTTCCAAAGCCATGTCTTGTTTCTCACGAGAACCCTTCTCAGACCTTGTTTATGCCACAACGAAATCAGCTTTCCCACCAGACCTTCTGTGAATTGTTCAACCTCATATAACTTTACTCTGCAGGCTGTAACACTGGTAATTCTCACCTAGCACCTTGTTTCTTCTGAAGAAAACGTGCCTTTCCCACATGACATCCTCATCTGTATCATAGGACATTTCAGACATTGGAATGACTCAGTGTCCTTTTTCTTCTGCTGGATGTGCTATGTTCTCCAATGCCTCTGGACCTCTTATATGGAGCACTGCGGAGCAGTTCACCCTCTCAGAGCTGCTAATTCACATTATGTTATCAGGACATTTGGTGATTGCTTGTGGCCATAGACGATTACCCAAGAATCTCAGTTTTCATTAGAAAAAGTTTTGTAGCTCCCTTGGTTGTGAAGCAAAGCTTAGAAACTAGAGGTGTGAAGGCAAATAAGCAGAACCCAAACCTCTGATTTTTTAAAAAATCTGATAGGTTTTGTGAGCCTATCATGATCTGCGAGCTTGTGGAATTCATGTGCTGCAAGCCGGTCTTGGCTTCCTACCCATGACTCAGGTCAGGACTAATATCTCTGTGCCCACAGCAGGGCCAGCACTGGTTGCTGTTCCAGCCCTTGGTCTGACAATTTTTGAGACTCCCTGGCTTTCAACTCGGCTGTTGGCTGTCCCCTTTCTCAGGGCAGGAACTGGTATAGATGTACAGATGCTCAGGTACAGATGTACAGATGATGAGGTGATGGCTGCAATCCATGATAATAGCAGGAGACGTGTTTGTAAAAGCTGAGGGCTCCAAACAGACACATTGTTTCTCTGTCTCACTGACCCAACCAAGCCGTACGAGCTCTGGTTGTGCAGTCAGTTGAACCAAAATCCACCCCATGGCATTCTGCATGGACACAGTGTGCACCATCCACCCCTCCATCTGCTGGTTTCCTGGGAACCTCGGACTTCTCTGGGGCTGATGCCGCACAGCTCACTTTCCTGCTTTCCACTCCAGGGGCCAGTTTTGGTGAGCTAGGGCACAGAAGGCACAGCCTGGGAGGAGCTGGGAAAAAGGCACCTTTCTACTTGTTTTGTGTCATCTGGATTCTGGACTGGTGAAGGGGCCAAAATGGCATACATGGCAGCCTTTCCTGGGTGCCCATGGCCTTGGCCACAGCCCACAATGTCCCTAGTGCCCACCCTGTGGATTTCATAGGGCGTACCAAGGTGATGGCCCACAATGGTCTTTATGGACAACAAATCCAGGGAAGGGAGCATGGGGAAGCAGATTCTAGTGTGACCTCTCTCCTAGATGAGAAGGGTGATTAGAGAGGAAGGAACCAAGGTAGATGTAGGAAGGCAAAGGTAGCCGGAGGGCTACCACCTGGGTGAGGAGGAAAGCAGCATCTGGTCACATCTCTGCTTGGCTAGGACTGGACTTGGAGGAGGAATATGGAGGAATTTAGAGTGGGGAAGGACAGTGAGTCCTTAGTCCCCAACAAACCTCTACCAAACAGACCTTCTGGGATTGCTTCTTCCTCATGACCTGATCCAAATTCCACCAAAATTAATAGAAAGTCTCCCCCCATGCCCAGTGTTGTGTCCATCCCTGTGTGCTGGGGCCTGGATCACATTGCAATGAATTACACCACCACAGAACTGGAAAGCCATCATGTTCTGGGGTCCTCCCCTGCCTCAAGACCTTCACTGTTCCTTCCAGTCCCTAGCTAGGGGTGAACCTCACCAGCAGAGCTTTTTATACCTGTTCCCATGTAGGGACGGAGCCACATCTCTGGGACTCTACTTGTCTACTCACACTAGGACTGATAACTAGGTATGGGGAAGAAGAATGCACTTCCAGAGTCCTGAGTCTCTTCTCTCCCTGACATCAGTTTTACTCCAGTGTCGCTCCATCGCCTGCAGAGAGATTGTTCTGGATTCATGGTGGAAAGCAGTAAAGAGTCCTTTGGCTCCTTCTATGTCAAATCTGTAGATGGTTTTCACTTAGTACAATTCAGATCCAACTGCTCTGGCCCCTCTTTCCCACAAGCACACACTCTTTTCTACCCATCTATTTGGCTGCACAGTACACCTCACCCCCATCTTTAATAAAAAAACAGTAGCACACAGGTAGGCAGCACCAGGAAGGCGGGAGAAGAGATCAGGGACCACTGTGATCATAGCCTGACCTTCTGGACAGCACAGGCCAGAGACTGACCCCAAACAATTCCTAGGGCAGATCTTTCAGAAAACAAGCCGGTCTTCCTGGTCAGTGATGGGGAATCCACCACATCCTCTGGTAAACTGTTCAGCTGTTTTCATACTCTTCTTGTTAAACACTTTCACTTAGTTTCCAGTCTGAGCTTGTTTAGCTTCAGTTTTCACCCATGGAGTGAGTTACACCGTTCTCTGTTAGCCTGAAGAGCCCAGTACTAACTATTTTTTCCCCATGTGGACTGTGATCAAGGCACCCCATGGCCTTAGCATTCTGCTGGCAGGTTAGAACTGGCCCCCAGCTGAGAGCAGAGTGGAGATGCTGAGCTCTGCTTGCTCCGAATGCAGGAGGACTAGCTTGGATTGAGTGGGCTGCCCCATGAAGGCTGGGTTGAGCACACTACCAGCAGACCTCCTGTTAAGTGGCACCAGGGACCCCAGATCGGATCTCCGATTTTTGAGCATGCTGTCATCCCAAACACCTAGTCATCCCCCTAGCCCTCACCAGCATAGGAACATCTGCCCACTCGACCACGTGGGGAATAAGATCAGCCCCTCGGGGACCCGGAACCGTTCCTTCTACAGGGCTCTCCTCCTTAGACTACTGGGCCTACCGACGATAACCGTCCTGGGTGCATAACACCCTAATCTCTCGCTGCTGTCTTCCTTTTCCTGCAGAAACCCCTCAGAACATCACAGAGGTGTCTGCAGGTATGTCCCCCCCCCGCCCCCCTGCAACTAAGGGAAGGGGGGAAAACACCTTCTCTGTTTCTTCATACACCTCCTGTCTAAGCTAGAGCCAGCTAATTGAGCATAGTCTTCCATATCCCTATGTGTCAGGGCTCTTTTCAAGACATACCCTTGCCTCACAGCTGAATACCTGCAGACTACTCTGGCCACTCATGACACATCATCCCCTCTACCTCCTGGGGTTTTATTCTGCCTCCACAGCCTCCCTCAAGGGTTAATAAGGGCTGACTTATTTTGTAAGCATCCCTATTTACCCCCCTCCCTTCCACCTTTCTTCACAGCCTCACAATTTCCACTGTCGGGAACCTCAGGAACCATTTCCTCATTCAGACCCCAACTCTTGCAAGAGCATGGGGTAGTAATTATTACGAAGACCAGGATAAGAACATATGCCGAACCGGAAAGTCACAACTTGCCCTCCTGATCCCTGGGTTCAACCCTGCAGGCCTCGAACACACAAGGAATGGGACCCTCATAGCGCTCTACAGCCCGGTAGCACAAGCCAATTTTTTAGTTATTCCTCCCGCTATTGTAAGGAAATACTCCTGCAAGAACAACCCGGATAGCCCCAAATCATTCTCACAGATCCACAGGGCCACCCGCTACCACGTTATTAGGTGAGCACCATGCATTGTTTCTCTTGGCAGGGCGCATGATATACATACCCCTCCTTCTCTTTTTCATCCCGCAACCTCCTCAGGGTGTGGGAAGTAGGGGCTGGACTACATCACCAATCAGTTGGCATCTTTAGTGTTGTTTTTCTTTTCCACTTGGGGACTTCCTCCACCCCTTTCCCTTCAGTGAGGCCGCCCCACGAGAACCCTCTGGGTTTTTCTTCTATCGCAAGTTGCAAAAGCAGAGATACCTGGATGGCACTCCCAAATCTTTACTCCTTTATGGTGTACTCTATGCATAAGTCTGTCCCACTACCTCTGCCCTCCAGTAAGGGTTTATCCCCTGGGTTTTGGCAAGAAGAGTAAACCCCAGCTCACCTAACCTCTTCTGTCTATCCAAGGGCCCCCGTCTCTCCCCCCAAGGGACACCCATGGGGGCATGGCAGGAAGGAGTCCTCCCCTCGATTAGTAGCGAACTCCTGTCCTTTGGGTTTGCCATGACCAGGCCTCCTCCTGTCCCATACGCGACTCCATCGCTTTCCGGGTAAGCACATTTGAACACAGGAGGATGGATTCCTTGAATGCTCGTGAGCTACATGCACTCAACTGTACGACTTTGATATGGTCACCTTCCACTCCATCGGACATTCCCCTCCCTCTTCTCTCCTCATCTGCTAAAAGGGCTCCTCTATGGCTTCCCCTTCCTCCATTCTGCCCACATAAAGCCTACTGGGGAAATATCGACCTGTGCGAATCAGGCAGGGAGCGACAGAGACTCTCACTCTCTCTCAGAGCTTTTAATATAGGGACATGTCTGATCCATTTCACTACCTTCAATTGGGGTGAGGGGCTGATGGGAAAAGTAGTCCACCCATGCCCAAAAAACTTCCCAGAATACTCCCGGGTACACCTTGTGTCCAGGCCCAGGCCCGGGTATAAGTATGTAACTTAAGTTCTCCAGTTTTATCCCTTTTGCACCTTGGACTGCGTCCAGTCTTAACTGATAGAGCCTTTTGGGCACTTCAGGCCCTAGGTGCTCAGCCAGAGGCCTAAGGGGACCTGTTGTCCCCTCGCTCTAATGTATTTAGGCCTCCCCTCCTATATGATGCAAAGGAATCTTGGTATAGGCCAGGGGTCTCAAACACGTGGCTTGTGGGCCGCATGTGGCCCCTTATTTCCTGCAGCCTGCAACCACACTATCGTTACCAATATTTACAATACTGTATGAAAAGGTTTCAGTGGTTCAGCCCTCGGGCTAATGTACTAGTCCTCATGCAGCCCTCATGGTGATCTGAGTTTGAGACCCCTGGTATAGTCAAAGGCCAACTTCGAGCCGCTTGCCATATTTCCTCCCTACTCTAGGGGCCTTTTCATCCTTTGGTACCTTGGAGCATGATCTCAGTGTCCTGGAATCTGCTTGTACCCTTCCATTGGAGGAGGAAGGGATTGGAGGTGGAAGACTTCCCCCTTCCCCCACCCCCCCATTTTTACTTTTCCCACTTTTTCGGGGTTTTTTTCCTGTGATTCCTCCTTCGATACTCTGGGCTTGTGTCTACCCTAGGGAGGGATCATCCATATGTTTACATACAGGGACCCTATGGGAATTATCCTTAGAGGTCGCAAATTCCCCACCCTACCACCATGGGGCAGTGCAGACCACAACTACCCCAGCTTCCAGGGGGAGCTGAGGAAGCTCCATCATCTGGGAGTTCCACAATGATGGCCATAACCCTGGGCGTCTGAGGTTACCCTATTACTGCCCTGAGGTGACCCCTCTCCCATCAGAACCAACCCGCTAGATCTATGTAATGGTTTTTTCCCCACCTGGCTTAGCGACACACAAAGGCCATGGCGCTAATGCCACCTCCCCCCAATAGGTAGGATAGGCTAAGCCTTTGCCCAACCCTCTCCATGGAGGTGTGAGTCAGTCTTTCAACTCAGAGTAGATGGCCTATCTTTGCAACCTCCCACTACTCACAGTTCTGCTATCACAGTGGGGACTGAAGCGCTTAAGATATTTAAACAGAATGAGGAATTAGATCCCACCCTTTACGCAGGTGACAGACTTCTCTCAGAAGTCTCACTGGCGGAAACAGAACAAGAAGAAGTTTGGTTACTGGTAAATAGCACGCTGATATTTCTGCAACACGGGCTGTCCAGCAGACTCACTACCCTACATTTCCCTTTCTCCATCCAAACACACTCTGGGTGCTAACCCCGTGACTGCAAAGGATAGATTCCACGCGTGTGAAAGACTCTCTTCCCCTCCTTGTTTGCCCTCTTCTCCTGAGGAGGCTGCTCCACGCCCAGGCGCTGGGCCCACGGGGAGAATGTTATTTGCTCACAAAACAGAAGCACACTTGCCAATTTGCCCTGACAAGAAGGTGGCTCATTTGCCTATTTAAACCACTGTCTGGAAAGCTAATTAAACCAACTGACTGTTTGTAAACAGAACAAGCACCTGGCAGGGCTGGGACAGTACAGAGACAAACAGCTCAGCAACACAGACCTGTCACACTCTGGCGGAGCGGATGCCCAGGGCTCACCCCGCAGAAGGAAAAGTCTCACACCTGGGATCTTCCACAAGATGGAGCTCAAATCGGCACGGGACCAAAGAGCTGCCACTCTCCCCAGGGCAGCCTGGCTGGTGTGTGTTTTGCTGGTACCTGGCCTCGATGTGCTTGTGGCCCATTCCCACCTGCTTGGGGGCAGAGCTCTGGACTGGGCTTTGCAGTTACCCTGGGGTGGGAAGATGAGAAGTGACAGAGCCACACCCCTGGAGTCAAATTCACTGCAGCTGTGAGGATCTCAAGCCCACCACTCCTAAAGGAGTTCAGTTTAGCTGTGGGCTCACCCCTGAACAGAAACCATCACATTTCCAAGGACATTTGGTGGCTGTAGAAAGTGGACGAAACCCCAGTGCTTCCACTTGGCTTACAGAATCGTAGGGTTGGAAGGGACCTCATGAGGTCATCTAGTCGAACGCCCTGCTAAAAGCGTCTCCTTTGATGATGGTCAAAAGAGTTAACGAGAGCATGGGGGATGCATTCACACACACATGCATGCACATACCCCCTCATTCACGGGCTCGAATGTGGACTCATACACACTCCTGAAGAATGGGGTTTACACTCACTTACTTAAAGTGAGGATTCTGCTAAGACATTTGCTAGACTGGGACCACAGTGGTCATGTCTTTGCAGGATCAAGTCCCTTGTCTGATGCACAAAAATGTACATGTAACTGTTCAGACACTTCAGCATGACTCCTTTTACTACCCATGGCCCTTGCACCAGGCTGCTGATCTCAGCAGGACAAGGGCTGTTAATCTCATTAAGTCAAGTCAAGTCAAGTCAAGTCATAGGGCTGGAAGGGACCTCATGAGATCATTGAGTCCAACCCCCTGGGAATTGAACCCAGGACCTTCTGCATGTTAAGCAGAGGTGTTAGCCACTATGTAAACACCCCCCCACACCTACACACACTCATTAGGGAGCGGAGGAGTTTGCTGTGAGTGACCTGGAGTGAAGGAGATCAAAGTTCAGTTTGCCAATTACCATCAACCAAACTTTCTGTGGGCTTTTCCGGCTTCACTGAGAACGAAGTGTTCTCCGGCTCACTCCCTCTTCTTGGAGGCTTCACTCTGAACTGGGTAAAACTTCCTTCCTCATTCACTGACAAAGCACCGATGAGTTCTGTTTCTGGGCACCCGGGTCAGCAAAAGGAGAGCATGAGAGGGAAGTGAGGAATTGCTGCACGCCCATTAAAACCATCACCAGCAAAAGGAATGCTGCCATCAGTTTGTGATGCCCTTGAGCTGCTTTTACACTAAAAATACTCTCCCAAGACATTTGAAAATCTGCCCTCCTTTCCCCTCAGAGCAGATTAACCCTGACTATACCTCAACAGACTGCAACAAAGACCAGGTGCAGTGATTTGGATTGGAGCCTAGAATTTGGCTCTCTGTTGACCTGCTCCTGCCTCCCATACTTTTAGAAGTGGCTTCCATTTCATCCTAGTTCACTGTAGCCACTAAACTCTCAATAACCCTGTAAAAATGACGAGGCCATCAGGTCCTTGCTCTTTAATCCCTGAGACAAGGAAAGACAGTGGAGTCTGTGCAGATACATGCTGGAATACAGATATTCATGCCTATCCATAAAGGCTTATTATTTCTAAGGGTGGGGGGGGAACTATCATTTTATTTGTTACAGGTGTATAAAAACAAAAAAATCAAACCACAGGCTGCTCGTCTGTGGGGCTTCTGTCACTGGAACAGTCTGAGGTACTTTTGCTAAGCAAAGCCAAAAGCAGAAGGCGCAGCCATAAACTGGGAAGCCTGTGGTCTCATTCACACATTTTAAACAAATAACATTAAAACAAGGTACAGCCAGGCTGTTCTAAAGCTGACCCAGTCTAATGCCTCTACACAGAGCTGTAATGTGCAGTTTCACTGCCTGGGGCACGTTCCTATTGGAACGCCCCCCTTGCCATTAGCAGCGCTTGGGGCTGGCACCATGGAACGCACCTTTTAAAAGCCCCATTGGCCCCGCCGTAATTACGGCCCTGCCTCTACATACAGAAATGAATCTTGAATTCTTCAAGAAAACTGTTTGATGGCATTTGGTCCAGTTTTTAACCATGTCTCAACAGCCGTGGTTGTAGAATCTACACTTCAGATCACTGCACCTGCTGTTCTAATAATTTCTGTCTGTCTTTCATTGTTCTTGTCTGTCCCATACTGAATGGTAACCAGTTAAGGTGGTGGGGTATCACTGGTTAAAAAAAATATGTTGCAATATGTTAGAATCGGTTACAAATGACCTTTTAATTTCGGAAAGAAAACAACTGGTTCAAATACACTGTAAAGATTGAGGTCAAAGAGAAAGAATGTGAGGAGAAATTACAGGTGTAAAGAACTGGCCATTAAACCTTTGACATTAGCTCAGTAAAGCTACTGTATTGCCTGCTCCTAATCTCTGGACTTCTGCTTCTGTCAGAGAACCAAGAACTGAGGGGGACCCACCACACCATCTCCACCAGTGCTACATCCCACGTTTCTGACACCGTGTGGCTTCATGCAGCAGCCGTTGAGGGAAAGCAATTGACCTGCCCACGGGATGTCAGCGATGTGCTGCTGTCCTGCTCAGCACTGTCATGGATTATTCTTGGTGCCCTGTTTGCCACCATTCTGTGATCTGTGTTTTCCGGGTGGGTGGCCAGGCTACCCTGACTGCAATGAGTAGCACAAATGGCTGAAGATGTCAGCAGATTGCCCTGCTGGGGCTGGGAGGCATGGTCAGAGCAGGAGGCCAACCGCTGCCTGGAGGAGCAGCTGTATGCGTCAAACAGGGGAAGGAAGGGACCCTCCCCAGTGCTCGGCTCCCTGCTCTGCACAGGTAGCGTGGGAAGCATGGGTGAGTTGAGTAGCTGTGGAGGGTGCAGTGAGGGCCTCTCATTGCTTCTATGTTTTCCCTCATCCTGTTTTCCTTGTCTGATATTCAGAACATCAGTTCTTTGTGCCAAGGGCTGGCTGTGTCTGTGCCATGGGGACTGGGCCATGGCTGAGGCCCGGAAGTGCTCCACCAATACAGATGAGCACAGAATGTAATGGCAGGCTGACTGACCTCTCCTTGCAAATGGCCAGCAGCAGGAGTGTCCTTTTTCCTACATGCTCTAGTTACAGCCCAGTCTTTCCAACCTGGCTTGGCTCCCTTGTGCAGGGAGCATTCAGGATGGTTCACCGCCTGCTCAACTAACAAGGCAAGAGATTTCCCTGGGCCACTGGAAAAGGTCACCTCCTGGGGCATGCCTGCCTCCATCAGGCCTGCCCTGTGCTGTGCAAGGGTGAATGAACAAAGCACCTGCCAGCACACAGCAAGCACCTGCTCAGAGCTGTCAAGAGTAAGCAGCAGTGACTCTGTATGAGGCTGCAGGCAGAAATCAGGGCAAATAACTCTCCCCTGGCAGCAGTGCACGTGTTTGAGAGTCAAGAGGGTTCCTGATGGCCTATTCAAGGCAGCCTGCTTGACCACTATGCTCTATGTAGATTGGAAATAGTGCCACCTAAACACCATTTCAAACAAGGCAGATGAATGGCAGCTTGAACTTTTAGCATGAAAAATTCAAAGGGATGGCAAGCTAGGAACAGATCCTCCACTGCTAGGAAAACCCTCTGCAGGACATCTTTGGACAAGGCAATGTGTGCAACACAGGTCCGGGCTGGGACCACATTGCTAACCAGGCAGCTGTAAAATGAGGAGAGTACTACACAGTGCTGTGCATTAGTCACTCTGACTTCACCAACTGGTAACACACTGTCTCACCATCCAATCATGAAAGATTCTGGCTGTTCAGTTTCCTGCTAAAATTCATCTCTCTTTGTCCGCTGTGCTTGGAGCATACAGGCTCTGGGACTCTGGCTCCAGGTTCAGCAGGGTTTTTGTTTAATAAATGACAGCGATTCTACACTTACCTAGGCCCTTCTGCCCTTCAGCAGCGGCTCTTGTGTTGTGCTCCACATGGCACTTCCCAGTGGTCACCTGCTAGGGCTGTCAGCGCTACAAAGGCAGCTTGAGTTTGGCTCCCCAAAGGCAGAGGGGGGAAGATTTGCCCTCCCTGGCTCTAAATTCTGCGAACAATTTTCAATATACACTGCCAGGTTCGCAGCTGGCCTAATGGGCAAAAAGCAAATGCTCAGCACTGAGTAGACAGAGCTGCAGAGATAGAAAGCAGTGAGAGAAAGTACTCAGGTGCCTCCTCCCTGTCCTCCGCAGACACAAGGCACGTACCAGGCCCTGACAGCTCAAGCGGAAGCTGATCCCTGTTCAGCAATGCTGAAGCACCAAAGCCTTCATGTCCCTTGCCAATGAGCCATGAGGAAAATATCTCCCAGAGCCCACAATGTGCTGATCAGTTTCCATGTGTCTAATCTCATTCAGACCTGTGGAGAACCTTGACCAAGCACAATTGTAAGTAATCAGGATTGTGAAGAGAAAAAATGAAATTCCTTCCCCTCAGCATCTCCTGGGCTTCCTCACATGCCAGGTGTCCCCAACATTTCCCCAGGCACATCAGCCTCCTGTTTCTGGCAAAGTGCTTTGGAGGAGCTGCCTCTAGTGGGGCAGTACAGGAGCTGAGCTCTTCATCAGAGAAGCCATCAGATGCAGCCTCCCTTTGTCAGCTCCTGGGCACACCTCCCTGGACAGCTCTGCTTGGGGCCAAGTCTAGGGCCCATGCTGAGCTGAAGGCCCAGATGCCAGGAACTGTCAAACAGGATGCAGGCATTTCTGCTGAGACATGAGAAAATGCAGATGTTTCAAGCAGGACGTTTATGCCAATACTCTGGAGAGCTGAGATAATGCTGCTCTTAACTGGAAGAGGATGGTAGGGAATATCAGAGAGAACGCAAAGGGGAGAGTGTTTGGTATAAAAGACAGGTGTTGGTTCTGGCACCCTTTCTGAGATGCACAAGCTCCTGGAGGCTTTACCTGAAGCTATGCTTGTGCCTCCTTTGAGAATGCAAATTCCTGGGAAAAACAACAGTCTCAGAAGGCTCTAAAGGGGTTAGCAACACACCATTTCCCATAGGAACGGATTTGTTCCTGGAAGAGAAGGAACACATGGCAGCCCAGGCTGGCTGCAGGCTGCCCAACTGCCTTGCTTGGCCCTGCCTTGGCGCTTATCTTGCCAGGAACATTCTGAAACCTGCCTCACCCCACACCTGGCAATAGGGAGAGCGCTTGGGAGTTAGAAGTTGACTTGCAGTCCCTGTGCTGGTATGGCAGAACGAGGCAGGTCACCTAGAAACAGTGGCTCCTGCCTTATTTTTAATTGGTGGATTTGTTGTTGTTCCTTTTAACCCATGAACAACCCGTTTTAGTGGAAATCAGCTTCCAGGCACAAGACCATGGAATGGCCCCAAGGCCCAGGAATGGAGTATTGACTTATTCAAATCAACCCAGTTTGGCAGTGACCAAAAACTACAGCTCTGTGTCCAGCTGCTTGGTGGGAAGAGCCACTGACGCTGCAGTGTCACTGACAATTGGTCTCCAACTGTAGCAGTAACAGGGGATACCTTCTGCAGAGACACTGAGCAGGCCCTGGAGCCCAAAGTGCCCTCCATGACGGCTAAGTCACCTGGTGGGCACTGTCAGCATAGGGTATAGCAATTGGGTGAGACCTCTTTAAATAGTTTGAGGATCTCTAGTGGTGCTTACTGTGATCTGAGCTGTGAAACCTAATAGAAGGGGTGCGGAGCTAGGCCTGGTTGTTGCGTAGAGTGAATAAACAGATATTTGGATCTGGGCTTTCTTTGTGCTATTAGAACTGGGCTAAATACAGAACAGCTAGCTCGTTTGTTCAGCGGACGTCAGTATGTCAGTGTCACCACTGGAAGTAATGGAAAGAATTAGGGCTTGAGCTGGTACCCATGGAAATCCCCCCACCGGCTCCAGTGAGCTTAAGATCAAGGCAGGGCCATCAGCTTGGCACCTTCCAGAAAAGCTAAACTGAGTCCAAATCTAACTATTGGGAGAATAATTTTAAACTACACATGCGGATTCTAAATGGTTCAGCGGTGCCTGTTCACATGCAAGAGCTTTGGTGAGAGACCCACTTAGAAGACACATATGCTCTGATGGGTGCCTTTCCTAGTAAAAATTTCCACATAAAATCATAGAAGATGAGGGGTGCAATGGACTTCAGGAGTCATCCAGTCCACCACCTTTCTCAAAGCAGGACCAACACCAGCTAAATCATCCCAGCCAGGGCTCTGTCAAGCCAGGCCTTCAAAACTCCTAAGGATGGAGATTCCACCACTTCCCAAGGTAACCCCCATTCTAGTGCCTCACCACCTAGGGAAATCTTTCCCTCGAAATATACAACCTAGACCCCCTCTACTGTAACCGGAGACCGTTGCTCCTTGTTTTGTCATCTGCCACCACAGAACAGTCTAGCTCAATTCTACAGCCAGCCTAGTTCACCCCACAGATAACAGAAGATAACTGAAGACCACCATCAAATCCTGCCTCAAGCTTCTCTTCTGCTGACTAAATAAGCCCAGTTTTCTCAGCCTCTCCTCATATGTCAAAGCATCTGATGAAGCGGGATTTTCTCTCACGAAATCTCATGTGATAAATAAACCTGTTAGTCTTTAATTGCCAGAGGACTCCTTGCCCCCCCCCAGTCATGTACTCCAGCCCCCCAATAATTTTCTTTGTCCTCCACTGGACTCTCTCCATTTGTCCACATACTTTCTGTAATGGGGGGCCCAAAACAGGACATAGTACTCCAGATGTGGAGATGTGGCTTCACCAGTGCCAAATAGAGGGGAATAATCACTTTCTCCTATCAATGCAGCGGAAAATGCCATCAGTCTTCTTGGGAACAATGACACACTGTTGACTCACATCCAGCTTCTTGTCCGCTGCAACCCCTTTCTGCAGGTCTTTTACTGCAGAACTGCTGCCTAGCCTGTCAGTTCCCAGTCTGGAGCAAGGCATGGGATTCTTCCGATCTACATGAAGGACTGAAAAGGATTTCTTTTGGCTCTATCTTCTAATTTTCTATGTCACTCTGTATCCTATTCCTGCCTTCCAGAATATCTACCACTCCCCACAGCTCACTGTCATCTGTGAAATTGTGCAGGGTGCAATCCACCCCAACCACCAGATCATTAATGAAAACATTAAACAAAACCTCTCTATTAACCTTACACTCCATTCATACAACACATACTTCTGTAACTTGCTGCTGGCAAGCGTACTGTGGGAGAACGTATCAAAAGTTTTGCTTATCAGCAAACCTCTTTCAGGTGTTATCACAGCTACAGAAGGTTAGCTGAGGACCCAAAAGAGCTGCCCAAGGAATGAGGAGTTTGTTTCACAATCAATTTTTTAAAATGGTGTTTTTCAAAAATTTTACAAAAATATTTTGAGATTTTTTCATTCTTTTGAGAGGACAAAAATTGAAAATCACATTTTTTTCCCCAGTTTTTGGTGTTGTCCCCCCATTCCTCCCTCTCCTGCCCTTGTAAACTGGAAATAAAGGAATTTGGGAAAGAGCGGAAAAAAGCAAAACCCCATCTTTCTTTAGTTTTCATTTTTCCCTAGAAAAATCAGAAATTTGAAAAGCACAGAATCTTTCTGCAAAAATCCCATTGATTGTTACAGAAAGCTTCATATGAAAAATTTCCACCAGCTCTTTCATACAGGTGAGGTGATGAATAACCTGTTAGCTCACTCACATGGTATTCTGCGACCCAGGAGCATTGGCATGCAGGGGGTACCTGGGTCCCACAAGGCACTTGAGAGCATAAGATCAAGATGGCAAATGTATGACAGCTGGGTAAAAGGGCGGGGAGGGGTGTGAGCACAGCCTGTGCAGAAAGAGGAAGGATGGAAGATGATAGTTGCTGGCAGGGGAAGCAAATCAGCTCCTCCCCACCAGGCCTCACAGAGGTGACACACTGCTGTCACAGGGAACTTTACTAGCTTGCGGCCGCAGAACACAGCCCAGGAAGCAGAACTTTCTAGTCTGGGCATGGAGTCCAAGTCACAGTCATGGCTGGGTTAAGCCATCAAACCCCTGAAAACACCAGGGAGCTTCCATGGTTCACCAGGCTCACCTTGCAAAATTTTTTCCTGGGTAAAGCTGTCACAGAGGTCACACCAGCAGCTGCCTGGCTCCCCACTCCTCACCCTCTGCCCGAGGCTGACCAAGCTTACACATATCTATCCATGTGCACGCTGGCCAGCAGCCCAGCAGCACAGGGTGCGTACACTGTCCCAGAGCCCTGTGTGGGAAGGCTGGGGCTTGGCGGCAGGAAGCCTGGCAACAGCTGGCGCAGTTTGCTCAGCTGCACAAGACAGAGCCACACTGGGCATCTATGATGAAGCACCTAACGTCCCACTTTCACCCCAACAAGATCATTTCATTGCTTCTCTGCAGCTGTTTGGCTAGTGATAAACTGTCCAGAGTGGGGCATGGCTGGATGCTGGTGCTGACCAGCGGGTACCCCCTCTGGAAGGGAAACTGCTGTGCTGGAACGACTAAGCCCCTCAAGGAGAGCTGAAGCCCTGAGCTTTGTTTGCAGTCATCCTGATGGCAGCCCCAGGGCCTGCTGACTGCCCACTCTGTGCTCCCACCATTGGGAGAGCCTGGCAATGTCATTGCCTCTGGGGAGCATCCAGGGAACACCTCGGCCACGCCGCGCTAGCCATGACCTCATTCAAATTTGACTCCTAACCCAGTGCAGACAGGGATTATGTTTGGGAACCACGTGCCGAAGCTACCTGTGGAGTAGGCTTTATACACCTTGGTTCAGAGGAACATTCTTCCCCACTGTTTGGCAGGCTGTGACACAGTCACCTTGCCCAGGGGTTTAAGATGGGAAGTGAAGAACAGCACAGCCAGTGGGAACATGAGGAATTTCAGGCCAGAAGGACACAATTGCCAGGAGTGGAGTTTGGCCAGGCACCGGGGCCTGCGCTCTGTCTCCAGGCTCTTCACTGTCCACAAGGGAGCGGGGACAATGGCTTCCCTCTTACCCGAAAGGCAGCTCAGAGGGAAGAGTCTCATTCACTGAGCCCCAACCTACAGTATGGCTGGTAGGGCAGGAACATCAGCACCATCGCTGGAGCACTGTCCCAGGCCGCGGTGGGGAAGGTTGATGGGTTTCAGGTGAGGGGTTCTGTCACCCCACCCTGGGGAGGGAGATTTTTCAAACTAATGGGATCTCTGGGCCTGTAGGTCTTGCAAGGGGAGGTAGTGGCGCTCCCATTTGACCAACAGGGCCCTCCCCATAATACCACTCAACAGGGTCACCCAAACAACCCGGCTCCAGAGTCACGCTCCCTCCTGGGCAGATAGGAAAGGGCACAGTGCCAGCAACAAATGGAAAAGCTCAGGGGGTGGGGAGGGCAATGGGGACAGCGCATAAAGGACTCATTGTACAGCCAGGCCCTCTTGGTTGTATTCAGAGCAGGCTACTAGTTACAAAACAAAACACAGCACAGAAATATGACGGGACACCTCTTTCCCAGGCTGCTGCTTAATTCTAAAGAAACATTTCAGCACTCTCGAATCGAGGATGTCTGTGTCTCCGCCCAGCCACTCAGCTGGAGGGGTGCTCGCATGGACCCTGGCCTGGATAGATTTGGCCTTTTCAGCCCAAGGCTGACGTGGGGATGGAAAGGAGATTGGGTTTTTCCCAGCCCCACGCCACTGCCATCTTTTCAACATGCCTGGTGCAGAGCAGGGAAGAGGAATTTTGCAAGGCAGGAGAGAACGCTGTTGCAGCAGCCCTCAGAGCAAGCTGGGAGACATGTGATAGGGTGCAGGACAGCAGCTGAGGGGCAGAAGAGGAGGAAGAGCCCATCAGTGCCAGGCAGGGGGACTCTTGTGACAGCGCCTCTCCGTCCTCTCAGCCCAGCCTCACAGCAAAGAGGCCTCTCTCTCCAACCCTGCTGTACACCCTTCTCTGAGGCTACCCCATCTCCTCCTCTGACATCTTCACCCAGACTACCTGAGACACTGCTGGGCAGGCTGAGACAGAATTGCTGGTGCTGGGTCAGTGCACAGGCCTCTGAGAGAGGAGACACCAGAGAAGGGACAAGCACTATGCTTGAGTTAGCCATATTCTCAGGCCACATGCCCAGGGGACTAATGCAGTGTAGAAAGATGCCGTGCACATCTCCTGTCCCCCTCAACACAGAGGTGACCCCAGCCTCCTCTAGAGTCATGCCTACACACGTCCTCTCTGCCTGGGCTCATTGCACCTTTGTCTGGACTGGGGAAAAGCACCAGGGAGAAGATGAGGCAATGTGTGTGAACCCCAGCCCTGGGTGCAGGCACAGGGTACCATTCCCAGGCCTTAGTCCTCTGTGAAACAGGGCTAACGATGCAGCTCCTCTGCCCTTCATCTATTCTGATCATGAGCAGCCCAAGGCAGGGTCTGTCTCAATCGGTGTTTGTGCAGCTCCCAGCGTGGTGGGGCTCTGGGGCCTCTCAGCACCACCATGGACACCTCCCCCCCAAAAAACTCTCAGCAGCCCTCAGCATGGCCACGTCCAGAGGAATGGTCAGGGAATGGGTGGGAACCCGTCACGCGTGAGGGAGGGGGCAAGAAATGCCAAGACAAACCCAGCTGCTCATTATCCAATCGATGCCTGTTGTAATTTATCCAACAGAACTTTAGGAGCTGTCCTGGGGTGGGCACCAGGCTCCTTTGTAACTTGTTGTTTCACCCCAGTGCTCTAGATGCTGTGCATGATTTATTAGGTCTATTACGGGAATGCCCTGCAGCAGGGTGGCCAGCTTTCTGATGTTCGGAAACCAGATACTGATTGGGACAGGGGAGCTGGACCCAGGGGCAGGACAGAGAAGCCACTGGTACCTCTCCCCACTGGAGATAGGCACTTCCAGAGCGCTCCAGGCTCCGTCAGCTGTTTGTGAAGTAATCATGCTGCCAGCTGCCAGGTTCCCTTTTCAACTGGACTTTTCAGTGGAAAACAGGACACTTGGCAGCTCCCCTCAGAGCCCCAGTCCTGGCCCAGGATACCACTGGCCTAGGCCGATGCATTTCTTATTCGGTTGCGCAGCTGGATGCATGCTGATATGCCTTCTAGGCTCACAGAAACCATACTGACTACACTGACTTTGTATCCACATTTGGCCGTTTACTGTTTTCCCTCCATATCCCTGTACAGCAATGCTGTTTACAGCTTCTCCACACTCTCGCCTCCTTCCCCAGAACCGGAGACGAACAGAGGAGTTCCCTCTCAGAGACCTCTGAGAGAGGGCTCAGCCGGCCATGGTCCTCTGTCCCTCACTTCCCTCTGAGCAGTGCTGAGCTGGTGGGCTAATCGGCTCCTCAGATCACACAGCTTGATTAGTTAGTTAGAATCCATTTCCAGTCTGGCGGCTCTGGGGAAACCAAACTGCCCAAGTGAGCAGAGCTGCTTTCTCCCTGGCCACAGACAGCAGTTGCAACAATGGCGTGGGCCCCACTGCACTTGGCAATGAGGTTCAACAAGGACAAGTGCAGAGTCCTGCACGTAGGATGGACTGCTACACAATGGAGAGCAACTAGATGGGCAGCAGTTCTGCAGAGAAGGACTTGGGGTTACTGTGGACAAGAAACTGGCTACAAGTTACTAGTGTGTCCTTATTGCCAAGAAGGTTACTGGCATCTTGGGCTCTGTTAACAGGAGCATGGCCAGAACATGGAGGGAAGTGATTGTTCCCTTCTATTCAGCACTGGTTGTATCAGACACCGAGTGAGACAGACCTTACCTTGGGTTGTATGCAGTTTTGGGCCCCCCACTACAGGAATGTGGACAACTTGGAGAGAGTCCAGCAGAGGGCAATGAAAATGATTAGAGAGCTGGAGCACATGATTTATGAGGAGAGACTGAGAGAACTGGACTTACTAAGTCTACAGAAGAGCAGAACGAGCAGGGATTTGATAGTGGCCTTCAACTACCTGACATGGAGTTCCAGGGAGGATGGGCCTAAGTTGTTCTCAGTGGTGGCAGACAACAGAATTAGGAACAATGGTCTCAGGATGCAGTGCGGGAGGTCCAAGTTGGGTAGTAGGAAAAGCCTTTTCCTGAGGAGGGTGGTGAAGCACTGGAATGCGGGTTAGCTCAGGATATGTTGGAGTCTCCATCCTTAGAGGTTTGGAAGGCTCAGCTTGACAAAGCCCTGGCTGGGATGATTTAGTTGGGGTTTGTCTTGTTTTGACTGAAAGGCTGGACTAAATACATCCTGAGGTCCCTTCCAACCCTAACCTTCCCTGATTCTATGATGCTGTGCAACAACAGAACAAAAAGATACTTCTTTGAAGGGCTGTTACAAACTAGTGCACAATTAACAGGGGTTAAAGTAAAGGGGAATGCACCCAAACGCAGTTCTGGGACCCCCTATTTTTAGACAGGCAGTATTCTGGGGCCCCTAAAAATAGAGGAAGGCACCAGAATGCTTGCATTCTGGGGCCCTGCTAAAAATAGCATGAGCAGCCAAAACGCAGCATTCTGGTGGCTCCACCTTAAACCCTGCTCCACCTTAAGCCCAGCCAGCAGAGAGCTGCCCCAGGCCAGGAGTGTGTGAATCTCTCCCCTGCAGGGCGGAGGAGCTTCCAGCCCCCAGCCAGCCTGCAATAGCAGAGGTAAGGGCTTTGGGGGAGCAGCTGCTGGGGCATCTGTGTCTGTCTCTCTCTTAGGGCCGTAACTACAGCAGGGCCAATGGGGCAAAGCCCTGGGTGGCCTGAAGCAGCTCAACAGAGCCGCGCTATTAAAGGGGTGGCATTGTGGTGTCGGCTCTAAGTCCCGCTAATGGGAGGGGTGCGATCTGATCGTAACGTGCCTCAGGCAGCAAAATGCTGCGTTACGGCTCTGGTCTGTCTGCCTGTCTGGGGGTGTGTGTGTGTCTGGGGGTGGGCTGTCTGTCTGTCTTGGGGTGCCTGTGTCTGTGTCTGTCTGTCTGGGGGTGGCTGTGTCTGTCTGTCTGTGTGTGTCTGAGGGTAGCTGTGTGTGTGTGTGTGTGTGTGTGTCTGTGTGTGTCCGTGTCTGGGGGTGGGTATTGGGGCAGTGGGTGGGTTCTGGGGAGCCCACCTGTGTGGGAGAGGGGGTCCACCCGTGCCAGAGGGGGGCCCCACCTGTGTGGGAGGGTTCCGGGGCCCACCAAACTATACTTTAGCCCCTGTGCACAACTCATTTATAGAAGACTGTGTCATCACAAGGCCTGTACCTCATCCTGACCCCTGCATCAGCAACTGCCACCATCAAACAATCATACATTGGCCCTTCCTCAATCATCAGACTGACATTAAAATGATGGTGTTTTGTTTATTTTTTTCATGGTTAGTTTCTTTTTCTTTGCCTTCTGGAGCTGGAACTGCTAGCAGTCTTTCAAACTTTTCTCTAAAACCAGGAGGGCTAGAAATTTATCGGATTTTTCTAAAATGAAAGCTGAGATTCACACATAATCACATAACTCCAGAAGCTGGGGCTTCAAGGGAAACAGCAAATAGCATGAGATCTATTGTATAATTGTAATGTTTGTAGCACATGGACATGTGAGGCCCTGACTTCTAGGCCCTTATAGGTTATTAATAGCTTACAATAAATAATAATAAACATTGTAAATTAGAGAGAGCAGGAGAATTTTCATTCAAAACAAAATGTTAGTCGTGAGGAAACTGTTTTCCATGACCACTGGCACATGTCCCTGCAACCTCCTTCCACCATTTTCTGATATGCTCAGGTGAAATGAAGTGCTCCCTTTCTGCCTCTTCATGGTAGACAGAGGGACACTGAAAGGTGGTGTGTTGTTTTTTTAAACAAAAATGCCCACATTTCAGTGGAGTCGGGAAGAATGCCTGCCCTTTAGGGTAATATGCAGAATTCCAGAGCTTGGTCTAACTTCACATTGAACGTGGACACAGGCCAACAATGGTCAATTCTGAAAAATCTCACCATTAAGTGTCATCTCAAATTCAAGATCATGTTGACTGGAGAACTAGTGAAAAGACCATGCAGCAAGAGGTGAAAGATGAGATAACACAGAACTGGGGCTTGACTCGCTCTCTTCAAAACTCTATCCAGTGGTTCCCAACCTTTTTCAGGCTAAGGACCCCTTTTTAACAGAAAAAATCTTTGCGGCCCCCCTGGCTGACTATGTAATCTGGCCTGCACCACTGGGACAGCTGGTGAGCAGCGCTGCCACCACCATTGCCCGCACCACTGGGGAGCCAATCCGCTGCAGCTATGGCCCCCTGCCCTTGCCCCTGCCAGGGGTTCGCCATGGCGCCATTCCCCTGCCAGGATCTGGCCATGGGAAGAGGGAGCCGTGACGGGGAGTATCAGGGCTGTAGCTGGATTCCTGCCCCGGTAGGGAGAGTCTCCGTGGACCCCCTGCAACATGTCCGCGGACCCCTGGGGGTCCCCAGACCACAGGTTGGGAACCGCTGCAGTCTATTCTTAATGTCTGTGTAACTTCGACAATTACTTATCACTTTGGAGTCTTTGCTAAAGATTTATTGTCATATTCCAATCAGGTGTGATTGCTAACAACCAACTGCTTCAGAAGAACCAGGCAAGAGCAGAACTGACATTCCTGATATTTGTAAGGTTAAAAAAACAAACAAACAAACAAAAAACAAAAAACCAAACAAAACAACCAAGCAGAAAAAAACAAAACAAAACTGTGATGAAAGAAAGGTGTCAGAGCTTTTCTATCTTCCCATAAGGAAGAAAAAAAAATGGCAAAGCCCTGAAATTTTTAAATTGATTTGCAGGTCAGCTTTAACACATGGGAAAAGAAGAGTCAAAACATCTGAGGAACCAGCACCCAGCTAACTGCCAACTCTCCAGGTGTTTTTTTGCACAGCTCTGTAGTTTTATTAAACACAGGTGGGGATTGAATTATAATATACAACCATACCTATTCCCAGGCACTCAGAGACAATAAAAACACATGGACTCCAGCTAAATTCACATGTCCACATTGTGTCTATATTAATCAGTTGGCCTCAAACCACTGTTTTTGCCCGAGTTTTCAGTACCTGTTCATGTTATTTAAAAAAACCAATAACATTCCACTGCCTGACTTGGGGAAATAACTGTGAGATGTAACGTTTTGGCACTAGGAATGTTCTTTTTAACTTGGCTGTGTTCTGCAGGGAGCAGCTTTGCACCTAAGGCGTGATTCAGTCAGACCGGCTGGGGCAGAGAAAACTGACGTAGTGAACTTTACCACTGCACTGCCTCCACTACAGCGTGATGTTCTCCAAGGGCTGCATGTACCTCTGCACTGAGAGCTGGAGGTGGGACATGTTTGTGCTGGCTCCCATCAGCTTTTGTGCTATAGCAGAGAACCCAGGGCAGCTAGCCTATGCTATTGCTCACCACCACCCATGCTACCAAGGCTGTTTCCATTGCATTGGTTGATGAGACGGCGAGGACATCTGCCAAAGCAGGCCTGCTCTGCAGGTGGCACTCTCACTTAAGTGAGGCTAACTTAAGAGAAGTTAACAAAAGTGTAGAAAACTTGAGCAAATAAAGCAGTGGAGACAAGTCCTAGTTCTAGAGAGGCAGCTGTGGTCATCTAGTTCAGCAAAACAAGCAAGGAGTCCTATGGCACTTTTAAAGACTAACAAATGTGTATATCACATGAGCTTTCGTGGGAGAAAATCCCACTTCCTCAGATGCTTTGAAGAAGGGGGAACTTCCTCCCATTCTGCAAGTTTCCCCATCTTCAAAGCATCTGCCAAAGTGGAATTTTCTCCCACAAAAGCTCATGCGATAAATACATTTGTTAATCTTTAAGTGCCACAGGACTCCTTGTTTGACAAGTCCTTAGACTATCTGTGATATCACCATCTGGTGGCTCCTAATGACACAGCATAAGTGACCATTACAATGTGCTAAGATCCAAAGGGGCATCTGTCTTAGTCTAGTTCAGTAACAGAGCCATAACCAGACATTTTTGTGCCTGGGGCAAGCAGCCCCAGACGCGCCCACCAGCCCTGATCTGGCCAGGGGCCTGATCCTGCAACAGGGAGTACCTGCTGCTGCTGGCAGGCCAGGGGGATCCGACTCTGTCCTTAGCCACTGCTGGCGGGCTGAAGGGATCCGACTCTGTCCTCAGCTGCCACCCGGAGGTAGTGGAAAGCTCCTGCCACCTCTGGCGGTGGCTGGGGACAGATCTGGATCACCACAGCCTGGCTGCAGTGGCAGGGGCTCCCTACTGCTGGGGCTGTGCCAGGGAACCGGATTTTCTGGTAGCGGCAAACTCCACATAGCAGAAGAATCCCCAGCAGCAGCGCTGCTGGAAGTTACAAGCACTGAATTTTAGAGGGTGCAGGGGACAGATCCGGCTCCCCATGGCAGCTGCGGACAGATCCGGATCCATCCTCATCTGTTGTGGGAAGCCAGATCTGTCCCCTGCGCCCTCTAAAATCAGTGACTGGGGCCTTTCCCCGCTTGCTCCAGCCTAGCTACAGCCCTGTTCAGTAAAACAAACAAACAAGGAGTCCTGTGGCACTTAAAGACTGACAAATATATTTATTGCATGAGCTTTCATGGGAGAAAAATCTCACCTTGTCAGATGCTTGACAAGTGGGATTTTCTCCCACAAAAGCTCATTACAAGGTGCTGAAACAGTGTAAAAACTAAACCCATCAAAAATGAAGAAAGTCAGGGGCGTCACTGGTGGTGGGCACTCTGGAGCACATGCCCCAAACCCCAGTGCCAGAACCCTGGATCTCTGGCCCTATCGGGCCGGAGATCCAGGGCCTGGCTGCTGGCGGCTGTGGCAGCCCTGTCCCCCACCTGGGATGTGGGGCCTGGCTGCCCGCGACGGCGCAGCAGCGCCTGTCCCTGTCCCTGGCCAGGGGGTGGGGCCTGTGGGCAGGTTGCAGGGCCTGGGCCTGTGCCCCGGGTCCCTCCCCCAGCCAGCGACGCCCCTGAGGAAAGTCTTTGAGATCTTCCACTAATCCTGGTAATGCAGTACATCACCCTTTTATCTGCTGGTGACTGGCTCAACTCTGGAGCAGCTTGCAAGTGAAGTAATTCTCACTAGATAGTTGTTTGCTATACAACATGAAATAAATTGTAGGTCTCAATCCATGCTTTCATGCCCAGATACCCAGAGCCCTGCCAATCCATGGATATCCACACTATATCTGCAGATATCTGCATCCGTGGATGCAACGTGGATATCTGCAGACCATTTCTTTTGGATGCAGATCAGTTACAGGTCCACATATTTTTATCTGCGCAGAGCTAGAGCCCTGCAAATATGCAGCTATCCACGGATATCCACATTATATCCGCATCCATGGATATTCAACATGAATATCCGCAGACCATTTCGTGCAGATTCAGATCAGATGTGCATCCACATATTTGTATCCACAAAGGGATCTAGAGGTATCCATGTCAGAACAGCTATAGAGTAACTATGTACATCCATCATTCCAAAATTGCTAGGCACTGGAACGCTGTCCTGCCCTTCAGTCATAGATCACAAAGTGACTGTTTTGGGGACACAATGTTTCTAACAGTGTCCTGGGTGGGTAGAATCATGTGAAACCGGTCTCTCCACTCTGAGAATGTTTCATTCTCCTTGCTTGTGTATCTGGATTTAAACCCCCCTATTGCACACAGTTGATCCTTTCTAATTCATCTTTGGGGTTTTTAACTATTGCTTCAAAACACAACAGCACCCGAAGCACAGCAGAGCATCTCCCCTTTTCCTTCCCCTCCATTCCATACCAAGCTGACACACCCTGGCTGAGGGCACTGCTGTAATTCATGCCACACCTGTCTCATGTACTCAGCACTGCAGTGTATTGCCCTAGTAATCCAACATCTTTCACCAGTGCTCAGTACATGTAAGAAACAGAGAAAAACAAACCTAAATCTGACAGGCTGTGTGGGCAGCAGAAGGAAATCACTGTGAAGTACACAATCACCCATCAGGTGGTTCCTTGCAGCTGCAAGAGGGGTCACAGGGTCCTTATGTTCTTAATAAGCTGCTACAGCAGAAATGGTGCACAATAACAATGAAGCGTGGAGCACCACAGGCCAAAAATTTATTTGGAAGTTGCAAGTTTGGCCTTTGGAGATGCCATTTGCACTGTTCATTTTTCTTATGATGCAGTTCTGTGTGTATTCTTCATTCAAGCTCTTAAGGTAGCCAGGCAAAAGTGGGCCTCACTGGAAAGGAGAAGATGCCGATGAATTTCAACCTAACCTGCAGAGATGTTGACAAGTTCCAAAAAGGGTAGCTGCATTAGTTTAGTTCAGCAAAATAGGCAAGGAGTCCTGTGGCACTTTTAGACTAACAAATTTATTTTTTCCAACGAAAGCTCAGGCGATAAATAAATTTGTTAATCTTTAAAAGTGCCACAGGACTCATTGTTTGCTTTGTACAGATGATGTCACACACAAATCTTACTCCCAGTATCAGGGCTTGGGAACAGTCTCCTCAGGGAAGGGAGGTGGTTTTCCCATGCAGAGCTGTTGAGAACTAGGTTATGAAAATCATTGGAGGAGCACTGTTGGCTCAGCCCTGGAGAATGGACCACACGGAACCTAACAGATCTCCCTGATGCTGGCTTCTAGTATTTTCTGCTCATTTGCATCTCCTCAAGTCTGCAGGGGACAGCACGACACTGCCTCCACCCTGAGTCTCATTCTTCAGGGGTCAGAGATTTCTAATGCTACTGTTTCAACATGCTTTGCATTGAGCTGCAGAAGTGTATCTCCCTTGGCTAAGCCCCAAACACCCAGGGCTGTTACTCTAGTTATGTGGCTGGGGCCCAGGGCTGGGACTTCAGGGAGCTAGTTCCCACCTTTACCAAATGCTTGTTGAGTGACCCTGGGTGACCTGTGTGCCTTGGTTTTCCCACCTGTACAAAATGGCTAGGGACATTTATCTCCCTCTCTGAAGTGCTCTGAATCCTCAGAGGAAAAGACAATTGTGAAGTGTGACATGGTAGTGTCATTGTTACTAATGGTCCCAGCAGTGCCTGGCTCCCCGTTCCCCTTCTACCTCTGCCATGAGTCAGGAGTAGTCCCACGGGCCTCTCCTTTGTTTCACTACTGCTGTGTCCAAGATCTGTTCTGGTACAAACTGCATGCATTAAGGGAAGCCCTGGGGCCGGTGCTGCACAAAAGATCAGACCAGAAAATCTCATTGATGCCTCTGGCCTTAGAACTCAATAAATTTGCAGTGATAGTCTATGCCTGGAAAGCTCCAGTGACTTCACTCCTTTACTTCTCTCTGCAAACCCATCATCCTGTGGTTGGTTTGTTTTTGAACCGCTCTGCCACAGGCGTTGGGAGATAAGGTGACATGGGGTGGGTGGGTCACTGACTTACTTCCCAGTGGTTTCTCAGGCTTTCCCCAGCCTGCCAATGGCTCCCAGCCCACACTTGAAGCATGCATCTGATGAGAGAGTATCAGGAATAAGAAAGAAAAGGAAACTGAGACAAATGTGCCCCCTCCTGTCCTGTTGATAAAGAAGGAAGAACACTGGTTGGAAGGGAAGGACTCCCAGGGAGATGTTCAAACCTGTCTCCGCATGGGCTGCAGTCACCTTGAAGGCCCTAGGATGTGAGAATTGGACTACATTATCCCCTCCAGAGACACTAACATACTGTTTTCACCTCTCCCCACCAAAGCCACAGTCTGTTCTTCACCCAAAGCTGTGAGTTAGCTCCCAGGAACGGGGGAAACCAACAATCCTAAACTGGGGCAGGCCAGGTTTCCCCGCCTCTTCAGTGTTCTGTTGAGATCAAAATGGCCAAGTGCTGAGGAGCGCCCTCCAATTCCCTCCTCCCAGTGCCAAGTGCTGTATGATGCCTTCTTATGAAGAGTGTCACCTTCTGACACCAGCCCCCATCACAGCCAGAGGGGGGGGGTGGTAAGGCCTAAATGAGAGAAAGCCATGGAGAGGGACATCAGCTGGGTCCTTGGATGTCTCTGTCTGGCAGAGTTGAACCCTGGTTCTAACCTGGGGGGTTGTGGTAATTGAGAACTGTTGATCATACAGATCATGGGCCTCTGTGGGCCTCAGTAGTATCCCTCAGATCTACTGAGAGCCAAGCTCCAGAAGCCAGCTGGACACATCACCAGCTGAGATTGCTCTCTCCTTTTGCAGGAGTTTCCTGGGGATGGGTTACAGGGCCTTGGGCAGTAATTGGCTTCCTGCACTAGCTAATCAGTCCCGCAGCCAGGAATACAGGGTAATAGTCAGCAAGGCACCCAGCCTGCACTGGGGGAGGGAGATGGACACAGGCCAGGCTGCACCGAGTGAAATTAGACAACAACAAGGACACCCACCACCAGTGAGAGAGCCAGCCCAGGCGTAACCTGAAGTTAAGTGAAGTTTAATTAAACAAGAAGTCCTGCGGCACTTAAAGACTAACAAATTTATTTATTGCATGAGCTTTAGTGGAGGAAAAGCCCACTTTGTCAGATGCTTTGAAGATGGGGGAACTTACAGAATGGGAGGAAATGAATGCAGGGAAGTGTAAGTCAAGGGAACAGGTCACACTGTAATAGCAAATCAAAACAGTTGTAAAGATTCAAACACTGGGGAATAGCATACAGAGGGAGATGCGGTCAAATCACCTGTTGTAATGAGAGAAAAATCCAATGTCCCTATTAAGTCGTTAGTGACCTTGGCACAAAAAGTGGGAATGTGCTAATTAAGTTTGCAGATGACACCAAGCTGGGAAGTATTACCAATACAGAGGAGGATCGGGGTAGCATACAGAATGATTTGAATGACCTTGTAAAGTGGAGCATTAGAAATAGGATGCGCTTAGGGACAAATAACAGGAATTTTTCTTATAAGTTGGGAATGCATCAGCTGGAAGTGATGGGGGAGGAGAAGGACCTGGACGTACTGGTTGATCACAGAATGACAATGAGTAGCCAATGGGATGTGGCAGTGAAAAAAGCCAATGCAGTCCTAGGGTGCATCAGAAGGGGTATTGCCAGTAGAGATAGGGAGGTGTTAGTACCATTATGCAAGGTGCTGGTGCGACCTCACTTGGAGTATTGTGTACAGTTCTGGTCACCCATGTTTAGGAAAGATGAAGTCAAAATGGAACAGGTGCAAAGAAGGGCTACAAGGATGATTCATGGAATGGAAAATCTTCCCTGTGGGAGATGACTTAAAGAGCTTGGTTTGTTTAGTCTTCTCAAAAGAAGGCTGAGAGGAGATATGATTGCTCTTTATAAATACATTAGAGGGATAAATACAAGGGAGGGAGAGGAATTATTTGAATACAGTGCCAATGTGGACACAAGAACAAACGGATACAAACTGTCCTTCAGAAAATTTAGGCTTGAAATTAGACGCAGATTCCTAACCATCAGAGGAGTAAAGTTCTCGAATAGTTTACCAAGGGAAGTGGTGGGGGCAAAAACATTAGGTGCCTTCAAAACTGAGCTTGATAAGTTTATGGAGGGAATGATATGATGGACAGTGTAGCCTGTCTCTCTTTTACTACTGGTGATGGGTATGATAATGACCTGGGAAGGGGCATTAGATCGAGTGCGTTCTGAGTTATTACAGAGAAGTTCTTCTTGACTGGCTGTTGTGGACTTGCCCTCATGCTCAGGGTTTAACTGATCGCCATATTTGGGGTCGGGAAGGAATTTTCCCGCAGGGCAGATTGGCTTGGGCGCTGGAGGTTTTTTGCCTTCCTCTGTAGCATTGGGCATGGCTCACTTGCTGGTTGATTCTTTGTATTAAAGTCTTTAAATCATGATTTGAGGACTTTAATAGCTCAGTTGTTGGTTTGAGGTTCATTGTAGGAGTGGGTCGCTGTGGTTTTGTGGCCTGCACCGTGCAGTAGGTCAGACTAAATGATCATATTGGTCTCTTCTGACCTTAGAATCTATGAGTCTAAGTCCCGAAGCAATGCAACCAAATCTACAAATGAATTCAATTTCAGCAGCTTCTCTTTGCAGCCTTGATTTGGTAGACATCTGTCTGAGCACCGCAATTAGCAAATCATTAATGGAGTAATCACAAAGATTGAAATGCTGACCCACTGGTTTTAGCACATAGTGATTTATGATGTCAGATTTTTGCCTATTAATTCTTTTGTGCAGAGACTCTCCTGTTTGTCCAATATAACAGGATGGCATAAATCACATTAGTGGATGAGCAGGTGAATGAGCCTTTGATGGAGTAGCTGCTTTTATTAGGTCCTGTAATAGTGTCTTTTGTGCAGATATGTGGGCAAAGTTGGCAGCGTGGTTTGTTGTAGGGATATGTGTCTGCTTCAACTGTTCTGTTATTAGGTCTGTAGTTGTTGGTAAGTATTTGTCTAAGGTTGGGGGGCTGTCTGTAAGCAAGAAGAGGTCTGTCTCCCAAGGCCTGAGAGAGTGAGGGATCATCTTGTAGAACAGGCTGTAGATTCCTGAGGATGTGCTGTAGAGGTCTGACTTGGGGGTTGTAGGTGATGACTAGAGGCATTCTGTTGTTTTCTTTCTGGGGCTTCTCCTGCAGTAGTTGACTTTGGGGTACCCACTTGGCTCTGTCCATCTGTTTCTTCACTTTTGCAGCTGGGTACCGTAGTTTTAAGAATGCTTGATAGAGATCCTGAAGGTGTCTGTCTCTATTTGAGGGATACAAGCAAATGTGGTTATATCTTAGGGCTTGGCTGTAGTTTAATTTGAAGTTTAATTTGTTCCAAGGCAGAGTGCTGGTAACCCTGAGCCGGCACCTCTGGGCTTGCCGCATCAGTAAAAAAATTGATTGAGCCATAGCCCCTCTTTCATCATAAATGAAGCCCTGCTTCAGGGCTTGGTTAGTGTCTCTACTTTGTTTCTGCCCATGTCCTCAGCTCGGCTGGAAGCTAGAAGAACCAAACAGCACATTCCCAGGCCAATGTATGGACCAAACGAACCATCTCCTCCTCCTCCTCACTCCACTCACATCTGGCTCAGGCTTCCACAGCTCTGGTGCAGTGCAGATCTCACTGTCAGCAGGCCCATTCACTGGGGAGAGACCCCAAAGACCCATTTCAGAAGTGCTCAGCTCCTCTTTAAGCCTGCAGATGGCTATGTTTTTGAGTGGGCTCAGCATATGGGTACACATTGGTTGCTGAGTTCTTTTGACAAGCTGCCCCATCTTTGGGCATGCATTATCACCCAGGGCAGGATCCATTTTGTGGGGCCAACTGGTGTATAGCAGAAGGGGAACACTGGTAATTCACATTGATAACCACTTTCCTTCTCAGGCCATGAGCTGATGCAAAAGGTGGAAAACTGAGTTTGTGTCTTTTCTGTCTTGATATAATAAAGTGGCCTCAAAGGCCCCTTTGTTAACAGGAAACAGGAGGATTTTTATATTTTTTAAAAACTTGAACATAATGAGAAATGTCCAGTCCTGTCAGCCCATTTCTTGCTGGAGAACTCTTTGGATGACTTGGAGAAGTGGAGCTGAGAGGTTTCTTCGCCTTTTGGAGATGGGGTGCTGAATGTCAAACAGCTTTTCCTCCGAGTGTTTGGATTAAACAGGAGTCAGAAACACAAAAAGTTTTCCTTTCACAGATCCCTTGTAAATCATTCCTCGAATTCTCCATCTCTGTAGCTGTCCTGGCTGTGTCAGCTTTCATTTCTGATGGCAGGCTTATTCCTAGAGCTGGGATCTCAGAGGAATTAGTTAGTGCATCCAATATGGTCTGTTCAGCCCCTGGTTTTACTGAGAAGGCTGGCGGATTAGGGTTAGGAGGATCTGGAGCAAACTGATAAATGAAACAGTAATAAGTCACTAGGACCAGATGGCGAACTAAGGCCAAAACTCCATCTTGCAAGTATTGCCAACTGGGAGTTTTCATTGCTGTGCAACTGCCAAGACACTCTTTTGCTAGAGCTTTGGGAGTCAAAAAACCTGTTACGTAAATAACAATGCTCAAAGTCAGATTTGCAATTTCATGTGCTGATGACCTGACGTTACCAGAAATAAATTTGAACTCTTTCTAGAAGAGTGACAAGAAAAATTCAGCGAAAACTTTATCCACTTCCCTGATGCTTGGGGAAAACTTCCAGTGCCTTGTGCAATGGGTAAGCCTGACAAAATGTAGAATGTCTTTCATGGCCAGCATATGGTTAGAGCCCTGCACGGATACAAAAATGTGGAACTGCATCTGCTCAGTGATAACATTAATCCAATCCCAAATCCGCATGCCAGAATTTAGCTGCATCTGTAACCGCAGGTACAACTGAGCTTGGGCTCACTTACAAACTATTCAGACTTTGATTGGTTCATTCTCCACATGGGTCCCACCCACTTTTCCTTTCTTGTTTATGGTTCGCATGCTGTGCTATCAATCAGATTTCTTTGCCCACCTATGAAATCTCTGATTGACAGCAATGGCTTGCCAACTGGAAGCAAGAAAAGGAAGAAGAGGGCAGGGGAATGAGCCAATCAAAGGCCAGCAGTGAGTCTCCAAGTCCCACCTTGAGACTCTGATTGGCTGGCAGATCACAATCTAGGATTGGCCAGAGCGCTTCCTGCTTCCCCTGTGCAGCAGGTTCGGTAATGGAGACTGTGATAAGGTAACAATAGAAGCTGCACCCGTGAGTCGATCCGCAGCAATGGGTCTGCGGTTATCCGCGGATTTGCAGGGCTCTACATATGGTACCATACTGGGATCAACCCCAGCTCTGCTACTGACATTGTGTAACCCTGGGAAACTCACTTAACCTTCCATTGGTTTGGTTTCTCCACCTGTGAAATGAGAATAACAATAGTGATGCACCCCTGCAAAGTGCTTTGAGCTGCACAGAAATGAAGGGCTACTCAAAATGCCAAACAATCGTTTTATTCTTCCCAGAAGATCCTATGGTTGGGCAGGCAAATCAATCCTTTTACATGGTTGCACTCGTGGTTACCTGATCTATATCGGCAAACGTAGGGCTACGTTGGTGCAGTGGGTGCCTACAAAGCTCACCTGTTACATGGGCCATTGACGTGGTCAGCTATTCGAGATGGTGCCTTCTCCAATATCGAATTATCTCAGCCAAGTTCAGCAGCCAAACAACACAGACTCGAATACGCCCTTGGATCCAATGCACATTCCCAGAACTGTTGTTGGACCCCTGCTCAAGACCCTTCAATTTAAAGACTTTTGTATATGCTGCCGCTTACTCTTCTGTATACATTGGGCCAAGACATGTGGTTTCATTCCTGGGCACTGAGCTCTCCCTGCCTTGGAATGATGACGGGGCAGTGTGAAATTTGGTGGTTTCTGGCCACTGAGGTTTTTGGATCATGATCCACACTGGGTTCCAGTCTCTCCATTCCCTGCTGACTGAGGTGTGAATCCAAAGCCCAGCTCAGCCCAACCTGCCAAATTTTGCCTGCTCTCATGACCAAGCAAAGCAGTGAGGTTCTTTCATTGCCAACATGAAGCCTTAAACTGGCCCAGATTGGCTTGAAACTGTCTGGCCTCTTGATGAGTTGGGCTAGTTCCTAAGTCTGGAACGCCCCACAAGTTCTGCCTGTCTCCCAAGGAACATTCATGTGGTTGGGGAGCTGCCCTGTAGTCACTTAGTTCCTTAATGATTAGTTAGAGCACAGGAATCCAAGCCCCAGAGCAGCTGTCTCTTCTCCCCTGCCAAACTCTAGTTGTTAGCAAGTGACTTTTCACAAACCCTGAAAAAGTCCCGCTGACTTTACAGGTCCACATGTCCCACTTCCTGGTTTGGGCCGTGATGGCAAGCTGAAGTACAGAAAGGCTCTAGTGAAGGTATCGAGTCCTAGCACTATGTACCCAGGCAGGAAAACCTCATTCTCACGTCCCTAGCCCGAGCAGATCTTAAACACACATTCACATCTGAAATACCTGGGCTCACCCAAAGTGAACCACACCCACTCAATAATATGAGCTTCAACCACCTGAGTGCACTTTTTCTCTGAGCTGTTCATCCATTTGTGCGCCAGAGCTTGTGACCCTGTTATGGAAATCTGAAGGGTACAATGCAATCAGACTTCCCGTCCCACAGCTGGGTGTGTCTCAACCAAAACCTACAGCTTTTTGATTCAGAAATTTTCTCTCAGAATGACACTGCATAGAGATGGCTCATTGAAGCTTCTGGAACCAAACTGTGTGTCCCAGGGCAATGGGCCCCTGGAAGTGGAAGTGGAGCCAGCCATGGCTATGCCATAATTTATTGGATGCTCCCCAGTCTAAATGGGCAGGATTAAGGACAAAGAGTGCACAGTCTGGATGTGGGGCCATGGGAGCAGACGAATCTGCTGGTGGGTTGTTGCTCAAGGAGCTTGGAGGCCACATGTTCCCTACAAGAGCCGGGAAGGATACAAGAAGCAGAGCCTAGAAAGTGCTCTGTGCCAGAACAAAAGAAAGACTCAATGGTAGCCTAGTGGGGCTGGCACAGACCCAGAAAGCAGGCTGGAGGAGACTCAAAGGGCAGAGAACTGTTGGTTTGTTTCGAATTCTTGAGTTGGACTTTCACTACCCTGAAAGTGGTTATCTCTTGGCCAGAGTGCTAAACTACATTTCCAGCACAGATCAGTGTCAGGGAGTGCCAGCCTGCAAGGGACACTATGGGGCAGCAATGTCCTATGACGCTGTATCTTTCTGAACGACTTTGGTGCCTCAAGGAAATTGCAATTTGGGTGCCTCATCATGACCTCATTCTTTTTCATGGACTGCAGACCCTGGCCTAGTCACATCCTTGTGGACTACATCTCCCAAGATGCAATGATATCTCCCATCTTGCAAAAATGCCATGGTGCATTGTGGGAGATGTAGTCTCATTGGGAGATGATGGGAGCATGAGGCCACTGAGCTATAACACCCAGCAGGCACATCAGGGGCATTTCTGAATCAAACTGTTTGGTTTTCTGGTGATTGTTTCCACAACAACAACAACAGCAAGTTTTTTCCCCACAGAAAGTAGACATTTTCCATGAAAAGTTTTGTTTAGCCACAAAGCTGGTTTTCACTAAAAACAGACGCAACAGAATTGTTTTAGTCAGCCCTATGTCAACCAGTGTGCTACCAACACCAGTCAGCACAGGACTACATGACACGGAGCCGGCACACTGGTGGCAGTTGATCTCTTGCCTATGTTGGCTCTCTGAAGTTTTGCTAAGACGGGTGTAGCTGAGCCAGAGGCGACCTTAGGCAATTGGGGCTCTAGGGAAAGGCCCACTGTGGGGCCCCCTAAAGAGCCCACTGTCATCCCCCACTGTTACCCTCCCTGGCCCCAGTCTCTCCTGCATCCCTAACCACCCCACACCACCCACCAGGACTCCTTGTTTGTTTCGCTGAACCAAAATAACATGACTATCCCGCTGGAACTCGTAAATTATCCTTGGGTGTGATAATTTTAAAGAACATTTTAAAAAATTTTAAAAAGTATGAGCATTAATAAATAAATAAATAAATGGTAACATTCATGATGGCTCAAAGATAAATAAAATACCACATTTAAAATTTTGGCAGTCAAATTTTTACAAATTTTTCATATAGGCTTGACTTTATGTGCATTTAATACAAATAATTATAATAAATAAAAATAAGTGAAAAAATGTTTCTAGTGTGCAGCTATAAATGAAAAACACCAAATTTCAAAGAAATTCTCTGAAGTAGTGGAGCAGTGGGCCAAATGAAATCTCATGAGGTTCAACAAGGTCAGGTGCAAAATCCTGCACTTAGGACACAAAAATCCCATCTACTGCTACAGGTTCATGACTGACCAGCTAAGTAGCAGCTCTGTAGAAAAGGACGTGGGGGTTATGGTGGACAGGAAGCAGGATATGAGTCAACAATGTGCCCTTGTTACCAAAAAAGTCAATTGCATATTGGGCTGCATCAGTAGGAGCGTTGCTAGTAGATCGAAGGCGCATCTGGAATACTGTGTCCAGTTTTGGGCTCCCTACTACAGAAAGGATGTGGACAAATTAGAAAGAGTCCAACAGAGGGCAACGAAAATGATTAGGGAGTTGGGGCATATGACTTAGGAGGAGAGACTGAAGGAACTTGGCTTATTTAATCTGCAGGAGAGAAGGCTGAGGGGGGATTTGATAACTATCTTCAACTACTTGAGGATGTAATCCAAAGAGGAGGGAGTTAGGCTATTCTCTGTGGTGACAGAAGACAGAACAAGGATCAATGGTTTCAGCTGCAAGCAGGGCTGTAACTAGCAATATCGGCACCCAGGGCAAGTAGCCCCAAAGGTGCCCCCCCACATATCTAGGCCCCAATGCGGGGCCCATCCATCCCCCTTCCCCAGCAGCCAGAGCCAGGAGAGGGGTTCCCTACCCTACCGCGGCCAGAGAGCCAGGGGGAACCCCTTTCCCTGCTAAGGCTGGAGCCGGGCGTGGGTTCCCTTTCCCTGCCGTGGCTGAAGCCGGTCTGGGAGCCCCTTTCCCCGCCACAGCTGGAGCTCAGTGGGGAACACCTTCCCCGGCTCCCTGAGGAATGTGACTTTAAGGCACATTCCTCTTCGGGGCCAAGAAAGGGTCTGGCACCCTTTCAAATTGGTGCCTGGGACCTTGCCCCTTTCGCCCTGCTGTAGTTATGGCCCTGGCTGCACCTGGGAAGATCTAGGCTGGATATAAGGAAAACCTTTCTCACAAGGAAGGTGGTGAAGCCCTGGAATGAGTTCCCTGGGTAGAATCTCCATCTTTGGAAACTTTTTAAGGCCCGCTTGGATAAAACGCTGGCTGGGCTGATTTAGTGGGAGTAGTCCTGCTTTTAGAAGGGGTTTGGACTTATGAGGTCCCTTCCAGCTCTAATATTCTGATTCTATAATTTCAGCTTGGAAAAGAGATGACCAAGGAGGATATGATAGAGACCTATGAAATTGTGACTGTGTGGAGAAAGTGAATAAGGAACTGTTATTTACTTCTTCACATAGCACAGGACCAAGGGGTCACCCAATTAAATTAAGAGAATGCAGGTTTAAAACAAACAAAAGGAAGTACTTTTTCACACAATGCACAGTCAACCCGTGGAACTCCTTGTCCGGGGATGTTGTGAAGGCCAAAACCATAAACAGGTTAAAAAAGAGCTAGAGAAGTTCATGTAGGACAGCCCCATCAATGGCTATTAGCCAAGATGATCAGGGATGCAACCCCATGCTTGGATGTTCCTAGCCTCTGATTGCCAGAAGCTAGGAGTAGCTGATGGGATGGATCACTCAACAACTATCTGTTCTGTACACTCCCTTTAAAGCACTTGGCATTGGCCACTGTGAGACAGGATACAGGGCTAGATGGACTATTGGTCTGATTCAGTCTGGCTGTTCTTTACGTTTGCTGAGAACTGAGCTGAGGTCACCAGCTGATTTCACAATCAGTCTCCAAACAGCCACCAGACAGTAACAACTTACAGTCCCTACTAGCCTGGGAAGAGTGGAGTTCCCTCGCACCTGCTGCTGTAAGGCCCTGAGGCAGAATCTCACCATGGGGCTGCTGCAGGAATTTCATGTTATATTTTGCTCCAGAAAAGGTTATTTGAGTGTATAAAATATGCAGAAAACCCAGCCCACTGCCACCCACATGGAGCACTGACAAAGAAACATGGGGCCCGACCCTTTCATGCAGCAGCTTTGTCCTGCCTCTGTGCTGTACAGCATGAACAACTCTTTCAGCCCATACCCCTGAGGATTTCCACCTTAACTGCACCACAGGGCAGGACCAAATCAAATCAAATCAAATCATAGGGCTGGAAGGGACCTCGTGAGATCATCGAGTCCAACCTCCTGGGAATTGAACCCAGGACCTTCTGCATGTTAAGCAGAGGTGCATGTCTCAAGCCCCCTTCAGCAGCTAAAAGAACTGTTCTGAGCTATCACAGCTTTGTATCTTGCTGACGCTGAGCGCCAACCTGTAGTTTTGCTGTGGTTTGCTCCCTGCCTGCCTTGATGTGAGAAGTGACTGTCTAGGCACCGTGAGGAAGCCACTGCTGCCCTGGGAAAGTACAAAGTTCAGGCGCTACCTTCACACTGTGCTGAGAGCCACAAGGCGCAGATTGCTGAGTTCCCCTCCTCTCATCACCTCTGCGATTCTCAGCCCTGCTGCCTGCCGACTCTTTCATGTGAAAGAGCAAGTGGCCCTTTTATCTCCAGCGAACTGTAACGAGGTGAGAATCCACACAGCAACTCCTCTCTGATTGCAGCAACATTTCACTCTTTGCAAACAGCCCTGGTGACTTCCACCTTACCTTGGTGGCTAATTGGAGAAAAACCTCTGGGACCAAATGGCTTGAAGTCAAAACAATATGGCTTTGCCCATTTGTTCCATTCAGTCTCGGTCACTTGGTGAAACTGCTCATCTGAAAGGAACAGCTTCTGATGTGTGAGGAATGACAGGCTAGTGCCTCAAATCACCCTTCAGCTTATATTTAACGTAATCAACATAAGCTTACGGTGCTCAGACACCAAAACTCTGGACATCTTTGGTGCCTACAGACAGTGCCTAGCTCTTCATACGGTCATCTGAAAATTTGGCTTTTCTCTCCATCATCTCTGTTGTGAAGTGTAAGAAGATGCTGGGTTTGGTTCCAGATAGACCACTGTAAGTTATTCCATTCATGTGAAGGGAGTTACGCTGATGCAAAATCCAACCTCACTAAAAGCAGGACCAGTACCTTCAAACCTGCACTGATAGCCTTCCACAACACATTCGGAAGGCCACTTTCAATGAAAATTATCAGATTTTCATGCTACAAGAGACCATGATAATGATCATTGACCAGAGCCAGAGCATTTCACCAGCGATTTGTTTCAGTACTCAACAATTTATGTTCAATTAGGACAGAATTAGAAAGTCACCCTTTCTGCATAAAAGTCTTGTGCTTAATGAAAAGTACTGGAAGCAAAAATTCCTCAGTTCTCTTCTTTCCTCTCTGATAAATTCTCTATGGCTATGTCTACACTGGTAAATCAGTCCAGATTAAGGAGGCTTAATCCAGACTAACTTCAGCGATGGCCACACTAGGCTCTCATTTGTTCAAACTAAGAAATGCCTTAGTTTGAACTAAGGAACACTTAGTTTGAACTAGCCAAGTTCCAAAGGGGCAGCCGTGTTAGTCTAGTAAAGCTAAAAAGGCAAGAACTCATGTGGCACTTTAACAGATTTATTTATTGCATGAGCTTTTGTGGGAGAAAATCCCATTTCGTCAGATGCTTTGAAGAGGGGGAACTTACGGAATTGGATGAAAATAAATGCAGGGGAGTGTAAGACATGGGATCAGGTCATACTGCAACAGCAAATCAGAGCATTTGTGAGGATTCGAATTCTAGGAAACAGCACACAGAAGGAGGGTGAAGTCAAATAACCTGTTATAATGTGAAAAGAATCCATAGTCATGGTAACAGCCCTTAGTTTGAACTAAGCATGATGTGGATTTGAACTAACACTTAGTTCAAACTTATTAAGTTCGAACTAAGGTGGTTAGTTCAAACTAAAAATGTGTTCTAGTTTGAACTAAGCATGAGTTCAAACTAGAACACGTTGTTAATTCAAACTTATAAGCGCGAGGTTAGTTCAAACTAACAAGTTCCAACTAGCTTTGGCTAGGGGAGACATAGCCTATGTGACCATCAGCTTCCCTATGCCCCAGTCTCCCTGGCTGTGTTATATTTCCCCACATGACGGCAGTGTTGTGAGGCTAAATCAGTCAATACTCCTAAAATGCTTTGAGATCCTCCAAAGAAAGAGGCGCTAGAGGATGGAGGACAGGTTCCATATTGTCACCTGCTTGTACGTTTGCATGCCATCCATTTTCCATGTTCCTGGTAAGGTTTCTCACACACTTTGCTGTGACCGATCAATTCAACTGCTTCCTTGGCTTACAACAGACAGCCCAATCTAACAAGAGATACCACTGCAAATTCAGCGGGCTTGGGAAGAAATGGAGACCACTTTACATGTGAATATGATCTGCAGAGGCAGTACTGATGCTCAGGTATAAATGAAGTCTTTAGTACTTTACATAGCCTGGCTGAGACAAAAAAGTCTCTGCCATTTTGCCCCAGCCCCACTTTCTTTCCTCTGAACATCTCTTTGCTTTTGCACCTAGCCTGTCCCCTTCTCTCTCTGTTTATCTGGAACAATTTCTCTCTATTCTTACAATTTTCTCCATCATTCTTTCTTCCCTTTATTTCACTTCTCCCTTAGTCCTTTTCCTGTTGCCCTCTGTTGTTCCATTCTCAGCTTGACTTGCCTCTCCCCCTCACACCAGTTCCCCTCCCCATGTTCACTTCCTGCTTCTACCATGCACTCACTGAAGAAGACCCTCATCCTTGCACACTTAGGCGAAGCACCAATGGGAGTGCATTCATAAACAGGTCACCAGGAGGCCAACTGTTTTAATTGCCAATTTAACCTGCCCTGTGCAGAGCTGGTTCATGGCATGTAAGTTGAGGTTCCAGTAACTGGAATTTACTAGAGCTCTCCCCATTGGTGACTGCCATGCTGGGGAATTTTAAGAACCAGTTTAGTTTGCACAGAGTCCAAATAACATGCCAAGTCACTGAAGCTCAATTTGTGACTCCATTTTCTCAGTGTAACCTCTCCGACTGCTAGCTATGTCAGGTGAGTTAGTCCCGCCAGCTTATTCAGAGATTCCTCCCCCACAACCTGCACACACATGTGCGTGCACATTAGTTGCTGACTTGTGCTGCTGAATTGAATGAACAGCAGTGGAATAAACTCAAAGCCACAGAGCAGCCCCACTTGAGCAGTCAGAAGTTCCCCTGTCATTTCACGACTCCCACCAGTTCCACAAGCACCAGGGTATTTAGTCAGGGCAATCTGGGAGCAGAGGGTGAGCCAGTGGCTGGGGAAAGGGAGAACCCTGCTTTTGGTTGCTACTGATCCGCATTGGACTCCATGAACTTTCTGGAGGGATGGAGTGAATTAAAAACACAAACAAAGGAGGGAGTTCCCCCTCTTGGAGATGGTCACTTGGGATGCCTGCACTTTTTCAAGCCATTTCCAGTTTGGCTCCTGCTTCCGCCTTTATCTAAAACCATTTTCCGTTGTTTATCCCCAGTGTTGCAGTTTATGAATGAGAGGTTCATTCTTCTGGCTGTCAGGAACAGCGGATATGCCCCAGCTTTACAGTGAAAAGTCTGCACATCTCTTGGATGCACATAAAGGTGTGGGTGGGCAGGTGTACATGTGGGCATGAGTAAGGAAGAGAATAAAGGTGTTAAACAGATCACACAGTTATCTGCCTGCAAGGATGCTCCTGCAAGTGCTTGGGATTTTTGTTACTCGGTGTGCTAACAGCACAATGAGCTCATCAGCAAGAGAGCCTTATAGCGTCAGAATGGGAGGGCCGAGGGTGCTGAGATCTGGAGACAGCCAGAACTGAAATGGTTAAGAAGGACCGAGGCAGGCTCCGGAAACACAGATCCTACCTACTTACATAAACACTGCAGGACAGCGGCGCATTAGAGCTGTTACTGAGCGAACAGGAAACAGCTGTGTTCGATTAGGTCGGACTAATCTGTGACTCTGATAGCCTGGGAAAAAAAGTTCCTGCTCCAGCACTATTTATTTTCTATAAAATCAAACAGAAAGTAAACTCGCTGGTCACATGGTGAGGGACCGAGCCAAGACTTCCCTCACTGCCCTTGGAGGATCCACAGGGAGGCTCATGAGCAGAGGGGTTTGAGTGACAGCTCAACCCAAAGCCAAGTACATTTGGTTAATATAAGGGTCAGCTAAACCAGTGGCTGTGTTGTGTGGAGATGCCAGGGCCTGTACAGTTCAGTGGCTGGGCTAATGCTGGCAGAACATGATGAGCTCGGGCCCAGGGGCTGGAGTGGGGCCCTTTTGGCAGAGGTACCTGACATCCAGTGCTGGTACTCTCACCCCACAGACTGCCTGGGAGGAAGCGATTTGAGGCAGAAATCCTGTTGCCACCCATTAGTGAGGGCACCTGCCCATCAACCCCTGGGTGGTGTCTAGACAGCCCCACTGGAAGCCTCACACACCTGAGCACCCCGATAGCTACAATGCCCAGGAACACCTTTCCCGGTGCAGACACTGGAGTGTCTCCTTTCAGATGCAGCTTTATTTGAGGTCATTCTTGTCCCTGTCACTCTGGAAAGACACCTAAGGATGGATGAGGGACTGAAACATCAACCACTAGCATACGCAGAATCCCAGCTCCTGCACCCCAGCCAGCTCCAGGAACTGAGTTAGACTAGTTGGTTTTGTGCTGTCCCTCTGCCCCAGCTGCCAGCTCTGCTATTCTCAGTGAGCAGAGCTGGTGTGCACCTCGCTCCCCTACATGACTCAGGAGCCCCCTGGGAACCTCCTCAGTTCACCGATCATGCACTCCCTGCTTTTTGTCATCTCTCCCGAGGTGCTCGCTGATGGTGACACACAGCAAATGAGTCCAAACATGGAAGGCTGGCTTCACCCCTTCCAAATTTCAACTCAAGGGGTACTTTACAGCCCCCAGAAGCCCTGACTCGGCTTTTGAGCTGCCCTGAAAATCGGGACAGGTGGTGACTCTCTCATCCCACCCGCTTGAGAACTGACGTTCTGCTTCTCGGAAGCCTAGCCTGTTTCTTTCACAGCTCTTTGAAAGAACTGGCTGTTGCCCAGCCTTAATAGATCTAAGCTGCCTCTTCAGTGCCTAGACTCCCAAGTGGCCTCTAAGAATATTTAGACTGCTGCCCACACAGATTTTTCAGCAAGGGTGATGTGTCTCCTTAGCAAGTTTGCTGTGCTAGCTAGGTCCTGGTTGTGAACCAAGTTGTCTTGTTTCTCCAGGGTAATCCTGAATCATAGATGAAGCTTTTATTTTTTTAATTTCTGAAACACAACCAGAGGGTGGGCAGCAGCAAATGTGTTTGTCACTCTCCCCCTTTATCTCACTGCTGGAAAGCTACCACAAAGGCTCAGGGGTCACACACACACGGTTTACTCAGATGCTTATGTATTAGCCCCTTGGAACTGTCACTGTGCTGCAGCTTCAGCCAAAGGCGCCTGTGGAATGAGACATTACTGGGAGCTGTACTGAGAGCCAAAAAGCCCATCCAGAGAGTGAGGTGTTCTGAATAAAGCAATGTACATCCTCACCTCTGGGCAAGTCCTTGCAAACAGAACTCAACAGCATGGCTCAATTCCAACAACAGAACATGCAAAGAGGAGAGGCAGGAGCTACCTCCTAAGAGCCACCTGTTGGCTGATATATAAACCTGGGACTTAGGGAATTTTTTGCAAGAATAGTTAGTCCTGGTGCCCAGGTACGTTCTGCCCTGCTGAATTCTCCCTGTGGCTTCAAAGGGATACAGCGTTCACTTCCTGTTCTCCACTGTCATGCAGTGCTGCTGAACCCACTAAAAGTGGCTGTGTTCCACCCCAAAGGTGGATGCACACACACACATAGAAAGAGAACTATATCCTTTTGGTTGAAACACAGTGAATATACAACATTCCTAACAGAAGAGTTTAAGCAGTGCATCCCTCCATTATTAGTCATCTTTTGCCCTAAAGTCTGTGCAGAGGTCAAGATTGCCTGTGGGATTCTTGCTCTCAGCTCAGGTGATTAAACTGACCTGATCAGTGGCAGGGCTTAGTTAAGGGAATTTGCTCCTCTGGGTGCTTTGCGAGGTTCTAGAATAATCACAGCCTGATGCAAAAGTAGCTGAATTTGATTTAGCTTCAGTCTGACTTGGGATTTTTTCTAGTTGGTTGGTTAGTTAGACAAATGGATACTGAATTTTCAATGCTACCTGATTTTGTGCAATGTGTGCTTTCTGCGTCTGTGGTCCCTCACTGCTAAGTTAAGAGAATTGGGGAAGTTCCGACCTGATCTGAACTTCCTGCCTGGTTCCCATCCCTAGCATGGGCGAAACCAGAACTTGTACTTTGATGAGCCTCAGATCCTAACCTCAGGCATTTCTCTAATATCCCCCCCATGAAGGCTGCAGGTTGAAAACAGATCACTTCCCTTCTAAGTCCGTATCTTGCTGTGTCTTGATGGGTCAGTGCTGATCCCTTCCACCCTTCTTGCTCTGGTTGCAGGCAGAGCACAGGTTTCAGAGATACTCCCTCTTTTTGCCAAGTTCCAAAAGAGCAAAGAGCAAAAAAAGCAAGGAGTCTTGTGGCACTTAAAGACAAACAGATTTATTTATTGCATGAGCATTCGTGGGAGAAAATCCCACTTCGTCAGACAGGGGGAACTAACAATGGGATGAAAACAAATGCAGGGGAGTGTAAGACATAGGATCAGGTCATACTGCAACAGCAAATCAGAGCCATGTCTTACACTCACCTGTATTTATTTTCATCCCATTCTGTAAGTTCTCCCCCTTCAAAGCGTTTGAAGAAGTGGAATTTTATTCCATGAAAGCTCATCTGGTAAATAAATCTGTTAGTGCCACAAGACTGTTCCCCCCCAGCCACGAACATCTCCAGATTCAGGCTAGTCTATCTGAGCGAGCCCATGCTAGCATTTCTGAAGACCTGTTCTAACGGGAAACGATAGAACCCAGCACCTGTCAGTGAAGGAACCTGCCCCACCTCCACTCTCTGGGAAATGTTATTGCAGCCACGATGTGCCAAATGGCCAGGATAAAAGAGAAAGCCTCTGATCAAATCTTCCTCCAGGCCTTTTTTGGAGGGCTGGTAACTTCTGAGTCATTTGTTTTTCATTTTCACCTGCTTCAATCTGTGCTTCCTGCTTCCAGCACATGTCATGATGAGGCCACCAGGAGGGGGTTCTGCAGTGACCTCTGCCTTGGTCAGAACCAAGAACATGCAACTCCGAGCCCAGTGCTGCAGACCCTAGAAAAGTGGATCAATACCCCAAATTCAGGGTCCTTATCCAGTGGGTTCCCCCTCACAGCTCTGGGATTGCTCCTCCAGCTGTTCCTACCATACGGTTATTTTTCACAGAGCACTGCAGGCTGCCTTCTCACCAGTGTCTCACTGGTCCTATAGGCTCTGTCTCACCAGGCTACTGACTAAAGCCTGAGTGGCTACTTCTTTACAGACTGTAAATTAACAAACTCTCCAACCTCAGGTAGAACTGATGAAGCACAGTCTGTCTTCAGGGTCAGCTGGACCCTAAGCCGACTGGGAATCTCAGCTTGTGCCCATCAGGATCCCATGGACAGTTGCTTATGTGGGCCCCTGGTCCAGGCCAATGCTAGTTCCCACGTACTGCCATAACGTAGCCAGGAGAACTCAAGAGAGGAGTGAAAGAGGGGCCTTTTCGAGTGTGACAATAGAGCTTTCCCCATCATCAATAGGGACTGAGACACGCTGCGCTGACACGGAGCTCTGCACAACAAAAGCCAGTGTCCGAACAAATCTTCTCAGGCGCTGGGGACCCCCGTGTGACCTGGGGTTAGCTTGGACTGTTGCTACCGCCTGGCCCTCAAGAGGAAGAATGTCCCTTTACACTGTGTGCCACGACTGGTTCCCACGGATCCCAACCTGCTCCTGACCCTCTAATCTCTTTTGTGAAGGTCTGATTCAAGCGCAGTACAATGTAGCAAAAAAGGGAGGGGGGAGGAGAGCCAGTCCCAGAGAAGGAATTAAATCCTTTACCTTTCCTCAGCAATTCCCTGCTGGACTCTTAGGCCCTTACCTTTGTTTGTAGAGTTAACCTGTGCAAATAAAGCCTGGAGGAATCTAGGCAGCCGGTGGCTGAACTGGGGGCTGTTTAACAAACAATGCTAGCCAGTTTCTCACTGGTTCCTCCACTTTAGACTCTCTTTTGTGTCCATTCAGAGTCCAGCACATTCCCACTCCCAATGACGTCCATCCACATCTCTCAAAAACCAGGCCATTTGCACCCAGGTACCTAAATGTGGATTTAGCTGCCTTAAGGCAAGCACACTTACAAAACTTCGCATTAAAGGGAATTTCCAGATAGCGCTGTGAACAGAATTCGAGAGTTTGGACTCTCTTTCCTGTTCTCACCACCAGCCCACAGCCCAGGCTGGCTACTGCAGTCTCTGCTGAGCACATTTCCTGCTTCAAGTTCCAAAGGGACAGCCGTGTTAGGCTAGTAAAGCAAAAAAAGCAAGGAGTCTTGTGGCACTTAAATAAATAAATCTGTTGGTCTTTAAGTGCCACAAGACTCCTTGTTTTTTTTTTTTTTTCTTTCTTTTCATTTCCTACTTCAGGAGCTGTGACAACTGCACTCAGAACTAGAGTTACCAGATGTCAGGCAAAAGAGGACATGTCCTCCTTTTTACCTTCATGTCCTCCTTTCTAGCTTCACGTCCTCCATCTGGCAGGCATTTTAAAATACATGATTTTGTCTGGCTTTTTACTTATAGTGGTTAAAGTATGCTGGAATGCCATGGAATACCTTATTTTTAGGGGGAAGCATTCCAAGGCCCCCTAAAAACAGAAGAATATTACATTAATGCTACATTTTCTCCATGTGTCCTCCAATTTCCTCCTTTTTGTACTTCCCTGTCCTCTTTTCCAGGCTTTGACCCCACAGCCAGGTGCCTGATTTGATGCTGCTCTTGCCGGTTTCTATCTAGACGCATTCCTTCCTGCACTTCAATCTAGCTGTGCTGGCTCCTGTTGGCATTAACGGAGGATCTTCCAGCCCTTCCCAAGATAACTTGGGAACAAAACAGTTTCCATGGGTCCTGCTACTTACAAATGAGTGGTTTTCAACCCATTGTCCTAAATCCAGTGCTGTTTTCTTTGCAAACGACAGGGGAAAAAAGTAAAAGAGGAAGAGACAACCCCAAATGCTAATCTTGTTAGGTTCCACTGTTCTCTAAACAGATGGAGATATAAGGCAATGGGATTTTTGTCTTTTCTGGGGAGGGGTTAGATTCGCAGGGCACGAGAGGTCATTCCGGGCAAACGGGCAGCTTTGGTCTTTGTGTTACAAAAGCAACCAGAAAGTCGAGTTAGAACAAATGCTCCGAGCTCAGCCCCTTGTACTGGGATCTGAGACACTGACTAGGGATTTACTTTCTGCTGTCATTTCCTCTCAGGGCTTTGGCTCCAGGTCCCATCTCGAGCAAGACTCAGTAAAAATAACACTTGGGAGACCAGTGTAGAGAATGGAGGGTATTAGGATGAAGGATCAGGATAAAGACTAGGTTAAAACCACCAGATTCTTGTTTTCTGCCAAGAACTCTGCAAATACAGCTTACCCAAGAAATGCCGTTCACCAGACAGAGTGCCTTTCCGATGGCTGGGTAGGGCTCACCATGGGGACTGGCCACGAGTGGGGAGGGCCTGGCCAGAGAGCCACAAAAGAATCCACTCCTGTTAGGATTGCGGTGGCTCTCATGTGCATGGGCCAAGGTGGGGACTCTAAGAAGCTGGCTGGTGTACGGAGGAGATGGCCAGGCCTGAGATGACAGACTTGCTGCTGCTGGTATAATGAATGATCTTCAGTACGAGACCAACCCTGCCCAAGATACTCTCAGACGAGGTCTCAGCAACAAAGTGACTACGTGGCCTGCAGCTCCCAACCCAGACACAATGTCAACCACTCACATGCAGCCTTACGCAGGGCACATGCAGGCAAAACCTTCAACAAAGGCAAACTACTTCATAGCACATTGGCCCAGCTCCTGCAGGCCACTGGTAGAGTGCTAATAACTTTTACTCCACTCCACCTCATCCCCAGCCTCCTTGGTGGGGATGGGACAAGGCAGGCTGGGAGATGTCTTCACAGGCAGAGCTTTGCTGGAACTCCAGCCACTTTTAAAGGCTCCCTTCCTCCCTCCGGCAGCTGGCCATATCCCACCATTCCCCCCAGCAAGGCTGCTTTGTCCTCCAAAGGCATCAGCAGGAAGCAGTGTTTGTTTTCCGGAGAGCAGTGGGGCAGCCCTTGTGCCTGGCTCTGGGCAGGCTATGAACTCCATGACACACTTTGAGTTTGTCTACACAGTGGACAGAGATCTGCAGCAGTGAGGTCAGGCTGTGGGTCTACAGCCTCAGGTCCACAGGGCTCGCACACCAGGCGAAAGCCGCTGTGCAGAGCTTCTGTTGTGCAGCCACATCTATCCCTAGGGCTCAGAGCCTGGTTCCAGCCAAGCTTTACAGCGGGTTTCTGCAAGGTCTCTTGTAGCGGGCTCTGAGACTCACTGCCAGGGAGTCTGCTTGCTGTGCAGATCCACCCAGCCAGTCTTGGGGAGAGAGCTCTGTTGTCTCTGGCACCTGGGCCACCGCTCAGGCCAGGAGCGTGCCACTCTCCCTCAGGGCCAGTGATGACATACAGGTCTGTTTGTGTAAGGCACAGGAGATCCTGGGCCAGAGCGGGAGAGGCTATTAGGCTATAAACTCAGCCACAAGGAGGATACAGCTTAGTCTGGACTGTCTCTTTTTATAGTTGCTGAGAGAGTTGGGCCAATATGAACTACTGTTGCCCCACCCACCTTGGCCCTTTAACATGCTGAAAGCAGCGGGGCATGTGGCCTGTTCACACATGTGTCACTCTCAGTCCAAGAAAGGCTGCTGGGGCAGAGCAGCACAATGAACTGACAGACATTCACATGGAGAATGGCTAGGATGCCCTATGAGAGGCCTGTGCGTCTAAAGAGCGAGCCATGGTGACTGCCCTGCCCAGCCCAGGACTGACTGAGCTGTTCTGGTTGTGCTGGATGGTGATCCTATAACCTGCCAGGCCACTGCAGTGACTCACAATCAAGACATCCTGACTCAGAGTTTGTCTCACTGGACAAGACTGTGATAAAAGCTACCCTTAAGCCCAGGACCTAAGAGGGGCAAACAGCCCAGGCATCTCTCGAACAAGCTGTCAGACCGTCCTTCTTCACCTGCTCACCAGGAGCAGACACCAGCCATCTTGTGGGGACACTGGTGAGCTGGCAAACACAGACATCTCTGCTTGCCTGACTAGCCGCAAGGATGCCCAAAGAATTCTGTGCCCCCATGGAGTGACACCTCCACGGGAGGTGCTGTGAACCTCAGCACAGCAGGGCAGGCCCTGCCAGGGCCAGCCTGGGAAGTGTCTGTTGAAGGATGTAGCATCACTGATTTCCTAATGGACTTGCAAAGACAGATACTGAAAGGTGGGTGTCTGCACTTTGGTACTGAAATCCATACTGTGACACCTAAAGGGCTGACCTGATTTTAAATGGCCCTGAGCTCATGGGGGAGCTACTCAGGGCTCTACTCTAAAAATCAGGCCACTTATTTTGGCATTTAATTAAGAAAATCTTAGCATCCAGCCTGAGCCACAAAGTTTGGGTTTTTCCCAGCTGGGGATTTCAGTTCCAGCTGTCTGCAGAATCGAATGCACTTTGCAAACAATCAAAAACTCAGCTAGTCTGCTCCTAATCTAGGGGACAGTGGGCTGCATGTCTCCAGGCAGATGGCCCCACGGTCTACCTGTCTCTTGCACTTGATTATGACTGCAAGAGAAAAGCCACCTGGCTAGGGAAGTGGTCTCTAATTGGGTGCAGATGTCACACTCTGCACCCCCAGCCATCTCGGGCCCCACAGGCTTTGGGTTTTTACAAATATCATTTCTTCTCTGCCTCGTCCCTGGTCCCTTGAGTCTGAAGTTTGGAGACATTCCTAAAGGGCTTGAACTGCTGTTCTGATTATTTCTCTTTTTGCTTTTTCATTGGCAAGGCCAGAAAAGCAGTGTCAGCTCTGTCCTACACTGAGAGAAAGTGAGGCCCAGTTCCCAGACTCAGGGGAAGTTGTAGGCCAGGCGGACATGCCTGCCTGTGAGCAGACGTGGCCCCATGGGAGCCGAGTGTGAGAACCTGCTGATTGCTAAGCAGTGTGGGAAAGTGGGAGGATGGGCAGGCCAAGCCGACTGGCTTTAGTCACAGTAAAGGCAATGGGAAACAAACAGCCTGAGAGAGCAGGAAGGAGTGGCCCAGGCTGGGAATTTGTGTGTGCCCGCAGCAGCGCATCAGAGTGAGTGAGTTACAGTAGCTGGGAGAGGGGGACTCAGATCAAATCAGAGCAATCACGAGTCCTCTGCCACTCAGTGGAAAGGTCGCAGCACTCTCTTTCACCCACAGAACCTGCCGAGGTCTCTGAGTTTAACACTCCAGTTCGAGATAGCTTCAGATGCTATCTGAGGAGTCTGACTCAGCCCAGCACTGCTAGGGCATCCGGGGACGAGCACAGATATAGCGTTTTTATTTCTGACTCCCTCAAAACAAATGGGCTTTGCTGGAAAATGGCTTATAGGTTCCAGATGGCCCCTGTTATGTACTGCAACACCACAGCCCCTGGGCATCATGGGACACAATGATGTGCTATTCAGGAGATGCAGTCAAAGGTGGAAGGAATCTGACATTTCACATCAAAATGGGTTTCCAAGGAGCACACATGGTACTAGGTCTTTGCTTTGTTAAACGCAATAGGTGCACATGACCCTGTCTCCTTTCAAGTTTCTTGCACTCACCTGGCCATGCCCGGCTCTAGTCAGTTTGGGCAGCCATCGCCCTGGTAATCCAAATGTCTGGTATGAAATGACCTGGTTGAACTGACCCAGGTGACTCAGCTTTACCACTAACATTCAGATATCCTGACGTCCTGACTGCTCCCTATTCAGGTGCACTCTCCTGGAGCCAGTGGTAGTGAGGGCTGAGTAAAACCTGAGGCAGGAGCCCTGCATTTAACTTACAGGATACAATACCTTTGTGATTGGAAGAGCCTTTACTGCACTGTGGAACCATTCAATCCCCCTGGCTCCTGCAGCAAAGACTAGATGCCACTAGTAGTCGAGAGGTGGGGAGCCCACATCTTGCCTGAGTGAAAGCCACACAGGAAAGCTTCAGGGCAGTATGGTGCCTTGCAGAGGAGACTGCAGTTACCTCCATCTTTGCTAGGGAAGCCCAGAGGTCCCACCAGGGAATGCTCCTTGAGCTAATTGTTCTGCCTCCTTTGCTCTGCACTCTCCAGTCAGCCCCATATCAGAGAAAAGTTGAGCCACCTGGGACACAGCCACACACAGGCATATCTGCATACTGGCTGTGCCCTTAAACGCAGGTCACAGTGTTTGTGGACAGCAGGACACCACGCCGACTCCATACTGTGCACCTGCAGATCAGTTCAGATGCAGGATGGGGAGGTTCGGCTGACAGAGGTGACACGACCCATTCAGAAGACACTGCATGATTACCACCTTTCTCGCTGTTGCTGTAGCCACCTCCACTCTGATATAAACTAGTCAGGAGAGCCAATGATCCTATGGGAACTCTTGCTTGGGAAGTATTGCTACGCCCCTTGTCTCTCTGTACTTTAGCTGGCAAATACTGCAGATCTTTGGCTGTAAAATATTGCTTTTCCCCTTCCACATCCTGGCCTGCAAAGCTGTTTACAACACAAGGGACCCCGTGAGTCCTGCAAACCCAGTGTGCTGCTGCTAAATGTTTTCAAGATTTTCAGACTTGGTTTCAACTTTGACCCTGCTGCCAAGAGGCTCAGCAAGTTGAGCTTGAATGCTAACTCAGATGGCCTGCACTGGAAATGTGCTGGGGTTCTGCAGGTTTGGAAGATCAGAACCAGAGAGACAGTGGAATTGCCCCCCGTAGCAGATGCCCCAACAGCTGTCTGTCACCTTGCTGAAAAGGATGCTGTAGAGGGGAGACTGTGCTCATACCAGTTGAAGACAGGGAGTAGGGAGAAGATAGGCACCTTCTGCAGCATTCACTTTTCTGCCCAGGTCAGAAAGGAAAGGTGCTGGGCTGGGTTTTCCTGCCACACAGAGCTGCTCTGTGCAGCTCTGAAGGGAGGGACAAGTGCAGGTGAGTTGGCAGGGGAGGAAGAGAAAAACCCAATGATGTCAGAAGTCAAGGCTGGCACAGCTTTCAAACTGAAGGGCTGCTTGCCCCCAATATGTCCACATAGCTGCCTGTAATTGTATTTGACTGCACTGGGAATTTGACTGCATGGGGAATGGGAGAAATAGGACCTTGTTTTTCTCCCTCTGCTTGTTAGCAATTCAAGTCTGTGCTAGGAATCAAAACAGCTCTGAGCACAACCTGGGATTAAGAAGAGGCAGTGATGTAGGAACATCCAGAAAGTGACAGAAGCACTGGTAGCTAATGAGAGCCATTAGACCCTTGGGGATGCTGAATGGGCCTGATTTCAGACTCTGGGACCCCATGGGGAGTTCCGAAGAGCCGCTGGCTTTGCTTTAAATCCCTTTGGTTTTTCTCCTGTTACTGGTTCTCTGTTAGTTGCACAAAATCCAATTAACCCCCTTTGTATCCACACGTATCTCCCTTGCTTGTAGCTCAGCCCCCTTTCTTTTCTTACCTCTAGCAGACTCTAAAGGGCAATCCCCAACATGTGTGAAAACAGTGACACATGAGCCCATTCGGAGCAGCACATGGCACCCTCTGTGGTGCCACAGAAACTGCCACTCCTGCCTCCAGGTGGCTTCTTTCAGGGGAGTCTGGGGCTTGGGATGTCCCTGCCATGCCCATGCCCCAGGCATGCTGTGGAAAAAAGACACCTGGAGTGATTTCTCTCCACAGCATGCCACAGCCAGAAAGAGCCACTCCAGGCAGTGTCTTTCCACCATGTGCCCGGGTACCCCCAGAAGGAGACTCTCCTGGCAACATGTTTATGTGGTATTCCTGTTACCCAGACTTGCTCTGCACAGCTTCTTTCCACAAGCAACTCCTTTCAGTGGCATGCCTGTGAAGTGCCCCACTGCTCCAGCCACGGCTGCTGCTGAATTTTCAGGTGCCTGCCTCTTTTTTTGATGGAGAGGACCACCAGCACTGGCTGAGGGTTGGAGGAGGGGAGGAAAGGCCAGTACAGGGGTCAGCAAAAGTTGCCGACCGCTGCTCTAAGGAGGACGAGCCCTGGACATTAGGACATGGTTCACTCTGTGGCTGTAAAGGAGTCAGCAGAGCCAAGTATGACCAGTTCCAGAATAAAGGAGTGTAGATGGGACCCAAGCCATATCTCTGAAAGGGTTAGAGCCTTGGATCCCAGAGTTGGGATACAGTTAGGCTCTGTTTACACAACCACCATTAACCAGTTTAGGAGACTAAGTGAGGTAACCAGGGGACTGGCTGATAGATGTCAGCTGGGGTACGTTGGCTTAACTCCACTGAAGTCAACGAAGTAGAGGGCACTCAGTACACTCCCCCCCAGCCACTGATGCTGGGTTGGTAGTGATGGACAACTGTGACAGCTACTACATTGCCAAGAACCAAAGGGGTAGCTGTGTTAGTCTAGTTCAGCAAAACAAACAAGGAGTCCTGTGGCACTTTATAGACTAACAAATTTACTTTGACACTCCTCATCATGGGAACTGCTCTGGGGACAAAAGGAATTCCTTTTGTGTTATCCACAGGAAGCTACAACCTCTGAGAGGCTCCACAGCTCTCCTGATCTCAGCTGGAGCGGACACAGTGTCTGGTAAGAGGTAAAACACCAATCAGCACCCTGGGCTAAGGTTGAGCTGCTGAAGAGCTGACATTGCCTGCGGGTTCCTCAGCTACACTCCCTGCCTCATCCAGCAGCCTGTTTCAGCTCTGAACTCACGCGCATGCATGGCTGCATCCAGGGAGAAAACAGGACAAAGCATAGTTATGACTGATCATTTACACACTCAAAGCTCTGGTTTCCATGCAGCTGTAACATCCTGTCTCGCACATGCTATGAAATGGACCCCTGAGAGTATGGATGTGGTGAATGACCAGGACTGTCTCAGGAGACCTTTGGGTCTAACCATTTTCCCATGGGACTTTGGAAAGCCACCATTCCATGCCTGAGTTTCCTGTTCCCTACAATGGGGACAATATGCACTGTTACTGATGAGTTGTATGACGGTAGTGCTTCGACTCACCAAGTGAAATCAGAGCCCCACTGCACAAGGGGCTGCATAAACACATAGCCACAATCCCTGCTTCAAGAGCCTGCATTCAAATCAACATGACAAACAAAGCGTAGGAGACGAAATGGGCACAGAAGGTGGAAGCAACTTGCCTGAGCCCACCCAGGAAGTCAGGGCACAGTTGAGAACAGATCCTTGCTCTCCTGAATCTGAACCCAGCACCGTAATAACTAGATCATCCCGTCTCTCGTTCTCACTGAAGAAGACATGTTTAAATCATTAATGTTTGTTAGGCACTTCCAGATCCTTTGGTGGATGCTGCTGTTACAGGGCAAAGTGCTGCTATTTGGGCACGTTGTCCATGTTACTGTTGTGGAAGGAGTCACAGCCTCAAATTTTCTCCATTTGGTATCTATGCGTTCTCAGCCATGCCTTTATTCCTAGTTATTGTTGGATTGATGTAGAGGGAACTGTGACAAAGGGCTCAGATCCTGAGCAATGCAAAACAAAGCAGAAACCATGAAGAATCAGTCAAAACTACTTAAATATACAGCCAGATGGAAAAAAAAAGGATGTCTCAAAGGATACACCTTCAAACCAGGTCTGCTGCCAAATGACATACAAAGAGCTTAGGATGGAAAGGAAGGGCCTGCAGAAATGATCAAGAAAAGGCCAGCCCGTAATGACAGGGTTTGCTGAGCAACCAAGGCTTCTAGGAGATCCCCTCTCTGAAGGTCAAGAGGCCTTCACTGAACCTGCCAGCCCATACTAAAGAACTACAGGAATGAAGAGCAGAGCCCTCGCCTTGGCCAGCCACAGGCTCCAGAGACCTCGGGTGGGAGGTGAGTGCTCACATGCTTAGACAGAGATGTTCTATGCTGGTTACAAGACACAGGGGAATAAAGTGTGGTTGCCTCATGCTTGGCACCAGATTCCCTGGTGTGATTGTAAAACCAAGAGTGAAAGATGCTGCCGTGTTTCTCTGGCAAGGGGCTGAGCTTGCCTAGAACTGTTCTTCAAGACTCATTTAAAGTCATCTAAAACAATCCAAGCCTAGTGTAAGCAGTCATATTTACCCCTGAAACCTAGTTTAAGTCAGGGCTGAATTTGGCTCCATAGCTGAAGGAACCAGAAATGATGTATTCTGGGAACTATAAAAGAATGGACATCTTTCATTCTCCCATGTTTGGTTCTCTACCTGACTACTCCATCCTAAAACCTACTCAGGGCTCCAAAATAATGGGTCTCATTTTCTTTCCATATAACCTTCTGTGGGAAGATTGTTGCTCATCTCACTGGCATGCCAACCACTCAGACACTGCACAGCTTTGGTGGTGAAGGCTTACAGATGGGCCTGACGAGATGGTTGGGTGGTGGCTGAGTTCATTGCATTGAAAGAGCCTGGTGACCTGCCGGGCATCAACCTAACCAATGTCAAATTGTTCCAAGACAACTGCATTTGCAGATCTGGTACCATCTTGGCTTCTCCTGCCTGCTCTGAGCCCTTCTAGTTTCTTGGACTCGCAGTGAGAGTGGTCTTTCCTCTTTCTGTTACTCGAGTACTGCTGAATCAAATGGATAAATCACTGGGCTTTCTGTCCTAGGGGTTAAGTATAAGACTCCACTGTGGTTGGCTTAGCAGAATTGCATCAGTCAGGCGGCCTAAAAATATCACTGTTCATTTGGTCTCTGTCTTTCCATCCACGCTGGGAGCAGGGTTCTGAAGCACTGTGTGCTCACTGGTTTAGTGCAGCAGTCCCACTTAGTGTCACATTTTTTTCTCGGCACTAGCAACAGTTGTGACCACATGAATGGTTTGGTGGTTGCAGAAGTCTGGCTTTGTTGCTGCAGCTTGAGCTTTTTCTCACCAGCCACTTTCACACTGCACTGGGAATCTGACAGTCTCCCTCTCATTCAAAACAAACAGATGTAAAAGAGCAGCTTCTCCGCTGCTGTGGCCAGAGAGATGTGTGAACAAAGAAATGGAGAGATTAAGTGGGTGGAGTGCCAAGAAACTGGGCTGAGATTTACAGGATTATAACAATAAATAAATATGAGTTATGGTGTGCGTATATGTTTATCATCCTCTCTGCACCCCGCCAGGGGGCTTAGGAGGCCAAACAACCCAATGGGAAGAAACAAAAGAGAGTAGAGTCACAGCCTCTTAAAATACAACATATCAAAACAAAGCAAGGGTCCAAAGTTTGAAATGCAAGGAAAGAGACTGAAAGGCAAGGTAATAACTGCAGGTCAGTTGTGAGCTCTGACACACTCGAGGGCCAGGCACAAAGAGCAGACTGAAAATGAAGCTAGAGTCAGGTCCCCACCATTAACGATTTTCCATAAAGCTGACCACTGTAGAGGAGCTGGGACAGGTGTAGGAGAATCAGGATACAGGTAGCCCTCAGGCATCTGCACTCTGAGTAAGCCACACCACCGGAGGTCAAGTCTTCCCCTTACCTCAGTTCCCGTTGATCAAAGCTATACAGACAAGAGAAGTGTTAGATACCTGGAACTTATGTGAAGCCATGTCATTGTGTTTTGTTTTCCTGCAGTCTAGAAGCCTCTCTAGAAGCAAGCACTGAATGTTAAAATATGCCCTTACTTTTGCAGACCAGTTGTGCTATATGAACATGCAGGTGGGAGCCACACTGGTTAGAAATTTTTCCGTTCCAAGCAGCTGAGCTGCTGAGTTGACAGCCAGCAATTAGATGCTGCATTATGTATTTGCATTCATGTTGTGGGCAGAAAAATTGACTTTTCCACTTTTTTTTCAGAACACCTGAAACTACGTCAGTAGGATGAGGAGGAAAGTTAACAGTTATTCACAGGCAGAGTTGATATACCTAAGTTACCCATTATATCACAGACCTTCCACCATGCTGTGGATTGCAGAGGCACCAAATCACAAGTTCATTATGAAGGCAGTTCATGGAGAGCACGAATCAAGTGACAATCATGTCAAGAATTCTTACCAGATGTATGATATGCTGACCAGAGAATGGAAGCTGGAGTGTGAAGGCTGCAATTGTGTGTGTGTACACGCACAGGTATGTATATACACATACCACTACATGGTTACATTTATACAAATGCACGTGTCCCTATGCACATATGCCCACCAGATGTGTACACATGAGTAGATGCACAGGCACATACACTCTCTTTCTGGAAACCAGCATCTTCAAACTACCTATTCAGTAATACATACTCTTTAGATATACTTTTCTATAGACAAAAATTCTCTACCACTGCTTTGAATGCCTAAGATACAAGGAAACAGGAAGACTCAATAGAAGTTCCAATCCATAGGGGCCAGTCTTACTACCCAACGTGACTGGGAATTTATCACTGATGATAACTGCAGCAGCATGAGGCCCAAAAAGGGGTAATTCTCTTCCTATATACAGGGGTATGCGGCTTGGAATGCAAAGAAACAACTTGGGACTTGTATACGGCCATGCTGCCCTAGCCACACAATTCCTGTCCAGATTTTAAACTTCTCAGCAGTAAAAAGAAGATCGGCAAGCAGTCTGGGTCAGTGGCTTTGGTTTGGCCCCTTACAGAGTTATGGGCTGGACAAAAGGTCAGGAGTGTTGGGATTTGGGCTGGGCCCATTTAGGTTCCAAAATCTCAGATTTTTCTGCTCTGAGGTTCATGAATCATCAGAGGCCAAAGAAATGATACATTTGTGATCAAACCAGGCATCGTTTATTTCACATGACTAATTTCTATCAGCTATGTTATCTTTAACAAACAGAACACTGCATCTTCCATGGAGCTGTAATACCCAGAAATCATGTCTTCTTTAATTTATTATTTTTCTTTTTGTGAACATTTTCCCACTGGGGAAAGCAGAAGTGGCCTTCTGGAACATTGTTGGTGTGAGAGCATCATAAAAAGGAATCTATCAGCAGTTACCTACAATGACAATTACTTGAGTTTCCCAGGGAGACAAAAATTCCCATGCCTGGAGTAACAGTTGAACACCTAAATATGGATGTAGGATGCTAATATTGGGCACTCGAGTGTGAAGATGTTGGACTTCATCACTGAGCTCTGTGGAAAGTCACTTGGCTCTATGATGTTCTTACACAAGTTCTATAATTTGTGTATTAAAATGCTTTTCAAGGTTGACTAGCTGGCTCAGGAGACTGCTGGTGGGATAGGGCATCTTTCATCAACCTGTGTGAGTCCAGCTCAGATTGGCAGGGGAGGTAAACCATCTTTGTCACCACCTGCTGGGTGTTCAGTGCCACCTGGGAGGTGGCCTGGGTTTGGAGGTCTCAGCCCACATAAGAGCAGTCTTTTTTCACATCCCAAAATACCGTCCTCACAAATGCACGACATCACCAGTGTTTGCAGAAAGGCAAACTGATGAGATTATTTGCATGTATTCTCCTGTATCCCCAACATGGTACCTTCGGGTCATGGGTTAGTCAAATCAGTGGGGCATTGTTGCTAACCATGCTGAGTTGTTAGCCTCTATTCCCCAGGGCTGCAAGTCCAGCACCCCTCAAAGAAATGAACTTGCTTACAGACAAATTGAAACAGACCCAGCAGTGCGGATTCAGATTTCCTTTCCGCTGACACTGATTATTGCTCTTTCTCTGGCCTTGAAGAGGAAACAGCGGGAGCTCAAATACTCAGGAGGCTGCAAACTGCTTGTGCTGAAAGGTTCTTGTGTAGCCAACCATCTGCAATGTCCCTAGCCTCCTGTCTCCCTGGGCAGTCATGCTTCATTCTCCAACAGAACACTACTCACCAGACTGCACGAGTTGGCTACCAGGTCCTGCATTTAGGGCAAATCATGTGGAGGCTCCTTAGAAGTGGTACTGATATGGAGAATGGTGAGTGAAGGAAAGAAGCTGGAATCATGTAGGTTTGTATATCCCTGAAGCTGGGATCATGTAGGTTTGTATACAGGAGCGTCGCTGGTGCTGGGCACACGGGGCCCGTGCTCCGAATCCCAGTGCCAGAGTCCTGGGTCTGGTGGGGCCCCGCCTCTCCCAGTCTCCGGCCTGATCGGGCCGGAGATCTGGGACCCATCCGCCCGCGGCTGGCGGGGGCCCATCCCCGGCCCAGGGGCATGGCCTGTGGCCAGGGGGCATGGCCTCTGGGTAGGGGGTGGGGCCTGGGCAGTGCCCCGGGTCCCTTCCTGGGGCAGCGACACTCCTGTTTGTATATCCCTGAGATCAGCTCCTCAAGTGTGAGCAGGACATGGGTGGTCAGGGGATGGATGGGATCAGAGATCTTTCTCAAACACATGGTATGGGACTGCATAAAGAACCAGGACCGGGGCCCTTGTTCTACAAGGCATGCTGTCAGCCAAATAAAATCGCTTTAAAATCCAAACAAATCTGGCACCCTGTCCATGAGAGCCCTGCTTCTTAGCATCACCAGAAGCTCCCATGCTCAGCCTTGTGAGATCAGGCCCTGGAGCAATAAACTTGGACTGGAGATGGTGATTGAGTGGCTCTTCCAGTGAGCATGTCTGTTTCCCTAACAGTGACCTGGGAGCACCAATCCGGACACAGGACTGCTATTCTTTATAAGCGGAGGCTGAATGTTTCAGCAAATCACCTCTGGACCAGCTGGAACCTGTTTTCCAGGGAACTCAGCACATCTTGAGAGGAAGGGGAATGGGAGTGCAATAATTGCTGCAGGTTAGCCTTGGGAGAGTCTAAATGTTGGCTGCCTGGTCAAGCTTGGCTCATGTGATCTTAAGGGCCGGAAATGTCACAGGGTCCCAGCAGTGGGCAATGCCGTTCAGTTGTTACTGGTATCCAAAGGGTCCTGACCACTTGGTGGTGGGTTACAGGAGTCAAATGAGACATTTCATCCACCCAGTTCGGGCACTTTACATTTTTACGTATATGATACTGTATTATTACTGCTTTCCTATTATTTGATTCAGAACAAAGTATCAGTCGCTACACCTTAAATACACGTGGATTCTTGGTGCCTATGCCCTTACTTAACTAGATGAAAAGCCAGTGAAATGAATAATGAACATGCTACTTTGTAATCAGTCCTCTCTGCCCCCTGATCGCAAGAGTCTCTATTTATTGTCTTGGCCTGACCTCCATTATGAACAAACACTGATTTCCACAGTTTTAAACAGCACCTGCACCATCTTGGGAGTTCACCATTTGTAATAACCCCTCTACTCTTCAAATGGGAAAAAAGCTAACAAGTATGCCAAGGCCCCTGAATCCGAGCTCATGTTAGGTCATTGCCCAATGGGTTAGGTTAGATCTGGTCACAACACACTATTCTACTTGCCTGTGTAGCTACTGCTGATGGTTAGCAAATATTTTCATTGGTCTGCTGCCTTTTATGGGACAATTAAGGCACTCACAGGTGTCTGGAATAATTATACACAGCAAGTCTCACCAAAACAACATGCCCTGGTATTCCTTTGCCCACTATGAGGGTCTCAGGCCTTCAAACTTTGTCTGTTAACTCCAGACTGCAGCAACAGGAAATTCAGTGGCTACTCTCCTTGTAATGAAGTTCTAGTATAAGGCAACAGCTCGGTAGCAAAGGTCCTCTATTGTCAATGCAAATACAGCAGAGGCCATGGCCAGGCCAGCTTCTTCACCAAGTGAAGGTATATCAACCCCATGCTAGCGAAGCCAGCTGCAGAGCTGAGAGATTGACATCCATGCATCTTTCAGCCTTGGCCTCTCTGCAGGGAATGCCATCGAGGGTGCCGTGTTGGAACAGAGAGCCTCCCGTCAGAGACTGCACTGAAAGCACCAAGTGGTCTTCACAGAGCCACCGACAACATGGGCTGCACCCATACTGGCTCTGTAGTCTATAAGCATGGCTGAGCCAGCCGACCCCTCTCCAAGAGCATTTCACAGATATGTGGCCATTACAAAAAAATCGTTGAGGGGATAGCTGGGTTTTATTCCTCGACTGGACCCCAGTGAGTCAAAGTAGCCCCAGGGATCACAGCTTGCCCCATCCCTAAAGCCAGGTTTCACTAGTGGTTGCAGAGAGGTTACTGATGCTCTTTCTCCTGTTCAGAAGCCATTCATCAATGTTGTTTTCAAAAAGGCCACTTCTGCTTTCCCGTCTGGGAAAATTCTCAGAGAATAAAAAATAATAAATAACAGACAACAATAGTTTCTCCTTCTTTCTTTTTGGGGTGGGGGGTGGGGAAAGGGAACAGAGAAAAGCCATGTTTTGTTTATTGAATCTATCAAAAGTGATTTAAAATATCATGTGACAGATCTCACAACGCCTTTCTAAAATAAACACCAATCACAGACTCGTGGGCTTGAGAGCATCAGCTATTGAGCTTCCATGGAAAAAGCAGACCAAAGCAAGAACCTGTCTTCTCCAACAGGGAGAAAGTAAGTGGGACAGATGAAGAACTATGACTGAACTATACATGCTGCACACAGACAAGGCATCCAGAAAAGCAGTGATGGCCCAGGTTGATGCGATCAGGCTGATTTCAGCTTCTGCCAATATTATCAAGAGCAAAAGAAACAAAATCCATAGACTGTACCACCTCCCCCACCCCCCAAATTCCCCGCAGTGGCAGCTCTGACAAACCAAAGCAAACAGATTCTTTTTCTTGGATGCATCCTCAGTGGATCACATTAAGATGCTCTGTCTCTTTCTATAGTCAGAAACATAATCAGTCAATCCAGATGACATATTTTTGCCTACTTTATTCCACTGTTTACCACCTTGATCCCTCTCCCTTTGCCCTGTGGTCTATGATTAACTCTGCACAGCTGTTGTCAATGCAGTTCTAAGAGCCCGGCTACAGAAGACACCATGGAACCTCTGGGTTTGCAAGACTATCCCACAGGCCAATAGAAATCCCAGGACAGAGACCTGGCTTCCACTGTCATTTTGCAGGAGCTCATGTCTGTTCCTGAGGTCCTATGCTCTAACAAGTTTTAGCTGAGCCAAGAAGCCAGCTCATTAATATGTAACATTTTATATTTTGTCTGGCTGCTGGAATCCTAAGGGTATTCGGTAAGGCACATTCCTAATGAAAAGTCAGAGCTCACTAAACAATTCCTGAGCTAGACCAGAGCATTATATGGTAGCCATGCTAGGATTGCTCAGGTTGTAAATGAAATGCAATTCAAAAGCTACTAATCATTGTTGATACTAGTAAGGAGCTCACCAGAATCATCCCAGAAACTGGGCACTCTAGATGTTGCAGGTGACTTCATGGAGATCTGGAACAGTTGCATGAAAACATGATCTTTGATACTTATAATGCGCTGGACCTGACGGCTTAATCCCAGGGCACAGTTAACATCCTCTCTCCGATAGTTCACTATTACCAGTTGCCAGGGGGCTGATGATGACCTCACAATGGATGATGGAAACTTGGAGCAAGAGCCATAGAAGAAATAATTCCTAATGATCCTGTTTTGATGCAAATATTCTGGTATTGTTCTAAAAAACCCAGAAAGGCAAGCACGACACCCCATGATACATCGTAAGCATAGACTCCATGATATGCTGAGGAAAGTGCAGGAAAGACACTGTGCTAAATTTGTCCATTAATTTAATAGTGCAGATGTAGATTCTACTATCATTGGTCATAAAATATGGATTACCGACATCTGCTCTGGCACCCTACTGTGAGTTAACTCGGAACTCACTGAGGATCAAATGTGGGTTACAATATGTGAGAAAGACAAAAGGGACACCAAAAATGATTCATATGAAACCTTAAAAGCATATTCATTACTTTAATGTAAAGAACTTTCTATTCAATTTCTGGGTTTTGATCCAAACCACTTTGGACAATAAAAGTGAGGGGGATACTGAATGTGTGCAGTAAATAGGGACATAGGCCTGGAAAGATTCACCCAAGTCAATGAGTCAAATGCTGCTATTGCAGACAAACCCATGACATCATCCTGTTGATAAACATATGATAGGAGGAATATAACAGAAGAATTTTGGAGTTAAAATGAATGCCATCACTGAATGAAAGTTATGTCTGTGAAGTGCAATTTCCACTAGTTGGCCTATTGTGAGGGGAGACTGGTACAGGGCTGGTGTGGATTTTGTGCTTTACACAATATAGGTAGGGTTCTTTCCAAATGGAATGCTTCTTTAAACAAAATTATTTTTACTAAAGTTCCCTGCAAGGTCTCAGTAGAACTGAAAAAAGGAATATTTTTTTTTCTCTGAGAAGAAAAAGAATGAGACCTGCTGAATTAAAACCAGAGAAGGTTACGGCCTGTAAAATAAAAAGGTGAGGAGTTCCCATCTGCAGTGAGAAATCATCATCTATCATGTAAGAGGAAGCTGGTTTGGTGGGAAAAATATTCAACTGTCAGAAGAGGAGAGAAATATTGGAACTAACCCTCTGAAACTGGAAGTCACTTTGGTGACAACTATAAACATTTCAGCAAGGTCAAGTGAAAGATGTCTGAGCCACGTTTGCTGTATCTGCACAAATGAGACCCCAAACCACAGAGTCTTCTAGTCCAGTTACACTGAACAGAAAGAGAACAGCTCGGTTTTCTTGCTGCCTGTTATGGAGCCGAGTGAGAACTCAGTTTCTGGTTCTGGCACTTTTACAGCCTCCTCCTGCAAACACTACAGTGGAAACAGAATGGTCCTGGATGCCATTTCACAGCTCTGGCAGTCTGTGCCATGCCTGTCCCAGAATCGAAGAACTTTAGGGCTGGCTAAGTTCCCCCACCCTTGCATGAAACAGGGAGAAGCATAGCTAGACATGCCTGGCAGACGTTTCTCTAATCTTTTTAGCCATACAGGGACAGGGACCAAAAAGGGAACGCTTTGACTGCTTCCACTCACTATTGGCAGGAGAAAGCTAACCATTTGATACTGCATCTTTCCACTTCAAGTTCTGAGCAACCCACTGCCCAACATTTCTTCCAGGTCCACCACATTCCCATTCAGAGCTGCTACCCTGGCTTTACAAAGCACAATGCTTCAGGACAGCTATTAGAACACCATGAGCTTGAACAATGCTTTATGCTGGCCGCAGGGGGGATCTCAAACAGTAGCACAGTTTGGTAGAGGGTGACAGAAAGTATCTTTAGACACATGGCCTGATCCTCTTTTTATGGCATGTCTACACAGCTCCTGAGAGCCTATTTGCTCAAACTAATGTGCCTCCTATAGCAATGTAGATAAAGGTAGCAGGGGCTAGCTGCCTACATACCCAGGAGGACCAGAGAGTTTTGTAATCAGATGGGGCACCCACACTACCCCAGCTATACTGCATTTAGCACATTAGCTCCAACAAGACTGTCTCTCTTTGTGGAGAAATGTGCTCCCATCTGACAGGCCCTGAGAAGCAAACAGAGTAGCCCAAAGGATCTGATCCCTTTCCCCGCATAATCAAGAAGTCCTTCCCTACAATGTACACACCTATGCCCATCTGGGGAGAGTTATGTGCCCTCCCCCTCCCCGACTTGTACATATAACACTTCTATAAGATATTTTGGAACTCTTCAGTTGACCAATGTTGTAGAAATGCAAAATACTACTACTGCTTGTACTGGATTTCCTGTTTTGTTCCCAGTTTTTTTTTCAGAATCCCAAGACTCATTTTAATTTAATCACATGCACACACACACACAGAGTTCCAACAGACTCAGTGATGCTGAAGAAGTTTGATTTTTACCAATCATTTGATCAATCTATTGTAAGCACTGTGAAAAGGCTTTTGAGGATCAAGAATGTGTGGCTTGGACAGCTGGAGAGACTTCATGTAGGTGTGGTTGAGAAAAGCCACGATGCAGCAGCATTCTAAAGGTTCCAGCTAAGATCTGACCAAACCAACAAAATATTCCCTTCCGCTTTGTAAACCTTACCTCTCTTTGTTCTCTTTAATCATGGAACAGAGTAAATAGGGACTTTCTGGCTGTGGTGGAGTTGCAAAACAGGGAACACTAACAACATGACAGTTCACTTGGCCTGTAATGATCTCTGTTCAGCACTCTTTGAGATACCTGTCAGACATGAGGCCCCAACACTCCTGCTGTTTTTCTGGTTGCACTTGCAGTGAAGCTCAGATACTGCATTTGTGCATTAGGGCTGGTCTTCACTGAGGTGGCAAATTTGCTACCATCAGATTGATTTCTGAATGAACTGATTGGGTCTGTGAAGACTCGCTCAGCTGATCAGGAAGCTCCTTGGAAGACTACTCCTGAAGAAGGAGTACCATTGAGTTCAAGTGCCATAGGACTCCTTGTTTGTTTTGCTGATCTAGACTAACATAGTTACCTCTTTGGAACTTGATTATGCCAGGGGTGTCTCTGATGCCTAGCACATGGGCACATGCCCTGAGTCCTGGTGCCAGTGCTGCGAGTGCGCGGGGCAGCCCCTGCCTCTCCTGGCCCCATCACTGATCAGGGATCTGGAGCTAGGGTGCCCACAGCGGTGCCTTACTCTCCCAGCCATGTCCTGCCTGGGGATCCAGGCTGAGCCACTCCCAGTGGCACCTGTCTCTCCCTGCCGGGGATTGAGGCCGGGCCACCCATGGCAGTGCCCGCCTCTCCTGTCCCCATTCCCGGCCAGGGATCTGGGGCCAGGCTGGCGGTGGCAGGAGCTCAACTCCAGATTGGGCCTAGGAGCCGGATCGTGGCCAGAGAGCAGGGCTCAGGGCTGGAGGTGGGGCCTGGGCCCAGGTCTGGGGTCTTTCCCTGGGAGAGAGAAATTACTTGACTACACAAAGAAAAGTTCACACCAAAACTGTAACGGAGCATCAATTTTGTCAATTAATCTTCCTGGGAGATACAATTGCCTCCAAATCCTTTCACAGCTCTCAGTTTCAAAAAAGTGATTTCTTGTTACACAGCTCTTGTGCATTAAAATATAAATTCTCAATCAAGTTAACTTGTGAATAAAATATTGCACCCTGGAGGGGATATAATTGAGCCGGACTTGAGTTAATAATAAAACAACAGCAATACACTTATGTAGCAACCTACCTCCAAAGACTCTAAAGTGCTCTGCAAACACTGCCTCTTAATAATTAGGCACAATAAATAATGTCAACTAACTATAGAGAAATGAGGGACAGAAGGGTGAAGAGACTTGTAAGGTGACAGTGAAACAATGACAGGGTTTGGGCTAGAGCTCTTTAATCCTGAATCCTAATATTTTGCTCTAACCCCTAACACTCAGGTCAGTGAAAAACCAGCTCAAGAATACTGTATCTGAAATACTATCTCCTTCACAGGAAATAACAAGCAGTCCCCACATATGTGATCGAACACATTGCAAAAGGGTGAAAACCATATGAGACATCCACAAACCATTGTAGTATAAAGCTACCTAGTGTGAAGTTAGGTAATCAATCTAATTCACATCTAAGGGCTAGACTTTCAAACTGCCATTTAAAACCAAGAATTGTGTGCCCAGGTGTGGGCAGCTTCCAGTCTTGCCAGGCAACATTAGACAGAAGCCCATGCCTAAGAGCAGTCAAATATTATAAAAAGTACATTAACACCAGCAGAAGAACCTTGCTCCCTCATTTAGCTGATGGATGCATGCTGAGGCATGCAAATGGGTTACCAGGAAGGAGAAGCGCACAAAGATTGAGAGACAATACCTTAGCGACCAAGGGCATGCTCATAGCAGTTCTAAAGCAGAAAAAGCAATGGAGAGAAACTGATTTCCACCACCTGACGATCTGGCCCTGAATGTTTTTAGGGCATAGTACCTGGATACAGGATCTTCTTTCAATTCAGACATAACTCAGGTTGTCAGCAACCAAAATTTACTGTCTGGCAGTTATTTAGCCGTCGAAATGAAATGAGTTTGGCAATTTCCAGTCTGTTTGCTGGAGGCAAACTTCTCTATTGCAGAGACCATTATGGTCCCCAGGCTACGGCAGTCCCAGCAGAGAGGCCAGCACCTGGATAGCACTGGAAGCTCCAAGACACTCAAAATCAGCTTTGGTTTGAGTTCAGCCTGCCATATTGTGTGGACGCCCTTTGCCACTCAATGCAGAATGTTATCTGTTAGTGTGACAGGCTGCCATGTAAGGCAAGTCATGTAGGATTTCCCTGTGCATCTGCTCGTTCCTGTTGTGGTTAGAGCAATGCAGAGAACCTGAGGATGGCCTGTGGGCTAATGGAGGAAGAATGAGGCTTTTCAAATTTGTGGATCTGTGTGCTCAGCTCCAGTTTGAAAAATGCTGCAAATCCCTTTGGATCAGAAACGAAGACCTTCAAGCACCTGTCAAGCAAACACAAATGCAGACGATACCAAATTATGGTAGACGAACTAAGGAAGACAGAAGGAATCTCTTCTTAGTGAGATGTTGAATGGGAGGTGGCTGCCCCGTATTTTTCACTCAGTATCTGACCATGTTTGTCTTACATCTGCATCTTTGCCATACCATGACAGAAGAGACAATTTAAAATCAACTACAAAAACAACGGTTTGCTGATATGAATGCGGCACCATATGGAGGATATGGGTGACGTGCTAACAATGCAAACAGAGCTGGTCTCAGCATATGGCCTACCATGCAGATAGCATTACTAAAAGCTAATTAGACAACAAACAAAGAGCGAAAAATCAAGACAGTCTAGATATAAAGACACTGCAGTGTGAAATATAGATGTCTGAGCTCCCTGTAATTCTCAGGTGCACTGGAATCCTGGAGTGGGAAGTAACTTGAGAATTGTGGGAAAAGAAGGAATTAAATGTGAGATTTTCAGAGCTACGGGAGAGATTCAGATGCCTACATTAAAATTAATTGGTGAATTGGGTGCCCAAATCCTCTCAGCGGCTTTGAAAATCTCAGTTGAAAAGCACATTGAAACAATGACTAGACTATAAACAAATAGCAGACTCAGAGTGAGAGGCTGGCACAAAGATCCAGGCAGAAAATGGCCACTGTGGGAGTCAGAATCTCATCAGCTGGCATGCCAGTGCCTACATATCTACAGAGATTAAACAAATGATCCCTGTAATGTGCTGATGCTCCCTTTTTAAGGGAAAAGATGTCAGAATCAAATTTTGTACACACTATTGTTATATCTATATTGGTGACACAAAATTAGAGAGACAATGTGGATGAGGTAACATCTTTTATTGGACCAACTTCATTTGGAAAGCAAGACAAGCTGTCCAGTTTACACAGAGGTGACCTGAAGGAGAGCTCTGGAAGCTCAAAAGATTGTCTCTCTCGCCAACAGAAGTTGTTCCAGTAACAGATATTGCCTTGCCTCTAGAAATGGCACGGCAAACTGTGGCTCTTCAAAGAAAAAGTGCGGCTTGCGGAAGAGCACGGCAGGGGAGGGCAGCATGGTGGGAGACAGGGGAAGAAATGTGATATGGTTGGGGACAGCAGAGAAGCAGCAGCATGGTCAGAGACGTGGCGAAAGCGCAGGATGGGTGCAGCTGACAGGGAAGCGGCGGCATGGTCAGACCTTGGGGGGCTGCAGCACGGTTGGAGTCAGCAGGGAAGCGGCAGCATGGTTGGGGACATGGGGAAAGAGCGGCGAGGTCGGAGGTGGCAGAGAAGTCGTGGCATGCTCAGAGCCAGCAGGGAAGCAGTATGGTCAGCGATGGGGGGGGGGGAGAAGTGCAGCATGGTTGGAGACAGCAGGGAAGCAGCAGCATGGTTAGGGACATGGGGAGAGTGCAGCATGGTCAGACGGGGGGATTGCGCCATGGTCGGAGATGGCAGGGAAGCGGCAGCGTGGTTGGGGTCAGCAGGGAAGCAGTGGCACAGAAGGGGATGGGGAGAAGTGCAGCATGGTCGGGGATGGCGGAGAAGTGGCGGCATGGTCAGAGCTGGCAGCGAAGCAGCGGCATGGTCAGAGAAATGGGGAAAGCACGGCATGGTCAGGGATGGCAGAGAAGTGTGGCATGCTCAGACGGGGGAAGTACGGAATGGTTGGGGATGGCAGGGAAGCGACAGCATGGTCGGAGCTGGCACAGAAGCAGCGGCATGGTCGGAGCCGGCAGGGAAGTGGCAGCACAGTCGGGGATGGCAGAGAAGCTCAGCATGGTCAGAGACATGGGTAAAGCTCAGCATGGTCGGAGCCAGCAGGGAAGCGGTGGTATGGTTGGGAATGGGGGGAGAAGTGCAACACCATCGGGGGTGGAGGGAAGAAGTGCTCCATGGTCGGGGACAGCAGAGAGCTTGGTAAGAGACAGCAGAGAGCATGGTAAGAGACAGCAGGGAAGCAGCGGCATGGTCAGAGACGGGAAGAGAAGTGCGGCATGGCCGGGGAAGCTGCGGCATGTTTAGATTTTCACATAGGCCCTAATGTAGTTTACTTGTTGTTAAAATAAAATTGTATTTTACAAGTCCTAAACATGACGTGGAGTAATAAGAAATGAAAATACAAACGAGAAAAGTTTAAAACTGAATGTGGATTATTTTCAATTTTTGGCATAACTTACCGCTGTGCAGCATTGTATTCCACAATGAAATTTGTTAAACTGAAACATTATGCAATACTTAGAGATCAGCACTTGAGAGAGCTTTTACATCCTGCATTGACAAGTTACTGCCCAGATTTTTAAAAAACTCGCTGCTAGCCTGCAGAGTTCTACATACAGCAATAGCTAAGGTTTTACTGTATGGGCCTAGTTTTCATGCTAACTTTAAATAATTATTAGAATCTGACATTAGTAGGATCAATATTTCCATGTTTTTACGATAAAATTAAAGTGTCCAATGAATTTTAAACTTAGTAATTTTGTAGTAGGTAAAAGTATGCGGTTATATGCCTCAGTGCAGCTCTTGAAGATTTAATAATCGACTTGCGCAGCTCTTGAGTTCCATAAGTTTGGCCACCCCTGATCTAATCCATTGGACAATGTGTCATTCATCTCAGAAGGAAGGTCAAAACAACGACAGAATAAAGACACTTTCTTCCACCTTCTTCAGCTACTTCCTGTTGATACATTTGCCTCAAATTCCTATGATTCACCACCTTCGCAGCCACTTTACAGCGTCAGAAGGCAGAGACAGTATACTTTTCCCAGAGAGACTGAACAGATATGAAGCACTCCCTCCATATGGATTATGGGTAAATTAAATTGGCTCCTTACTGACAAATCCTAATAGCATTTATTGCAGTGATTTGGACAAGCTGTTACTGTTTGCCATCCATCCAGAACTTTCATCATCTTGCTTCTCCCCGTGCACATGCCCGTGACATTTTTCATGGAAACTCTTACTTTTGATCTTTTTCCACCAACTTCAGAGCAGACTGAAAAGCAGGATGAATTTTTCATGAAAACTGTTTGAAAAATTAGTTGTGGGTTTTCCACTGAAAGACCAAAAATGATGAAAAACTGAATCCTGACCATTTTGACCAGCTCTGCTTTTGGTGTTTTGCCAATGAAATGTAAGTGGGGAGATGGCTATACAATGAGATGATCAGTATCTTCTCTCCCCAATAAATTCCCAGTGAGACAGGTATTGTAATCGAGCTTTTAGATAGTAGAGGAAAACCCCAAGGGGGTGGGGGATATTAGCTTCATTTCAACAGCCTATATTCGGGGTCAGCAACCCCCACAGGTGTGCCAAAGATGGCACACACCCGCCTATTCTGAGTGGGACACAAGGTTCCCACCACTGGCACCTGCCGAGGGTTGGGGGGAGCAGGGCTGGCACAGAAGCCAGCAAAGTTTGCTAACTCCTGGCATACATCAAGGGGAAACCTACCTGGAACTTGTCGCCCTTAGGATTTTCCCTCCTGATAGCTGTCGATGTAGAAACACACCTTTCTTGCAGCTGTAGGTTACTCCAATGTGTTTCTGCTAGTCTCTTTTGTTGGAACACAGGCCCTGATCCCACAATGAAACTCAAATTATCTGGAACCCTGTACCTAGCCCCAGTGATGTTAACTAAGAGACCACCACTCACACAGATCTTATTGCAGACTCAGAGTCTCAGACTGGCCCTTGCTAAGACAAAATGTTCCTGGTGCTGGCATTATACCATGTCGCATACTTGACTGGTGCATAGGGTCTTGGAGTCACTACTTTCTGACATGTTATAAAGTGTGATTTAACTAACTAACTAACTAACTAACTAACTAACTAACTAACTAACTAACTGCTGGCAGCAGCATCCCAGTGAGCAACCGTCTCAAGGAACTGATGCAACACAGAAGTGAAAGCATATTTGCTTGATGACACACAGAGCAATTATGGCTGCGCTGCAAATGTCTCTGATTGCTTTGTTATGTTCAGCAGGATGACTATTGGCCTATCTTTACTAAGTGTGTTTCTCCAGCACAGACTGCAAGCTTTAAAACATGATGCAGATTTCTTCTAGTGGTGGGTTTGTTTCCCTCAGTCCTTCAGGCTTGGGAAAGGTCCTTTGCCTCTCTTCAGACAGGGTTTTTCCTTCCCCCAGGCTTTGCACCTGTGGAGCTTTTCCTGACCAGCGTTCTGCTCCTTCTTCAACCCTAGCTGCTTCCAACCACACCTTGCCTCCTCTCACACATTCCCACAGCTCTCCTCTAGCTCACACTCCAGCTACACCCTTTACCTGTAGGAAAGGCTTTTTAACAAGTCTGGGGCAGGGCTTTAATTGGCTCCAGGTGTGCTAATTAACCTGGAATAACCACTGCTCAGCTAGAAGGGGAAAAAGCACTTGCTGACCCTGGGGCTAATATGGTGGCTTTCTAGAGCTCTCTGGGAACCCTCCAGTCTGACCCTGTCACAGTACCCGAAAACTTATCATCCCCCACACTCCTCCATCTTTTTGTCTCCAGGCAAAACTAACTCAGTTCTTTCGATCTTTCCTCATAGCTCATGTTGCTCTTCTCTGGACTTTCTGGAATTTGTCCACATCTGTCCTGAAATGTGGTGCCAGGAACTGAACACGGTATTCCAGCTGAGCCTAATCAGCACGGAGTAAAGCAGAATTATGTCTCGTGTCACGCATATAGCACTCCTGCTGATACATCCCATGACGCAGTTTGCGTTCATTACAAAAATGTTACTCTATTTAGTTAGATTTAACCTGTGAGCCGCTATGACCCCAGATCCCTTCTAGGCACATGCCTTCCTAGGCAGTCATTTCCCATTTTATATGTGCAATTGACTGTTTCCTCCCAAGTGGAGGACTTTGCATTTGTCTTTATTGACCATTTCTCTAGCTTGTCCAGATCATTTTGAATTCTACTCCTAGCTTCCAAAGAATTTGCAAGCCCTCCCAGCTTGCTATCAACCTCAATCCTCATAAGCCTACTTCTTCTGACTTACTGAAATCACTGATGAAGATACCGAGCAGAACAGCACTGAGGACTGATCCTTGCAGGTTCTGACTCGACAAGTTCTTCCAGCCTGACCGAACCACCTATCATTACTCTCTGGGAACAGTTTTCCAACTACTGCAGTTCTGCAACCAGCAATAGATTGTGTGAAAGAAGGATTAAATCATGACTGAATTTTTTTCCCATTACAACATGTGATTTGACCTTACCTTCCTTTATGTGCTGTTTCCCAGCGTTTGAATCTTAACAACTGCTCTGATTTGCTGTTATTGTATGACTTGACCCCCTGTCTTACACTCCCTTGCATTTATTTGCATCCCATTCTGTAAGTTTCCCCATCTTCAAAGCATCTGATGAAGTGGGATTACCTCCCATGAAAGCTCTTGTGATAAATAAATTTGTTAGTCTTTAAGTACCACAGGACTCCTTGATTCTTTTGCTGAACTACAGTAACATGGCTGCCCCTTTGGAACTCCATCTTGGTTGTATTCCTGTTCCCAGGAGGTGCAGGGTGCACATATGTTCATGACTTCCACTCAAGGAGTATGCAATTGAAAGCACTGCAGAAGCAGTGTAAAATGGTGGGAATACTTGGAAGGGAGCCATATGCGGGCTGTTCCACATGAGACTCATTATAAGCCTTGCATCACAAAACAGCATCCTGTGCTCTGTAGGCCACATCTTTCACAGTGACAGAATTTTAGAAAGGTCTCAGTTTTGAAAAACATTATTGACATTCATTTTTGTGTCCCTCCTCCAGTGAAGTTCCCATGAGTCCAACTAGCCAGGCTTCAGAAGCCCTGTTTACAAAAGGAGAAAAAGTGATTTAAAAAATGAAATTAGCTCAACTGAGTCAGTTTAATAGGATTGGAAACTCCCCGTAGCGTCACCTAGGTCCATAGCAATTGCAATTGCTGGTTATATTCCCTTAAGGTTTCATTGGGATCTCAGCTGTGACTTCCTGATCAGTGCGATTGCTAGGCCTCCTGGAGTGCAAAGGGACCAAAAAATCACATTTCAGCTGAGGGGACGAGAGGACGAGGCGTTGCAATGGTACAATTAAATTCTACCAGAAGGCAAGGGAGACAAAGGGTGAAGCAGGTCACGTGCAATGAAGAGAAAGTGCTGGATGTTATCTGGCTGAAATTATTTTGCACATTTCACTCATCAGAAAAAAAACAGAGAGGAGCTCACTTGATTCATGCTGGATGAAAACCAGGGTGGCTGAGGAATAGACAGTGTTTCATCAGTCAGCCTCGATGCTGTTACTCAGATGGGGGACGGCAGCTCAGAGCATTCTTGGTGCGCGTTCTCATTGCCCAGGCACCCTGGACGCGAGGGAGATGCGAGGACAGCACATCTACAAACAAACAGTTTGAGCTAATGGGACAGCAGTTAGTTTTGGCCCAAAGGGAGTTCACACGCTGTATTGTTTTAGTAAATGACTGTAAATGGAGCCTGCGGTGCAGGGAACAGGATGGAGAGAGACCAATGGGAACCAATTCACTCAAAGTAGCAGGGGAAGAGCATCACGCTGGGCTGGTGCTAACAGGAAACCAACTGCTTCGCATACATCAGCACCTCATCATATTAACACTTTTATTACCACCACATCCTTTAGCAGCCACATCACAGACAGTGTGAGAGAGAGACGATGAGACAGCGAGAGCTCCTCAGCTTGGCTGCAAGAACTCACCCTCTCACCAGAGGCAGCCACGCTGGCACCGGGTGTTGGTGTGTCAGAGCGGTGCTGAGGCTGCTGGGGGCCATGGGGGTGGAGGTTTTATTTTCGTTTAAATACCAAGGCTTGGGCATTATTGTCAATGGGGCCAGGCTGCTTACAGCCATAGGAAGCACTTCTCTGGCCTGATGCGTTACCAGTGTTGTGGACATTCATTAAGCCCCCTCCACCTCCAGTGGGGTAGGCTCATGTTCTGACCATGTTCCAGATGGGGAAACTGAGGCACAGAAGGGGAAAATGACTTGTTCAAGGTCTCACAGAGAATCACTGGCAGATACAGAAATCCTGGACCAAACTCCTTCGTGGAACGCAGGAGTCCTGATGCCATTAGTGCTCTCATAACAGGGAACAAATCTTTACAGGCTCATTTCCTCCTGCTCCTACATTTCCAATCACCCTCCATACAAAAGCATGGTTTGTGTTCCTGTTGGGGTGGTGGTGTTGGCTGGAATACTTTCGGAGCACTGTGACAGTCCTGCAGAACATTAAAGGTTTGCTCCATCCTAGCACAGAGCCTTAAGGCTCTGGATGTGCTAAGATGCGTCTTAAACAGTTTCCTGGCATCTGCATGTTTTTGGATGCAGCAACGACACTTGAAAGAAGTTTGTTGATACGGAGTCTCACTGCAACGGGTATATAAGAGGCGCAATGGCTGAACTGCTCTGACTGTGTCTCTCTACAAAGGGAAGATGGGAATTGCATCTAGAGAAAGCACATTCATTGTGTAAATGCTAGCTTCTAACCATGGGGTGTGTATGGCTTGGTAAGAAGAGCATTCAGAGTCCTTTGCCATCTCCCTTTGCCCTGCCTGAAGGTTGCCTCAGCACAGTATTACACACATCCGCGACTACAGATTGAGCAGGGCTGGTGGGTGGTCTAGGACATTCTCAGTCTTCTCCCTTTCAGGAGTTTCAGTCAGGTAGGGAATGAGGCTTTGTAGGGGAAATGCTCACAGACCCTTAATGGCAGCAGCGTCGGAGGGTCCAGCTTCAACTGGAGAAGACAGCAGTTTGAACACAACTGCATCACCATGCATCTGCTGGGGGAAAATCCCAGTTCACTGGAGTTGGTTTCCAAAGAAGAAACCTCTCCAGCTGTAGGAGTCAGAACAAACAGCTGGATGAAAGGCAATGGAGAAGGTGCCCTAGAGATCTCTGGGAATCAGCAGTGTGATTGCCAGGCCTCCTGGAGTGCAGGCAGCCCCGACAGTAAATCTCATCTACAATAAAACCATCATCATCCTTTCCATGTGGGAGAGGAGACCATGGGGCTGTGCTGAAAGGCAACATAGTTCTCTCCTTGGCAGAGCACTGACGCAATGGTGGAACTAACACCACCTTTTAAATAAGCTGGCTCCCCTGAACACTGCCGATGGGGGCATCTCATCAAGGTCCCACACTGCAAACTGAATGCTGCAGACAGACTCCAGTGGTGCCACCCTCATGGCACTCAGGGCTCCTCCCATGGTGCCTCGCACATAACAAAACCCAGCACCAAACCACAGGATCTGTTCATTTAGCGTCTCATGGGTTTAAATCTGAACCAGCAGATGACAGGGAAAGGTTCAGAGGTACAAATGGTATCTAGCTCCTACTGGAAATCAGTACTATCTGCCTCCCACATGTGCTTTGAAAATCTCCCCCAAAGCTAAAGAAGTAGTCAATAATGCCATCTAGCTCTTATCTTGCACTTTTACCTGTAGAGCTCAATCACTACCCCCATTTTACAGTTGGGGAAACTAAGGCAAAGAGCAGTGAAGTGACTTCCCCAAGGTCACCCAGCAGCTCATTGGCAGATTGGAGTACAACCTTGGTCTTCTGAGTCCTAGTCCAGTGCTCTGTCCACTAGGCAACACTGCCCAAATTGTGGCATGCATTGAGTTGGAACGGCAAGTCAATTAACACAATGTCATTATTTGTAAAAGCTGGCTCTGTCCTAGCTTATTTCCTATTGCGATGCCCATCACTGCGTTACAGTGAGGACCGCATGTGTTCTAGGCCAGTGGTTCCCAACCTGTGGTCTGGAGATCCCCAGGGGTCCACGGACATTTTGCAGGGGGTCCGCGGAGCCTCTCCCTACTGGGGCCGGAATCCAGCTACAGCCCTGAGGCTCCCTGCCATGGCTGCCTCTCTCCACCCATGGCCAGATACTGGCAGGGGAATGGGGCCATGGCAGCTCCCTGGCAGGGGCCATTGCTTCTGCGGCTTGGCTCCCCAGCGGCACGGGCAATGGTGATGGCAGGGCTGCTTGCCTGCTGTCCCAGTGCTGCGGGCCAGATTACATGATCAGCCAGGGGGCCGCAAAGATTTTTTTGTTAAAAAGGGGTCCCCAGCCTGAAAAAGGTTGGGAACCATGGTTCAAGGCCCTACAGGATACACCAGCCAGCCCAGCCCAGGACAAATCCAGCTATTTCCTTGGCTCCCTGGGGCACATGTCCACTGTTCCAGGCCACTGATCGACACATACACACGCACACCCCCTTATCACGAGTCTTGCAATGCTCAGTTTCTGTTACAGTCAACTGCTGCAGTTATGGTACCAAGAATCTCAGCTTCCATGTCAAAAATAGTGGCTGGCCCTCACAGCTATCGAGAACAACCTGACATCTGTAATATCTGTCTGTCCCACAATAAGCCTCTTGTCTCCCTTCCTAGCAGAATTAGCCACCCAGGTTCAGAGCTCCTGGTACAGGCATCTCCCTGTTACAGAGGATGGGCTAGCCTAACGCCACTCCCTGGGGAGAGTCATTACAGAGATACTGAGAAGTTTCTGCTCCCAGTCAGAAAGCTCCCCGAAGCTGCCCAGGTACATGCTTACCCCAGGGTGAGAAGAGCTTTGTCCCCCGCAAACACTCAGCAGGGCTCAGCAGGGCTGGTGGGGATGCATGGGGAGGAACCCATGAGAGACAGCACGGGGAGGGGGATGAAGCCCCCGGCATCACTGTGACTCTCACTTCTCACGGAGACTGCCAACCTTGGGGAATGAACCATGCTACATTCTTCCCTCCCCTAGCACTAGCCAAGGCTCTGCATAGCTCAGCCCACCCCATGCCTGGTACTAGCCTAGTCCCAGGGCTCCATGTTCTCCAGATCCCACCCTACCCAATACTTGCTATCAGCCCATTGGCTTCAGGCACCAAGCAGCAGGGCAGAGAGAAATCTGTTTATTTCATACAATAAGCCAGCTGCAAATCAATATATGTCACACCTGCCTAGGCCTAGGTGAAACAGGGATATTAGCTATCCCAGAGGGGGTGGCGGTGCAGGCACTTAGATACAATGGTGATGGGAGTTATGATAGAAAACGAGATGGGGATGGATGGTTAATGTGTCCTCCTCTGTGACCTAGCACAGCACACCATCTTGCCTCTGCTCGGCATGGACTTGCTGGGACAGCACAGGATCCCTAGACAGATGGTCTCTAAGAAACAGATTACAGGGGCTCAGCATGGGCCCATTGATGCTAGCAGGTCTCCATGCAGGCATAGAGGTCTTCCTACACAGATAACTCAGCTGGATTGAGGTTACATGGCTGGATTTAAAACTGCGAGGCAGGGAAGTTCTCCATTTTACTGATGGAGAACTGAGGCACACAGACCAAGGGATTTCCCCAAGGTCACACAGGAAGTCAGTGGCAGAGTAGGCACCAGAATCAGGGTCTCAGGTCCTAGGCTAGTTCCTTAAGCATTGGGCCACCTCTCCTCCCTGCAGATATGATAGCCAGAAACATGAGCCATTCTTATTTAGGATTTGCATAGCAAACAGCATCAAGCACCCTGGCTTCACTGTGCTAGGTCAGTATGTATGCAGAATGAAAAGATGTGCTCTGCCCCAAAGAGCTTCCAGTCTCAGTATGAGACAAGAGACTCCATGTGGCTACAACAATCCAATGGGGGAACACAATGAATCAGTTAGCCTGTTACGGTTACTGTGATGAGCAATGATTACACCCCATCAGCTGCCTACTCAGCAAGCGTGAAGCATCATGGTACAGGCAGGCTACAAGAAGAGATTTAGAGGAGCATAATGTATTGAACCTGCAGATTTTTAAAGGGAGCTGCTCCCATGCAAAAGGAATGATGTGAGAGAAAGCAGAAAGATTATTTATTTCATTTCAATTGCCAGCCCTTTAGGGTGGGATCTTCTACTACTCGGTTTACACACAGAAGTTAAGTAAACACGGCCCCAATCTGGGCTCATCCCTAGGCACTGATATAACAGCATAAATCATAATAAAGGTGCTTGCTTGAGAATTTGACAAATGGGAGCTGCCAGCATTGCTGATGGAAATAGATACAAATAACCCACCTAGCCCTGCCCAGGGGGAGACTGGCCCTTTACAATCAGCCTTCCACAGCAAACAGGACTGGTCCTGGGATTGCCAGTTTTCACTTTGTTACTGGGTCTTCTGAGTGACAGCAAGATGTTTTGGAGAGTGAGAGCAAAGCAGAGCTAACTGCCAGGCAAAGAGAAGGTTGCAGGTAAAAACAAAAGTAAGTAAAATAAAACATTCCCTTTGCAAGGCGTGATATGAAAACAAGCACTTGAATCAGTCACCTTGAGCTATGCCTGAGCCACCAAACTCCAAGAGCCTAAAACCATTTTTCACAATCTGGAAAGTGCCCAGGTGAGCTGCAAGAGGTCTGCACTGGCAGCAGGTATATTTCCAGGCACTGCCAGACACACCCACCTTCTCCGCTCCCAGTTTGCTACTTTTCCACTGACCTTGAAAGGGACTTGGAGAGTTTTGGTGAAACTAGACTGCAAGCTGGTCTGCAGCTTCTGTGGAGCAATCTCTTGCACTCAAAAGTCCAGCTCTCCCTCCTCACACTACAGGACATATGGACTGTTTGGCTAATGGCGGAGTGAATCAGGGAAGAGGCCTGTATTGCCACAGACAGAACTTAAAATGTGGATCTAAATATGACGGGAAGGGCAGGTTTGGGTTATGGGGCTGATCCTGTCTCCGCTCAAGTCAACACGAAAATTCCCATTGATGTGATAATCCTTGGATGAGGACACAGGAGAGCTGATACCACTGCATGACCATGGCCAACCCATTGGGGGATGTAGACGTGGCAAAACTGCACCACCAGAGAGTCTGGTTCTACTTATTCAGCCTCGTGTTACTGTACTAAAAAAATAGCCTTTTGAGACTTGAAACCCACCTCCAGCCTGAGCCAAACATCTACACAGCTATCTTTGGTGCTGTGACGCAAGACCCATGTGCCCCAGTGTGTAGACCCAAGTGCCATGGGTTGTTTTGGCTGTGTAGGTGTACTCAAAGGGCCTGTCTTCACTGCCGAGCTAACTCAGCCTCTTACTAAGATGCCACAGCTAACCTCCTCTTGTCCACACATAGACCCTCTTCTCTGAGTCTGGTGGCGACTTAGCTGGTCTGGCCTGGGATACAGCTCCTGTTTAAACTCAGATTGGCATACTTTGCAGTGAGGATGCAGGCTAGCCCACTCCAGGGCCTTCTCATAAGTCCCCCAGAAAGACAGCTAATCACCCCCCCCCACCACGATCAACCAGGAGAGAATCAGAGAGCAGCTCAGCTCCCTGCATCACAAGGAATCACAGGATATCCCTAGACATCCTAGCAACACAGACAGGGAGCACAGAACCAGGGAGGGCAAAGTAATCCAGAGAGAGATTTGCAGGGTGGCTGCTCACCTCTGGGCTAAGCCAGCCCAGCCCCCTGAGTGAAGCTGGTAGTGAAAGCATATGCATACGCATAGCAACTCTGTGCAGCCTCAGCTCCCCATCCTCACATTGCCTTTGTCTATTTTTAGCCCATGACCTGTGTGTGTAGCTACAGTGTCACACAATGAGGCCTTCAGCTTGGTTTGGCCTGAAGGTGACCTGGTGCGACAAGTAATAGTAACATAGTGATGGCCATGTTTAATTTTCCTTTGAGACCATGAATAGGCCTTGCTTTGCCCTCACAGAATTAACCAGTGAAAGACTTACTCAGACAGATGCTTTTTCTCTTAGCTGGGCCTTACTGCAAGGTGACAGAAAGAGAAGACCTCTGGGGGAAACTGAACTACCATGAGAAGTCAGCTTTCGTTAGAGTGACCTTGTCAAGAGAGCCAGCTTTTCATTTGTTTTGGTGATATGTGCAGGATAGCTTTCTTCTGCTGAACACAGGCATGCAAATCACACTTCATTTACAAAATACGTCAGATGCACTGGGAACCCTCAGGCATGCAAATATTGCTCATATGCAAATATTGCTGGACCTGTGCACAAAGTGCATTGTACTAGCGCAGTTCAGGAGAACAGCTCTGGCTGCACGCAGAGTCAAATGTAACTCAGACATTTGTACAAGCTTGGTGCGATCCTTCTGCAGCATGTTGAACCAGACTTGGGTGTTGACATGTCCTCTAGGTAGCCTGGCTTGATAACAGTGATCTCTGCTGAAGGTGCGAGAGCAAAGTCCATTCTTTCCTGGTACCATGGGAGACTGAAAGGCATTGGTTTTATCTTTTCTCCCAGTATGGGTCTGCTGCTCTCTGATTACTGCTTTGGGGACCTTTGATAGATGCACTGTCAAACCTCCGTTTATCTGAGAAAAAAATCCTGAAAACATTGGGTTTGTAGACCCACCCACCCCACCTCCCCGGGAGGGGAGGATAAGAGCTAAAGGCAAATGACCTTAATGATACTCAGAGGGATTCATGGGATCATCTTAAAAGGATTTATGGGGATTTTTTTTTAATGAGCTAACAATTTGTCTTTTTACCTCTACTTTTCGCAGGTTTCTTAGTTTTACAACCTTAAGCAAAAGAGTTGTGTGGGCTTCTTAATGTAATAATGACTTAGCTCTACTAGACAGTTAGACTGCAAGGGCAATGTATTTTAAAACATCCTTTGCAGGTCAGAAGCAGACAGCAGAGCCTTTGAACAGATGGTCTCATTGACTGGGACTGTAGTGCCAAGCTATTAGCTAGCTAGTGGAAGTGCGTGCCCTCAATTACACTAAATTTTTCTTCTACCAGGGTAAGATGTGACATCACCACCATATGATTTTGCACACAGCAGGTGCAGTTAACTAGGTGGATCAGGATTCAAAGAAATCATCCTGACTGGTTTGTTTTAAGGAACGTGGCTCCCAGGAGATGACAGGCTTGTATACTGTGCATGGTGGATGCCAATTCCCACTCACAGCACAAGTGTGTTCTGCACTCCTGTCTCTTTCTGGATCAGTGTACAGCACCCAGCACAGCTAGTGGCTCACATCACAGCCTGGCCCAGGGATCTGACAAGGCGTACCAGTGCAACTCATCATCTCCCTGTGCCAGGTACTCTCACCTTTAGCACAAAGGGTTTGCTGGTGGGCTGCTTTACCATGCCTTTTCTTCCTAGTTACTATAGCTCTGGAACAGGAAGTGGATGTTGTTTCCCTACCAGGCATTTGATGTGAGTGGATTCAGGGCTGGTCTAGGCATACTTACTGGGTTGGACTAGATGACTTGGTGAGGTCTCCGCCAGACCTATGCTTCTATGATTGAAAGGCACAACTCCACTGGCAGTTATGCCAAGCCCATGCCACTGAAATATTTTGCGATACAACTGGACACTGGGAAAGTTCCCCATGGTTCCATGGGGCAGACTGTGATCTGTCTTTCTGCACGTGTGTGGCAAGGTGGGTTGAAGAGAGGAGGGAGGTGCCAGAAATTTCTCTGGCCTTGCCACAGGCAACACAAGGCCAGAACACGGCAGCAATCTCTGTGAGCAAGTCTTCACCTGCTCTGAAGGGCAACTCATTCAGTGAAACAAACATGAAGTCCTGTGGCACTTAAAGACTAACTAATTTAGTAACGAGCAAGGAGAGGTCCAGCACACCAGGGGAAGAAGTCAGTACCAGATGAGGCTTTGAGAATTCTTTTCTTCTCACACCTGAGCATCAGCAGTAGTTCAAATAAAGCAAGGAGTCTTGTGGCACTTAAAGACTAACAGATTTATTTATCTCATGAGCTTTTCTGTCCACATATCTGTACAAAAGACATCATCATAGGACCTAATCAAGCCAGCTGCTCCATCAAAGGGTCCTTCACCTGCTCATCCACTAATGTGATTTGTGCCATCATGTGCCGGAAATGCCCCCACGCCTTATACATTGGACAAACAAGACAGACCCTACGCAGAAGGCTTAAAGCTCATAAAACTGGTATCAGAAATCATAACACCCCCCCCCCTCAGATGCTGAGCACTTCCACCTTCCTAATCACTCCATTGATGACTTGTTAACGATGGTCGGCAAGAAAATCAAAGCGACATCAATACTTCAAAGAGAAACAGCTGAAATCGAATTAATATGCAAATTAAATTGTGTGAAAGCAGGGCTGAATCGTGAGTATGGATTCTTTTCACATTATAACAGGTAATTTGACTTCACCCTCCCTCTGTATGCTGTTTCCTAAAGTTTAAATCCTTCAAAATGCTCTGATTTGTTGTTGCAGTCTGACTTGATCCTATGTCTTACACTCCCCTGCATTTATTTTCATCCAATTCTGCAAGTTCTGCCTCTTCAAAGCATCTGATGAAGTGGGATATTCTCCCACAAAAGCTTATGCGATAAATAAATCTGTTAGTCTTTAAGTGCCACAGGACTCTTGCTTTTTTTGCTTTACTAGACTAACACAGCTGCCCCTTTGGAACTCAGCAGCAGTTCAAAGGCTCTGCAGATCAGACCCTGCCCTCAGTGATACCTGTACAGCCCCACCGCTGGTGCTAACTCACTGGAACTTAGCAAACAATCCTGTTGACACAGGAGAAGGAACAGATTCCAGCTTTCCTTTCCGAGGAGGGAAACAGTTCAAGCACTACTGCTGAGTCTGGATAAATATGTGCAGCTGGCCCCCTGGAGGACGGGTGATTTTTGGGAGGAGAACAGCACTTTCAGTTTCCCAAGGTCTCTGGCCTCTGAGTTAGCAATGTCTGTCTGTCCTTGGGAGGAAAAGTTCCCTTCCAACTGGTCTTTCTTCTTGGCCAGTTTCCAGAGTCCCTGTGCCAGATTCAGCAGGTCACCAGTCAGGTTGCGCTGGCATGACTCACACAGGTCACAGTAACTCCTGAGCTCCAGAGTTTCTAGCATTTAACTTGACAGTTCTCACCCTGGAAAAACCAGCATCTATGGGGCCAGCTAGTGCTTGTGCTCAGTGCGCAATGTCAGCTCTGGGTAGAAAAGTGACTTCTTTTCTAGACGGGTCAGGTATAGCCTGAGTGTTGGCATCGCAAGTTTCACGCCCGCTAATGACCTGGGGCTCTGGCGCACGTCCATAGTACTAGGTGGGGGCAGGGTTGATTCATTCTTCTCCTGCTCAGAGATGGATCAGGCCATTGGGAGCTCTTTTGTACTGTAATGAAAAGAGAAAAATCCCACAAGCCCTGCCCCAAATGATTATATAGTATTTGCTTTACAGAAGCTTTTAGAGTGACCCCACTGGGATCGGAGCCTCATAGAGCTAGACTCTTTGTGTTGACAGAGCTCTCCTCTTTCTGACCCTGGAAAGTCTGTAAGGAAGGAATTGACTTTCCATTAGGTGTAAGTACACCACACAGCACAATGAGGCCCTGAAATTGAGCAGTGGTCAGGTTTTGGCTGATCCCTGAGAAATTCATAGCCATTAGAGAGAGAGAGAAGACTCAGTAGATCATCACAGCCACCCTCTGGCCAGAGAGCAGAGATTAACTTGAACTAATGATAAAAGACCAAAGCAAAGAGGTTAAGTCCTTAGACATTCTACCCAGTATCTTACCTTGGGAAAACTCAAGGGACGAAGGACACTACAGAATAGAGACTGGACAATTAATAACCCAACAGGAGGAAGACTGTATCTTTCCATAATAAAGAACTAGTCTCTGTGAGGAGGAGTCAGCCAAGGATGAGAAGAGGGTTTGAACAGTCTGTCTTTGAACTTGATTCTGAAACTTTAACCAGAATCCACAGCACCCTGCTTCACCTCATTGACTTCAGTGAGACTATTCAGGAAAAAAGATAATATTCATACGTGAGTGAGCGCATCAGAGTCTAGCCCTAAATGCACCACCCCACCCTGCAACATTGCGGCTTTCTTTGGGGACTGTGACATTTCACCAAGTCAGAATTAATACCAAGACTTTGAAAGCAACAGCCCAAGAGCAACATTCTCTGTTATTCATAATCAATATATTTTATTTATTAAAGAGACAACCAGACAGACACGCCCAGCTGCGGTTACCCCTTGCCTGAGCAATTTCAACAACAGGCGCAAACAGCCCAGTCTAAAGACCTACATTCTTCATTTTCTTTGATGTTGAATGAATTAAAACCTAAATCCCACCAGAGCAGATGATGCAAATGGATCTCCAGATCTGGGTCCATTTCACATGGACAGAACCTTCTGCCACAGACAAATCTCAGCAGGTGTGCTCCAGGCAAGCTCCCTGTCATTCACTAGCAGGACGCGGGACAGACCAAACAGCCAGCCTCTCCCCTCTGAAATGGTTCAGATTCCACCCGAGTTTATTCCTCCGGGGAGAGTGAATCAAGTGTGTTTAGCTTGCCAGAGACTGGTGACTGAAAGGGAAACATCAGCAGAGTTCATGGGGTCTGTGAGAATACTGTGAAGTCCCAGCTGCACACGCTGGGTCTTTACTGGCTTTTGCTGTTAATGGGGCACAGACTGCCAATCTGGACCAATTCCAGTGGAAAAGGGAATAGCTCCTTCCCTGCCTCTTTCCCACAAGTCAAAGGCTTGAGACCTTTAAAGTCTGTATGGCTGCTTCGAGATTTCCGCACTGTTACACTTAAACACTCCCATGGTGAGAGAAAAGGGACAGAAATAAACAAGCTCATCATAGAGCTCTCCAGTAAAATCAGGCCACTGTAGCATGATGACCTTTCCTCCCTGGCCAAAGCCTCACTGTCGAAAGCCCAACTCAGTTACAGTGATGGCCCTTCACTTTGCAGGTTCATTAGTTTATCCATTTGTACTGCAGAGCAGGGATCCGGACTTACTCTGCACTGAGATACTGGTCACAACTGGCCACACCTGAAGACGTTTATTTGAACTTCCTCCCCTGGACCTTTGGAGGTTCAGATAAAATCAAACCTGGATTCAAACTGCCTCTGGGATTTACAAAACCAACCCGTCTGGTGAGCTTGTGCAGAACCAAAAGCACTTTGACTTTTTGTCCATTTCTGCTGTTAATTAACTGTCACTGGGTTGAGAAGTGACAGAGCACCACATAGGTCGCTGGTAAGATGCTTTCATACTGCTAGGACAGGGTAACAATGAAGGTGAAAACAAGTAATTTCTGATGGATTAACATAGAGGATACATGCCTTCCATTTTTGTTACAGGTAACACATCAGACATTCTGGGTGTGTTTGTCCATCCACTGCAACTGAGCAGAACAGCAAAGACAAGGGATAAACAATACTGTCAACCCTCACAATCTGATTACAAGACTTGTGATATTCAGTGTCTTTCTTAAAGCCCAACCTCCTTGGAGTCAGGTTACAAATTATCTGACAATCTCAGCTCCCAAGTTAAGTTAAAAGTAAGTTTCTAGTCTTTATGGCTGCAGAAAAAAGTTTTAAAATATTACCCACGTGTGTTCTAAAGGGTCAGAAACCAGAAGACAAAAAATACCAACATTTAAGGGAAAAATCTTATGATTTTTTTAACCCATCTCCTGATTTTTTGAGGCCCCACCCCCACATGTTGGGGTTGACAGTGCATGATTAGGCTAATCTAGAGGTGTCACTACTGCATGAGCATTCAGAGACAGACGAGAATTCAAATAGATCAAACTAATTCAATCGGATGACTTTCCGGCATCTTTTAACTTTGAGGACGCTGGCACTTTCCAGACTCAGCCAGCAAAAGGCCAGATTCTGATGTCAGTGATGCTTGTGTAAATTTGGAGTAACTGGACTGCATCCATGGAAGTACTTTGGCTTTTGACTGGTGTAGAACCTAGCTGTATGCGTGTGTCTCCTCAGCATCCAGAGGTTGGAGAAAAAAGCAAAACCAGATGGGATTTGATTCTTAGTATTGCCAATGAGCAGATGAAATAACAGCAACAGCTTAGGGAGCAGTGACGCTTTCTCAGATACAAAATACAAAATGGCCCTGCACGTTGCTAGACCATGTCTCCGCACCTCTGGTATTCTTCCTTCAAGAGTCCTAGCTTTGCTGTATGTACAGGGACACATTCAAAGCCCTGCCTGCCTCTGAAATTTTGTGAGCAAGCAGCATGAGTTGTGCCCCAGCTCTCTGCATGACACTTTAACATTTAACCCTTCAGAGTTCACAGGGCCAATGCCCCGGGTTGGTTTCTTAGCGTATCCCCGTACAAAATGGGGCTGCAGCGAAAACAGATGCTGACGAGTTCTCGATGAGCGGGACAGAAAGTCTCCCCTCTGTGTTTAAATTTGCTGCAGAGCACATAAGAACTGTAGGGTGCTGTAGAAAACAGGAAGGCTTTATCTCCCATCCCCCCCTGCTGTCAGAGCCTCTCTCTTTTTCCCACTGGCTTGCTTGCTATAAAAAGCTATGCACTAGGCCAGTGGTTTTCAAACTTTTTTCCTCAGGACCCAGTTGAAAAAAATCACTTATGCCCGCGACCCAACAATTACATCTTTGAGCAATGCATTCCAGTGTTTTGGTGGCAGCAGGGGGTGCCGCAACCCAGTTCCTGATGGCCTATGACTCAGTACTGGGTTCCCAACCCCAAGTTTGAAAACCCTGCACTAGGCTGAGGAAGCGTGTGTCTGTCCACTGTGATCAAGCCTCCATAGCTCCCCCAGTATGCTGCAAAAGACCATGAAGTGTGGATCTCCCCGAGTAAACTTAGCAGCAGCTTTACAAACATCTTTTAGATATTTGCATTCAGATTGCAAGGGGCTGTCAGTAGCTTTTAGCTCCCCCAGCCTTTCACAGACACAGGACGCAAGCCTAGGTAATGACTGTGGGACAGCAATCAGTTTCTGGCTCGCTAATAAACCATTTTAATAACTGTAAAAAGATATACTGAGTTATAGCCCATCAGGACTGAAAATACTGAAACCCAGACACAAAGTGTGAACATACTTAAGATTGCTGCAATGAGTTCTATCAGAATGTCATGATGAGTTAAAAACCCCACCAAACCGTAACCAGGAAGAAGAATATCAATGCTAAACAAAGGTTATGTGCACGTGTATTTGACTACCCTTACTGCTCCTCAGTTTGCTAACATAATCGAGGAATGTGAACACTAATACTAGATGTCCAATAACTTTAACCAAAAGTCAGCTGCATAAAGACTATTAGCAATGTAAGTACAGTGCTGTATGTTACACATGGTGGCCAAAAGTTTCAAATTTCAGGATCTAAAGTCAGACAACAAAAGCCATATTTCATCACCCAAATAAAAATACACTGATTTTCAAAAGTGTTGAACACCAATAGCTTTTTCTGAAGCCAATTTTAACTGTGAGTGCTGAGTACCCTGGAATGTCAGACCATTCTAATTACACTAGCTAGGTATTAAATAGTATTACTTGGACTATGATAGTACACAGGAGCCTGGTCACAGACAAGGATTGCAGGGTGCTAGGTGCTGTATAAACACAGAACTGACTGCCGAACCCATTTGAGAATCCCAGCTTTAGATCCCTAACTTTGCACAGCGAAAGTCAGCAGTGCTGACCTAGAGAGTCACTGAAGCAATGTCTCAGTTGTGTATTGCATCAGATGCCTGCCAGCTCTCTTTGGGTTCTGATCACATGGAAGTCAATCATCAGAATGTCAGCGATCTGCAGGTAGATAGGTGTAAGCACCAGCTCTTCTGGACATTGTTCACATCCCACGATGCAGGCAAGTTATAGCTACGGGAACTCTGTGTTTTAAAGTCTTTTCCTTTTACTTTGGGAGGGGCTAAGACTAGAGCCTTGCGACCAAGAATGGTTCAGCTCTGGATACCACTGTATCCAACTCCCAAATTTGGTGTGTGCTCGCACAGAAAAACCTACCAGGGTTTGTCCAGTCTCTGTCCTGGGCAGGCCAGAGAGGGATGGGTATAACTAACCCCTCAAAAGTCAGGTTTAAATTTTACTGACAAAGTCAAAAGTGGTTCGGAGCACTTCATCCAGGACCAGGCCTACAAAATATAGGGAGAGAAGCCAAGATGAAAGACTCTGGCTTGGTCCCAGCTCTGATTTCAACATTTACCTGATGAGGATGATCACTTCGTTTCATGGCTGCTGAGCTGAGCACACACCCTTCTGCAATTAACACCACACAACAAGAACTGCTCGTGAAAACAAGAAATCGGACAGCACCACTGCTGCAGAAATGACTGTTGTGGTGTTACTCAGCTCCAGTCCCTACTGGCAGCAACCAGAGCTAGTTAACTATACAGTTAATTGTAACAAGGGTTGGTTAACCAGTCAGCATGAGTATTTGTCTGTACAGATATAGCTGATGCACCATCTGATATAGTCCTCATGCAGTTGCTGGGTTACTGTTCATATCCTCCACAGTCCCTTAATGTGCATACATAGAAATCATATTCACAATATTTACACAAACAGGCCACAGAAGACCAGTGCCCTGAATCAGACACCACTTTTTGGCCCCTGCCTCCCAGGAGGGTGCTATTTTGTGGGGATGAAGGAGACAGCTGGACCTTTGGTCTGAACTTCAAAACCACCAAGAGGAACCGAGTCACTGAGGATGAAAAATATGACAAACACCCTGACCTGGAAAAGGAGAGGGGCGGGGGATTAAAGGGAGGGATTAGCCATGGAAAAACTGAAGGTCATCTTCAGCTAGAAAGAAATGAGGTAACGCTAACAGAGCCAGCTTAAAACAAATTCGTGTGCTCCTCCCCCTCTCCTCCTCCCTCCCCTCCCCAAGTCCCAGGAGCACAACAGCTCCTTTTGTGTCTCCTGTGACCCAGTAATTATGAGTGTGGGAACGAGGTCCATCAGGGTACCCCGCACTGTTCTTCAGGCCTTGGTATCTGACAAAAGGGAGAGAGGCTGGGAAAGAAAAGCCAATGGGAGAACAGTTCAAGCTTGAGTTTTTCGAAAGGAGGAGCGGAGCTGGGGAGACAGAGGCATTGCTGGAATATCACTTTGCTTTTAGCTCCTTTCTCAAACTTGCTTTTCCACTTGGGGCATAGACCAGAGTTACAAGCAGTAAAGATAGAGACAGCATTTCCCTCCCACCGAAACATCCAAACAGAAGCCATTCCCATAAGATCTGACACTGGTTATCTCTCATGGCACATCCATTAAACACAGCCAGCATACCTCAGACAAATTTCAGAGGTAGTTTTGCTCTAGATACAATGCGGTGCACCCTTGAAATACAATGAAACACACAAGTCTGACATGGAGAAGTAAACCAAAGAAGACACCGAGTCAAAGAATCCAAGCCGGATAGAATCAGGTCCCAACAAGGCTCACGAGCGTCAGGAAAGTCTGAGGAACACATTTAAATACAAAGTGCTCTTCTAGTAGTTGCTATGCTCACTCTGGCTAAGAATTTTGAAGGTGCTTAGGGGACTGCAACATCCAATTCCCATTCCTTTGGCTTTCATTATCTCAGCTTCTCTCTGTTAATTTCTAAAATGTAGCTCATATGATACAAGGAACAAACTGCCATGACCCTTCTGGCAGCAGCCAACAGTCTTAGGCCTTGTTCCCACACAGACCCGTGCCTTGCACAGCATTGTACATGTGAGCAGGCCCACCACAGACACCGTCAGGCAACACTCATGCACAAAGTTAAACGGGTGTCTTTGCTGCATTGTAGCCCTAAGGGTGAATGAAACTGAATTTTGCAACTGAAGACCTGAATACCATGATGCAAAATCTGAACTAAAGCCTTTCCTCTGACACTCAGGAGAGTTAGATTTTGATGCTTAGTAAAGAAACCAACCACTGGAATTTAGTGAACCTGTAAAGTAATGTACCATGTAGCCAAACAACATTTTACATTTAGATCCTGGTGTTAAAATGTTTAAGAGCACCTTTTTGATGTAGAAGCCAAGAGCATATTTGGACGTCGACTGGCTGACCTAGTGAGGAGGGCTTTAAACTAGGTTTGAAGGCGGAAGGAGACCAAAGCCCACAGGTAAGTGACAATGTGGGAGACCTGCGGAAGGGATGGAACTTGCAGGGTGCTGGGACTGTAACACCAGGGATAAAAGAGAGGGTAGTTGGAACATGGGGGGGGGGGAGTCAAATAATTGTGTTAGATGTTGTAATGAAGCTTTAATACCTGAGACAAGTGTGAGAGGACAATGTCGGGAGAAAATGCAAGGAGGTAGAGGCAATAAAATTGAAAATCGACACAGGAAAGTAGGGCAATCAGCCTGGTATCTTAGGTGCCTGTACATGAATGCGAGGAGCCTGGGAAACAAGCAGGAAGAATTGGTAGTACTGGTGCAGACAAGAAACTATGATATCATTGGAATAACAGAGACGTGGTGGGATAACTTGCATGACTGGAGTTCTGCCATGGATGGGTAAAAATTGTTCAGGAAGGACAGGCAGGGAAGAAGAGGGGGAGGAGTAGCGCTATATGTAAAAGAGCACTATGACTGCTCAGAGCTCCATTATGGAAATGGAAACAAGCCAGTTGAAAGTCTGTGGGTTAAGTTTAGAGGAGAAGGCAACAAGGGGGATGTTGTGGTGGGTGTTTGCTATAGACCTCCAGATCACAGGCCCTGGTTCTCATGGGGGACTTTAATTACCCTGACATCTGCTGGGAGGCCAATACAGCAGTGGACAGGCAATCCAGGAAGTTTTTGGAGAGTGCTGAGGACAACTTCCTGGTAAAAATGATGGAGGGACCAACTAGGGGCCTTGCACCTCTTGACCTGCTGCTCACAAACAGAGAAGAATTGATTGGGGACATAGAAGTGAACAGCAACCTTAGCAGCAGTGACCACGAGATGATAAGAGTTCAAGATGCTGCTTAACGGAAAAAAGGAAAGAAGCAAAACACAGACCCTGGACTTCAGAAAAGCAGATTTTGTCTCCCTCAGGGAAGTGATGGGTAGGATCCCTTGGGAGGCTGATCGAAGGGGAAAGGCATCCAAGAGAGCTGGCTGCATTTTAAGGAAACCCTGCTAAGGGCACAGGAAGATACCATTCTGATGAGCAGAAAGAACAGCAAATGTGGAAGGTGCCCAGTATGACTTAAAAGAGAAGTCTGCACTGAGCTAAAGCATAAAAAGGAAGCTTACAGGAAGTGGAAGCTTGGATAGATGACGGCATATAAAGTTATTGCTTGGGACTGCAGGGATAAAATCAGAAAGGCCAAAGGCAATTGGAGTTGCAGCTAACAAGTGATTTGAAGTATACCAGGAAGGGGTTATACAAGTATGTTAATAACAAGAAGAGGATCAAGGATGGTGGTGTAGGTCCCTCACAGAATGGCGCAGGTATTCTCATGATGATGGATGAGGAAAAAGCTGAAGTGCTCAATGCTTTTTTTACTTCAGCTTTCACAGGCAGGGTCAGCTCCCAGCCCACTACACTCGGTATGGCAGATTGGAGAGAAGAAGAGAGGCCCTTGGTGACGGAAGGTCAGGTTAGGGACTACTTAAAGAAGCTGGATGTGCACAAGTCCATGGGGCCAGACGACCTGCATCTGAGGGTGCTGAGGGAGTTGGCCGATGAGATAGCAGTACCTCTGGCCATCATCTTTGAAAACTCATGGCGAACGGCGAAGGTGCCAGAGGACTGGAAAAAAGCAAATATAGTACCTATCTTCAAGAAAGGCAAAAAGGACGATCCAGGGAATTACAGACCTGTCAGCCTCACCTCAATCCCTGGAAAAATCATGGAGCAGCTTCTCAAAGAATCCATCCTGAAACACTTGGAGGAAAATAGAGTAATCAGGAATAGTCAGCATGGATTTACCAAGGGTAAATCATGCCTGACCAACCTCATCGCCTTCTATGATGAGATGACTGGATTTGTGGATGCGGGAAGAGCCGTTGATGTGATATACCTTGACTTTAGCAAGGCTTTTGATACGGTTTCCCACAGCATTCTCATTGGCAAATTAAGGAAGTATGGGTTAGATGCGTGGACTGTAAGGTGGATAGAAAACTGGCTAGAACAACGGTTTCAGCGTGTAGGAATCAATGGCTCCATGTCAAGTTGGCAGGCAGTAACGAGTGGTGTACCCCAGGGGTCGGTCCTGGGGCCAGTTCTGTTCAATGTTTTCATTAATGATCTGGATGATGGGATAGATTGCACACTTAGTAAGTTTGCAGATGATACCAAACTGGGGGGAACGGTAGACACCCTAGAGGGCAGAGACAGGATTCAGGGAGACCTAGACAAACTGGAGCAGTGGGCCAAGAGGAATCTCATGAGGTTCAACAAGGATAAGTGTAAAATCCTGCACTTGGGACGAAAAAACCCCATGTACTGCTACAGGCTGGGGAGTGATCAGCTAAATAGCAGCACTGGAGAAAAGGACCTGGGAGTCATGGTGGATGGGAAGCTGGATATGAGTCAGCAGTGTGCTCTTGCTGCCAAAAAGGCCAATGGCATACTGGGCTGCATCAGAAGAAGTGTTACCAGCAGATCAAGGGATGTGATCATTCCCCTCTATTCTGCACTAGTGAGGCCACATCTGGAATACTGTGTCCAGTTTTGGGCTCCCCACTACAAAAAGGACATGGACAAATTAGAGAGAGTCCAGAGGAGGGCAACCAAAATGATCAAAGGGCTGGAGCACAAGCCCTATGAAGAAAGACTGAAGGAACTAGGCTTATTTAGCCTGCAGAAGAGAAGACTGAGGGGGGATTTGATAGCAACCTTCAACTACTTGAAGGGTTGCTCCAAGGAGGAGGGAGCTCGACTGTTCTCGGTAGTAACAGAGGGCAGAACGAGAAGCAATGGCTTCAAGTTACAGCTGGGGCGGTCCAGGCTGGATATTAGGAAAAACTTCCTTACTAGGCGAGTGGTGAAGCATTGGAATAAGCTGCCTAGGGAGGTGGTGGAATCTCCATCTCTGGAGGTGTTCAAGTCCCAGCTGGACAAAACACTGACTGGGATGATCTAATGGGAGTGGTCCTGCTTTTTTTGGCAGGGGGTTGGACTAGATGACCTCGTGGGGTCCCTTCCAACCCTATGATTCTATGATTCTATGATTCTATGACTGGAAAAAAGCAAATATAGTGCCTATCTTCAAGAAGGGCGAAGAGGAGGATCCAGGGAATTACAGACCTGTCAGCCTCACCTCAGTCCCTGGAAAAATCATGGAGCAGGTTCTCAAAGAATCCATCCTGAAACACTTGGAGGAAAATAGAGTAATCAGGAACAGTCAGCATGGATTCACCAAGGGTAAATCATGCCTGACCAACCTCATCGCCTTCTATGATGAGATGACTGGATTTGTAGATGCAGGAAAAGCCGTTGATGTGATATATCTTGACTTTAGCGAAGCTTTTGATACGGTTTCCCACAGCATTCTTGTTGGCAAGTTAAGGAAGTATGGGTTGGATGTGTGGACTGTAAGGTGGATAGAGAACTGGCTAGATCAATGGTTTCAGCGGGTAAGAATCAATGGCTCCATGTCTAGTCGGCAACCAGTAACGAGAGGTGTGCCCCAAACATTTTCATTAATGATCTGGATGATGGGACAGATTGCACACTCAGTAAGTTTGTAGATGACACCAAGCTGGGGGGAACGGTAGACATGCTGGAGGGCAGGGAGAAGATTCAGGAAGACCTTGACAAATTGGAGCAGTGGGCCAATAGAAATCTCATGAATTTCAACAAGGACAAGTGCAAAGTCCTGCACTTAGGACAGAAAAACTCCATGCATTGCTACAGGCTGGGGAGCGATCAGCTAAGTAGCAGCACTGTAGAAAAGGACCTGGGGGTCATGGTGCATGGGAAACTGAATATGAGTCCACAGTGTGCTCTTGCTGCCAAAAAGACCAATGACATACTGGGCTACATCAGAAGAAGTGTTGCCAGCAGATCGAGGGATGTGATCATTCCCCTCTATTCGGCACTGGTGAGGCTGCATCTAGAATACTGTGTCCAGTTTTGGGCTCCCCACTACAAAAAGGATGTGGACAAATTTGAAAGAGTCCAGCAGAGGGCAACAAAAATGATCAAGGGGCTGAAGCACAAGCCCTGTGAAGAAAGACTGAAGGACCTAGGCTTATTTAGTCTGCAGAAGAGAAGACTGAGGGAGGTTTGATAGCAACCTTCAACTACCTGAAGGGATGCTCCAAGGAGGATGGAGCTCAGCTGTTCTCAGTAGTAACCAAGGATGGAACAAGGAGCAATGGTTTCAAGTTGCAGCTGGGGAAGTCGAGGCTGGATATTAGAAAAAACTTTCTTACTAGGCGAGTGGTGAAGTGTTGGAATGGGCTACCTAGGGAGGTGGTGGAATCTTCATCTTTGGAGATGTTTAAGGCCCAGCTGGACAAAACTCTGGCTGGGATAATTTAGTGGGAGTGGTCCTGCTTTTTTGGCAGGGGATTGGACTAGATGACCTCATGAGGTCACTTCGAACCCTATGATTCTAAGTCCCATTTCCAAAAACGACCTGAGCACTTAAGAACCTCATTTAAAGACAATAAGACTGAGACACCTTCCACCCAGAGCCTCAGTGGGAGTCAGCCTAAATACCTTTGAGGATTTGGGCTCAAGTGGACAAGGACCAGTTTTCAAATGTATTTAGGAGCATAAAGATGCAGCCAAATGTCTAGTGAGATTTTCAATAAGCATCTCAGCAAGTTCAGCAACTAAATCCCATTCTGTATTCATCTTTCAGTGCCTAAATCCCCTGCAAATCTGGGTTTAGGTTATTTTTCAAAATGGTATTTAGGCTCTGTCTCTTTTATCCAAAGGCCCTAAGGACCTCAGACCCAGCTGGAAGGTCAGAGTTAAGGCTGTTACCGAAATAGGCAGTATGTGACTTTCCGCACATCTGAATTTGAAAGAGATTGCAGGAGCCACAAAGACAGGAGGAATTTTGGGCAAGATTTTGAAAAGAGAGCAGCAGAGGCCTAACACTGCCTCCAATGGGAACAAAGCAAGGCCAAAGTTTTAATTCAGCATTTCCATATTTTTAATGCTTTGCATTTCTCGCTGTAACATTCTTAGTATTATTTTCTAGTGTGCAGATCACTTACTCTGTACATGCATTACTAAGTTAACTAATCCTTTGGTCTAGAAAATGCCTTTAAAATACTGGTGTAAAGGTATATTAAAAGCAAGGCAGATTACTGAACACAGCAGACTTCTTCATATAAACCTGCATGCATATTAGCTCTCTCTCCGTCCAGGTAAAACACACCATGCTTTCTTTTTCCATCTCCTCTCAGCAGACCCAGGGATGTGATGGTCCCTTGAGTATATCTACGTGTTGATTTGAGGACGCAGTTCTCAGCTCAGGGGGATGGGCCACAGGCCTCAGCTACATACCCATTGGAGATGCGTACACACACAGGCAGCTAATCCTGCCTGCTGCTCTATTTTTAGTGACTAGCTCAATTAGAGCTAGGGCTGACTTCTCTCCGTGAGTGCATCAGCTCAGAGTGTAGATGTACCCTATGCCATGCAGGCTGAGTGAAGGCATGGCACCCTTCTGCCAGGGTGAGTTGGCAGAACAAGGGCCGGGTTCTATGTTTAGGGGTTTCCAAGTAGTGTTACAGCACCAACTGGCTTGAGCTCCCACCCAGTCTCCTGGGAAATCATGCGCTATTCTCTGGGCACCCTGAAAGGGTAACGCTTCTCCGCTCGCAAGCATGAGTCTGAATGTAGTACACAGAACTTTTAATAGCAATAAAAACAGAATGTAAAAGGCCCAAAACCAAAAATCAGCACTGATCTGGAGGATCAGTGCAAAACAGGCTCCCAACATGATCCCACACAGCATAACAGCACATGTGAACTCAATAGCAAAACCAGCATTGATCTGGAGAATCAGTGCAAAACAGGCTCCCAACAAACCCTAGGGTATGTAGGGAGTGTCTCTCATGCCAGCTGTCCACAAGCACCGACCACTCACTCCATCCACTAGCACTGTTTCTTGGCTCCGCCCACTGTCCTCCGGCTCCATCCACCAGTCACTTGTGCCACCCAGCTCACTGCTGGCTGCTCTCACCATCCACTGGCTCCACCTGCTGTCCGTTGGCTCTCCCCACCAGTCAGCTGTGCTGCCCAGCTCACCACTGGCTGCTCTCACCGTCCACTGGCTCTGCCTGCTGTCCACTGGCTCCACCCACCAGTCACTTGCACCGTCCAGCTCGCCACTCTCACCATCCACCAGCTCCACCCGCTGTCTGCCAGCCTGCCCACCCGTCATTCCATCTGCTGCTCCTCTTCACCAGTGTCAGCTCAGAGAGAGAGTTCGCCTCTCAGTGATTTCAGCTCTGAAACCTCAAGTTGCTGCGAACAGCTACCTCCATTATAATAACAAAGAAGCCCTCAAAGAAGCCCAGCCAGATCTAGCATTTGACGGGGGGCCATGGGGTGAGACAAAATATCTCAAGCATTGCTCCAGAAGCAGTTATGCAAAACCCCACTCTGTCTTAAACTTTTCCAGGCTGAAATAGGCAGTGGCCTCTCTTACAAGTCTCTTGTTAGCTAAGGGTAGCGTTTACTCTTTAACTAACACAAACCAATTTGGAACAATCAGAAAGTAGCAAATTCACAAAAGACAGTACTTCATATTTCCCTTCAGTAGAATTACGGATATTGACAGATTTGTGATGAGATTAATACCATTACCCACTATTTCCTGCACCCACTATGCTAATACCTAATTGTGCTCTTTGTACTCATGCTAATACAGGACCCATGCAGATTAGCTGAATCCCCCAGAAGCTATCAGGCACAGCTTCTAAACTTGCCTTACAAGAGCTAGTGCTGACTTCTCTCCTTGAGTGCATCAGCTCAAAGTGTAGACCTACCCTATGCCATGCAGGCTGAGTAAAGGCGTGGCCCCAGCTGCTGGTGGGAGCTGCAGATCCAGCCTCCACACTTTGTTTCAGTGTGGGAGTCAGAAGCAACAAGAATAAGACACAATGCCGTCCATGGAATCTATTGTTCACGTAGCCCTTTGAGACTCTTCACAACATAGATTGCCCTATTATTCTGCAAGCACTTGTTACAACCCTTAGGTAAGCAGGAAGGCTATGCCCACAAGTGCAGACTTAATTTGATTTAAGTTAAAATCCAATTAAGCTCATTTGAAATAAAATCATTAAATTGATTCAATTTGAATTGCTTTAAGCAAAAAACCACCAAATTAAAATAGCAAGTCCAGACACAGGACTTGCTATTTCGATTCAGGAGAAGGGGACCATAGGAGGTGTGGCAACACGGCCCCCTGGCAGGGCCACATTGCCAACCAATCCCCTCTACTGGCTCTGCAGAGCCAGTGGCAGAGGAACAAAGCCCCCAGGGCAGAGATGGGGGGGCGCCCCTCCTCTCTGCCGCTTCACCAGCGGCAGGGTGGGGGGCACAAGTCAGGGCGCCCCTGTACCCCTGCTGCTTGCTGAGTGGCAGCGCCTGAGCTCTGAGGCACCCCAGTACCCCTGCCACTGGCCGAGCAGCGGGGGCTGAGCTCCGGGGTGCCTCGGTAGCCCCGTCACTGGCCAAGCTGTGGGGGCTGAGTTCTGAGGTGTCCTGGTACCCGTCGTTGGCCGAGAGGTGAGGATTCAGCTCCTGGAATGCCCTCATACCCCCGTTGCTGGCTGAGTGGCAGGGGGTAAGCTCTCAGGGTGTCCTGAAGCCCCCATTGCTGGCTGAGTGGCAGGGGCTGAGCTCTTGGGATGCCCCATACCCCCATCACTAGCGGAGCAGCGGAGGCTGAGCTCTCCAAGTGCCCTGGAGCCTGGCCCCTTCCCAGGCAGGGGGGGAGACTGAGACCCCAGCACGCCCCACACCCTGAGATCTCACTCCCCCAGCCTTGGAAGGGGCAGTGGCTCCAGTGCGCTCAGAGAGCTTTGGCCCCACTGCTTGGCCAGAGACAGGAGTACTGGGGCGACCCAGAGCTCTGCCCCTGCTGCTCAGCCAGCAGCAAGGGCTTCAGGGGATCGATCCCAAGAGCTCAGTTGCTGCCATTCAGCCAGCTACGGGGGCTTTGGAGCACCCCGAGAGCTTACCCCCTGCTGCTCGGCCAGTGGCAGGGGTACCAGGGCACCCTGGGAGCTCTGCTCCTGCCGCTTGACCACCAGCAAGGGCTTTGGGGCATCCTCAGAGCTCAGCCCCCCCTGCTTGGCCAGCAACAGGGGTATCGGGGTGCCCCGAGAGCTCAGGTCCTGCCGCTCAGCCAGTGACAGGGGTACTGGGGCGCCCTGAGAGCTCTGTTGAGCAGCAGGGGTACCAGGGCACCCTGAGAGCTCAGCCCTCGCCGCTCGGCCAACAGCAGGGATACCGGGGCACTCCAGTGCTCAGTCCCCGCTGCATGGCCAGAGGCGAGGGCTTCAGGGCATACCCAAGAGCTCATCCGCCATTGCTCGGCCAGCAGCGAGGGGTTCGGGAGCTCTTGGAGCTCTGACCCCCATTGCCCTGCAATCCCCCCTACGCTTCTCTCTCCCCCTGGCCAGGCTGCTGATGGGGCAGTGGTGGGTGGGTGCGTGGGGGGGCATTCCTTCCAGGGTGCCATGCACCTGGGAGGAAGGTCAAACCTGAATTGAAACAGCGCTGTTTTGAAAGGTGACTGAACAGCGTTATTTTGAAACAGCCCTTTTGATTCAAGGGCTATTTCGATTACTCTCCAGGTTTTATTGTTTCAAATTCCCTTCCATTGTTCTGAAATAAGGAGCTCCCTCATTTTGAAACAACAAAAAGTGATTTGGACGTAACTTTTTTTAAAGCAAAACAGTGGTCACTGTTTCACTTTAAAAAGAACGTGTGGACATAGCCGAAGTGATTTTTGTACTTAGTAATATCACGGCAGAACCCAGAGGCTTCCACTGAGAGTTTGCTGTTGGCGCTTGTCTCCAATTGGCCCATGCAGATGTGTAACACTTTTAAACAAAGCCCTTGGTGCTTTCTCCCAGATCACCTCAGGCTTGGGAGGCACTCCCTGTAAACCTCTGCCAAATGATCTGTTTAGCCACGGTCCAGTCCCTCCTCAGAGCTCTTCTTTGCCATGGCGCCTGTACAAAGCCTGACAAGTCAGCAGTGCCTGTCACACTGAACTTTCTCATTGTTTTTGTGCTCCCCATCTGTCTCCAGCTGGTCTCTCTTGTCCCCCGGGGGCAAGGACTGTATTGCACTGCCCCTTAGGCATTGGGCCAGGCCTGGAGCCTCTAGCTGATGCAGCGCTAACAATAACAACTGTGCAGGGTGCTGTACAGACAGAGTGAGAGACCGTCCCTACTCTAATGAGCTTTCAGTCAAAGTAGTCAAAGGGTAGGAGGAGAAACAGCAGGACAGAAGGGTAAAGAGACTCACCCAAATCACAGCAAATCCACAGCACAGCAGGGAAGATGGCTGATGCAACCCCTCTACACCACCTAAGCCTGCACAGGACCTTTTCTGAGAGGCTCTGTTGACAGCCCTATGTAGGCCAGTGCCAAAACCGTACATGGGAGTTCTGGAGTGAACACCATATTTATGTGGGTCCAAGGACCTGGTAGCTGATGCGATCTGCATGAAGGGACTGCACCTATTCTTCCATCCCACAGGCTGGAAACACGTGTAGAGGGTGGCTGGTACATGGCCCTTGGGGAATTTTCCCTGAGCTTCCCTGGCACAGTATGTAAATAGTATTTAGACTGTAGTTATATTAATATTTATAACACATTCATATAGGATAGTTCTTATTGTGTGACTCGTGCTGAAACACGATGCTTTTAAATCAGCTTTTCAGCAATGCAAGAGGCAATTTTTCAGTGTGTAATGTCCCCCCCCACATCCACGCGTGTTTTCTGTCAGTAAATTCCAAGCCCAAAAGTGTTCTGTGGCCAAATTAGTTTGGGAGTCCTGTGGCGCCTTAAAGGCTAACATTTCTTTGAGCACACGCTTTTGTGGGCACCAACGCACTTTGTGAGATGCAACATCTTGCATCTCACAACGTGCGTTGGTGACCACAAAAGCGTGTGCTCAAAGAAATCTGTAAGTCTTTAAGGTGCCACAGGACTCTTGTTGTTTTTGATGGCTTAGTTGGTTCATACTGGACACGGACAGGATATCATGATGAATATCCCTCCACCAAATTGCCATTTCACTAGAAATGCAGAGAGATGCAAAGGCCTTTTGATCATTGAAACTCTCTGAAGAAAGGGTGATCTGTCACAGTTTGCAGCCCTGCAGGCCCAAGTGAACGTTCCTGCCACTGACTAAAGGAAAATCTCCATCCTGACAGGATAACCTTCCAAATCTGGGAGCAGAGAGAGCTGCATTTCATGAGGAACAAAGGGAGGAGGGGTTAAAATTGCCATGTCATACCACCTTAATTATGCAGAAGCTATGGGTCTGTCCATAACACTTGAGAACTATCGCTATGCCATGGAAGAAATGCCCATGATTGATGACTAATTAAGAAATGTTTGTTGATACTATTCCTGTAACAATCATGAAAAGGTGGGTCCCTAACTCAGAAATATTGTTACTCTACTGTTCTGTACTGGTGTCATTTTAAGCAGCTAGTAAACATGACAATTTAGAGTAGGAAAATTCAGAGTTTTGTAAAAACAAATAGTGTCTTTACATGCAATAGTTTTTTTACAAAAAAAAAAAAAAATCTGATGCTCATTTAATCGTTCTTTATACAACTCCATAATACATAGGACTCCTCAGGACTGGAGGAAAGTTTCTAAAAATCCAATTGCCAGCGTTTTTGTGGCTGATTTCTTTATCAATAAATGGATGTTACTCTTCCAAGTGCTATTGAAATCCCTGGGTCCTCTCTAGTTCATCATACAGCTCAGCAAGCTAGCTAAAACACATCACAGAACTTCCATTCTAAAAAACAGAACACAAAGCCAACTGGAATGGAGCTGGGCTGCTTTTTCAGATGGACGTCTCCATAATCAATGGATTTATTCTTTTCCTGCCACTGGATTTTGCCAATAGATATTTGGGGTAGTCATCAAAAAATTGCATTCATTTAACTCTCCCTCCACTTGTCTAAACATTGCTTTATTATGCTTCCAAAGTAACTGTTGATGCCAGAATTAAAATAAGTGTCCTAATTGGATACTGAATTGTTTAATTTAGTAAATTCAGTAAATGGGAACCATTCATTATTATAGCTCCGAAGACAGCAGGAGAGTCATGTAACAGACTTAAGTGGTTAAATTAATCACAACCTCATCATATTTTAAAGTAATCAGACAGTCTAATGCCCAAGAAACACAATGCCACTCTTCAGTAAACAGGTGTTATCAAAAACCAACTCTGGGCTGTAAAATGTCTCTTTAATGTTTTCCACCAACTGCCATTAACTTCTAGGGATTCATTTGAGGGATTAGTAACAGATTAGCTGATGTTTGTCCTGTGCTCTGGAAATGTGAAGTGCTGTGTAAATGGTATATACTGTATTATGTATGTTACTACGTCTATCATTATTGTTACTGAGGAATTACGGGTTGCGCATCAAGGAAAATATTGCTGTATACTGTCAGACAAGACATCAGCCAGCTAACCTTCCTTCTGTCCAGCAAACACAATTAGACAATCTCATACATCAATAGGGTGGTTCAGTATAATGAGAAGAAACTCAGGAGCTGGGGAGTTTATAGGATAGTTACTAAATATCTCCTGTGTCAGAGTAAACAAGGAGTCCTGGGGCACTTTAAAAGACTAAAAAATGTATTTATTGAGTGAGCCTTCGTGGGCACAATCCCACTGCATGAAATGTGTGACATGGAAACTGTAGCATGTTAGGTGTGTATGTACATACAGACTACGGTGGGTCACAGGGTCAATTCAAACAACTCCAGAAGGATAGTCTGCTAGTTTATCAAAAGTAAATGGAGTTTGGACATTCGCAACACTTCTAGTTAGTGTAGTTTCAACAGTTACTCTATCACCTGTGCCTGCAATGTGAGCATAGCATAGGACAGCACGCATTCTGACTGATTTAGAAGGAGCACACATTCCAAGTGCCTTATTGCACAAAATTCATGACTTGGAATTTAATTCTTCTCTAAACCCACCCATTTCTACTAATGTGTCAGCATATGAGACCCACCACTCCTGAGTAGTACAGTCTGGCATTTATTTGCTCTATAACTTGAAATGTGGCCTTTACCCCCCTTTCCCATAAACAGTATGCGGGAGAGTGCAATTCATTGGCTTGCATCTCCCATCAACATCTTTTGCTGTCTTCTGCACTGGTCCTTGCACATGAAATATTTCCCCTCTCTTTCCATTGCTGCACACTATGTTGTAAGGGTTTGGGGGACAACCTGTGTCTTCTTGTGTGTCTGCAGAGCACCCAGCCACAACATTCGTCATTTTACAGTCACAATGACAAGTTTTTCTAAATGATCTGCTCTAAACCCAACAGGGATTATTTGAGGAAAGGTCCATGGCTATGCTAGGCAGGAAACAAGACTGAATGACAGCAGTGGTTCCGTCTAAAATCTACAAATCTATCTTGGATCCTAGGTACTACTGTTCCAAAAACACAAGTAATGGTAGTAAATGTCTTCCAGATTTCTTTCTGGAACAGACTATCACATACGTGGCCTTTCTCTAGCCCAGTGGCCGAGGTTAGAAGAGCAGACTCTTCCATCTTGTTTTTTCAGTATTTTCCCACCCTGACTTTCAATTCCCATGAAGAGTTAACTTCATGCTCATTTTGAAGCCATGAACTATCTGTTTACTTCATCTCATACACGGTGACTAATTCCATCATTCTAAGAGTTGACCATGATGAGAACAAGTGGAAGGATCATGAAGCAAATTAAAAATAGCCAGCATGTGGCACTGTGTCAAGGGTTCATGTTTAGATTTTTTTTTTTATTCCAAGTTTCTTTGATAAAATATTTTCCCATGCTGAAAAACACTTGGAATGTCCCCTTCACAATGGCATTCCTGATAGATGATCCAGGCTCTCAACAGATTGCATGCCAGCAGAATTGTATTCCCCATACTCCAGAATTCTCACTCCCACATGCACACCTTAGAACTGAGAAAGAAAGATGTAACAGATAAGGGTGGGGGTAGCTCTTATGGTAAAAATGCCATTTGGAAATGAATGAAGAAGGAAGGATGGATGACGGCTTGCAGTTAAGTCACCTGACTGAGACCTGGATTCTATTCTTGTCTCCATCCCTGATTTCCAGTTGGCTTACAGGGAGATTTTCAAAGGCACAAACATCTTTCACTTTCAGTGGAAGCTGGCTGCCCAACTGTTCCTTCTGCCTTTCAAATTATCCACCACAATTTCTGTAAGCCACAGTTTCCAATTTTCTGCTTATTTATTCTATCTCTCTCCCTAACTTTTGTCCACCTTATGTGCTTAGACTGTAAGGTCTCTGGGATCAGGACAATCTCTTACTGGGTGCATTTACAGCACCCAGCATAAGTGGGCACCCAGTCTTGGTTGAGGTCAAAATTAGTTAAAACATTTTTTTTCTGTGCATTTGAACAAAATATTTTCATTTGAAATTTTGTTTTTCAAGAGAAAATTCTGAAACAAAACAAAAGTTGGGCTCTGATTCCTTTCAAATCAAAATTATTGACACCCCCCCCGGAACATTGATTTAATTTACTTAATGTTTGTTAACCTTATTTATTCTTAGAATAAACAACATCTAGGATCTGGCTTTTTCAACCAACCTTTTCTGGTTTCATCCTTCTTTTACCCAATCTGTAGCTTTTCAATACTTTTCCAACTTGGGAAAAGTTACAGAATGGCAAAGTAGTAGCATTTCACTTTGAAAAGTTACCAAGCAGGAAAAGGAAAAATTATAAAAATTAGACAAGGAAAAAGTGGAGGAAAAACACCCAAGATTCAGGGCTTAATAGGGACTTCACATTTTTTTTTCTCATTACAACAGGTGATTTGACTTCATCTTCCTCTGTATGCTGTTTCCCAGTGTTTGAATCTTAACAAATGCTTTGATTTGCTGTTACAATGTGACCTGATCCTATGACTTACTCTTCACCACATTTATTTGGTAAATTTCCCCATCTTCAAAAAGTCTGACAAAGTGGGATTTTCTCCCATGAAAGCTAATGCAATAAATACATTTATTAGTCTTTAAGCACCACAGAACTCCTTGTTTGTTTTACTGAGCTAGATTAACACAGCTGCCTCTTTGGAACTGAATCTATTGTATTCAGTGGCAAATAAGGAATAAAGAGGAGAAAAAACCAAACCATTTATAAATTTTCTATATTTAGGAAGAAATTACATTTCAAAAACCAAAATAATACCAAAACTTTACATTTGAAATTAAATAAAACCAAAATTTTGTTTTGCTTTGTTTAGCAATTTCCCATAGGAAAACAAATGTCATTTTCCCATGGAAAAAGATTTTAATGAAATCCCGTTTTTCATCAGGAAAACATTCTGGCCAAAACATTTTAACCACTTTTACTGGGGCGTATGGTTGTTCTAATACAAACAGTAAACAATAAGTCATATAGTGATGCACATCTTCTGTGAATGAGAGAAGAAACCCTTTCTCTTTGTTCCTGTTGGTTGCTCCCCAGCCTTAAGCTTGCACTCACCTACCCATGCACCAAACCTTGGTGACAACTCTTACCCACATATCTACTCAAATGACACCATTGTACGACCTACCCAAACCAGTCACTTTATCAGGGGCTCATTCACCAGCTCATCCATCAACATGATGTATGTCATCATGTGCCAACAATGCCTCACTGCCTTTACATTGGCCAACGTTGACTTTGACTTACCCCACTTTGCATTAATATGTCCCTTTCCATACTGTAGTTTCCATTTTATGCATCTGACAAAGTTGGATTTTACCCATGGAAGCTCATGCGATAAATAAATTGGTTAATCTTTAAACATGCCCCAGGCCTCCTTGTTTGTTTTGACTTTAATGGTGATCACAGGAATTTTAAGTTACTTTACTACTGGATCGATAGGTCTTATTGTTACAATGTTCTCTCTCTCCCCAGCTTTCTTCCTACTTCTGTTCCCTCTCCCTCCTTGTCTCACGTCTTTCTTACTCATTCTCTCCCTGAATAACTTCCTTTCTTCTGTGTGAACGAATGCCCAGTATTTGCCCTCTGCTGGACTCTTGCCTCCTCACGTTCCCTCCTGCATCCCATTACATTTCTCTAGACACCTATAAATATTTTGCCCAACCCCCCATTTATTCACTTGCTTGTTACAGTGCCTTTCCCTGACTCCTGACAGCATGGAGGTTGCCATCTCCCCTTGTTTTTGCTCCTACGGGAACAATAAGAGATGGTGACCATCTTTGCTAAGGGCAGTCTAAACTTCCTCAGGACAGGTTGTAGGGAAATAGCAATCATGCAGACAGACTCGTCTGTGTTAGTTCTGAGAAGTACAAGATTTTATGCCTCCGCTTCTGGGGAAAGCAAAATGGTGAGTTGTGAAGACTGGCAAAATGATGCTTAATCATAATATATTTTTGTAAATCAATCATTGTATTAGACCTACCTGAGATTTGCCTCTTCAGTCTTAAAAGTACACACCGACAACAGAAAATGAGAAAGTCTGATGAATTTCAGCCAGATGCATTAGCATCTTTCAATTAACACTTCCAGTTAAACATTTTTTAACACCATACCAAACAGAAATAAGAGGGGAAACTTGGAAGCTTTGAAAAGTAAAACTGTGTGAAAGTTCACACTAAAAAAATTCACCTGCCCATGGGGAGAAGTAGGGATTTACATTCCATTTTAAGCTAATTTCAGAACACAGCTCTGGAGCCATGACTAGCATCTCCAAGTAGACATATGTGAATGGGTGCAAGTGTCTGTGTAAGATTTTCTTCTTCTGAGGAACACAATAAGCAACCAATTCTAGATGGCAACTTCTGCTTCTAATACTAGGCCTCCTTCCCTCAACCACCCACCCACAGAAACAAATTTCATCACTAAATTAGCCCATCACCATGACAGAGGCAGAGCTCGAATTTATCTGGAACAGAAAGGGTCAAATTCTCCCCTTGCTTCCATCTGTGGAGACATCACTGAACTATGACAGAATCTGGCCTAAGTCAGAGCAGTCTGAGAGTCTGTGCTGGCCTGGAGAAGGACTCTCTAAGGAGAAAGGGCAGTATAGAGATTTATGCTTCTTTTGTCATGGGACATTACCATTAATTCTCCTTCCCAAAAGGGTGGGGGGAGAGGCACAGCATTCTGGTGGGAACATTGTACAAGCTAAGTAGGTTTCCCTTAGGGAATGGCACTAAAATATCAGAGGAAAGGGAGAGGTGATGGGGGAGGAATCAAAATTTAAAAGGCTGCGTAATCCTCCTGGGAAAAGAGCACTTTCAACTGCTTTCGTGAATCAGTCCATTTGATTGTTACAGCTCAGAGTAGTTCATATTAACATACAAGAGGAAGAGCAAACTGCTTCCTCTCTATTTCTATCACAGCCTTATTTCAACACTTGGAGCCAATGAGTGGAAGCTCTGAGCTGGGGATGTCCTTTGAAAGAAGAAAGGTGGAGAGGTAATGGCCAAAGGTTGAGAGCTGTCTTTGGTGTCTCATTTGTAGATTGCGTAGATCTGCTCAATCCATGGGAGATGGGCCCTCCTGAAAGTAGCAAGGCTGCATTAACAGGAAGGTGTCTCCTGTCAGTGCATTGCCATGTAGATGCCAAGGTAAGTCAACCTAGGCATGTCAATAGGAGCTACGCAAGCTATATTATGTAGCTTGTGCATTTCCTGTTGACAGCAGTGTAGACCAGGGGTTGACAACCCAAAAGATAAGAGCCATTTTAAAAAATTCTTTCTATAACCAAGTGTTTTGAGAGCCACAATGAGTGTAGCTTCCTGGTGGGGAGTGGGGGATCTGGGCCAGATGATCCTGGAGCCTAGCGTGGGGCACCCGCAAGGTCCCTCAGGGGTAGTGGTGGTGGTACTGTTGATGAGCTCAGAGGCACACGGGGACAGCCAAAGAGCCGCAGGTTGCAGATCACTGGTGTAGAGCAACCCTCAGAAAATCAGCTCTTACTTTTGCATACACATTCTGGGCCCTCTCCCAGCAGGGCCGCCCCTATCGGGTGCAGGGCCCCGGGCGAATCACCCTCTGCCGGGCCCCCACTCACCTCCCCCTTGCACTGGGGAATGGGGTTGGCCGGCACCGGGTAGGGGCTGGCCGCTGCTCCAGCTTTCCTCTGCCAGAGACTGGGCAAGCCAGCCAAAAGGGCAGCCCAGTTGAATGCTGCTGGTCTGCCTCCTTCCCCATGCACACTGCTTTTAGCTCTGTGCCGGAGCAGCAGGGAGGAAGTGATAGCAACATGGGCCCTGCACTGCCTCCCACCACCTCTCCACTGCTCCAGCACAGAGCCAATAGCAGCACACGTGGCCTGGGGTGGACCGGCAGCACTGCACCAACCTGCTGCTTTTGGCTGACTCGCCCAGTCCATGGCATGGGGGGGCAGCAGTGTGGGCCCCGTGGGGCCCCCCGAAGCGTGGAGCCCTGGGTGGCTGCCCTATCCTAGGGACAGCCCTGCTCCCCAGTACCGGAGGGGAACAGAGGTCTCTAAGGCCTCTCGGTAACTGGGCTCATCCAACCCTAATCCTGCCCCCACCATGGGATTTCCTTGTTGCCTCCTTATCAGCCTTGAGCTGATGGACTAATTGGCTCCTTATCACATCCATCCATCCAACCTGACTGTCTAATTACCTCCGTCAACTTTCTCAAGGGGAATTGATTAAGATCTGATGGTCAGAGCAGGCTCTCCTGTTCAGTCCTGCAATGTCACATACTGTAGATGTACAGGAAAAGAGGAAGATACCAGGAGGGTTTTAGAAAGATGCTTACAGAAAAAAACTTTTAAGCATCTGACCTAAAGCTGCACCCAACCTTTGGCTGTGATTCAGAAGATTTAGCCAGTCACACTGGGAAATCCTGATTGTTGCAACACCACTTCTTTTACACCATGTTACCTTCTTGAGAGCTGCTGCCTGCACTTGCCTAGGGGAGTCAGTTGCTGGTGTGTCTCTGTGTGTGCGCAATATATACTGCATGCCCTTGGGGACCACAGCAACCTGAGGAATTGGACCTGTGCTCTGGGTTACAAGTGGAAGAGGAGTGAGCTCCCAGGGTTGCTTTGGCATGCAGCCTTCCATTATGGCTCTGCATTCTTCCAGCCACTGGGTCACTCTTAGATTTTATTTTGTACTAACTGGTCAGTGGGCAACCAGCTGCTATTCATTTTTCATAGCAAAACTGAGCTCAGAGCCCGGGCCATTTACAGGTGTCAATGTTAATGACCAAAGGGCAAGACATCAGAAGATATTTTATTTTTACATTTAAAAAAAGGTATAAAATCAGGTGACTGAAAAAACCTCCTGTCACATGATGCACAATGGGCTATGATCTGTGTAGTTTTTCTGTTCAGTTTTGCAAAATAATGGTAAGGTTTGATGACAATTATGCCATGCAAGGTTCCCTTATGAATGCTTTGACTTATTAGTGTGGTATCATGTTTCCTGCAGCATCATGTATGTGTACAGAGATGAAGCATGTTACACAGCTCAGACCCTCAGGATTCTCTCTCTGAAGCTAGAGAATTACATAACACAAGCAATGCAAATTTAGCTGCCTAGCTCAGGAATTCACCACAGCTCATCGGGGTGCGGATGATGGGGATTTGGAAAAGGAATGCAGACACTTTGAGAAAGGCAGAAGCTGCTGGGTTTTGGTGGGAGAAAGACCATCCTGGAAGCAACTAAAAGATTCTGGGCTTAATCACATGGCCAGGAGGGCCTAGACTGACAGAACACCATGAAAAGCCAGTCTTATGGGTAAGAATGAAGAGAACAGACTCAAGAATTATAGTGGAATAGTGTTAGTAGTTTAGCATGCATTTTATAACTTTTATTTACTCTTAGTAACTCTTGACTTCTTTATTAAGGGATTGTGCATTGATTTACTATATACTCACTTAAAATCATATTCTAATCAATAAACTAGTGTTTGTTTTATCTAATGCTGTGTGGACTTCAGGCAATGTGAATAAACGTGGCTGGGCCAATCCATTTCAATGTCAAATAGGCAGACTTAAGTCAATGGTGATTGTGGAAGGGTCCCAATCTCTGTAGGATGGGAGTTCCTGGTGTGATATTTGGGGACTGAGGGTGCTTGCTTGGGGTTCACCCCATAGGTGACCAGAAGGCACACACCCACTGCCTGGGACCAATTACGCTCAAGAGGTTGGTGTGGACTGACTTGGAAATGAATGGTCACCCAGCAAAGTGGGGTAAGTCAGGGTTCAGGAGGGTGGATCGGAGGTCATGGTGGCATATTCAGACCAGATTCTGGGACCAGCCTGTCCCACCTCCCCAGAGCCACCCTTTTGAGAGATAAAGACAACCACTTCCAGTGTCACTTTCTCCTAGTATAGTATTTCTTTCCCTAAGCATACCAGCTAGCAGCCTTTAGAAGATGCTCCCGGTTCAAAGATTATGGCTGGTGGCCACACACATTATAGACACATTTCCAGTCAGTACTTTTATGCATTACAGGATATATTAAATCAGGCAGCCACAGGAACAAGAAACTAATTGAGCTTTGCACAACAAAATCTACCAAGCAACCGCATCATAAAGCAAACTCTCTGTTGCCATCGATTATCTAGATGCATGGAACAAACTGTATCAAATCAGTGGTCCATTTAGCTTGCCTCTTTTTCTCTGAAAATGAGTAGTATCAGTTCACTTCATTTAGAGACAAGTGTGATGGCTAATCAGGTGATAAAAGACGCATGGAGAGATGTCATGGGATGCACATCTGTGTACCCTGGGTTATGATCTGTATGATTTTCCTGTTCATTTGTCCACTGTGAATATATGATTTGCTTACAGTTACACCATGCAATGTTTCTTTATGGATGCTCATAACCTATTCTACATGATCAGTATGATATCATGTTTCCTACAAACTCATGCATGTGCACAGATGTGTAGCATGTTCAGCATGCACCAGGGGGGTGGGAGACTGACAGAGCTCTTTCCTGACAGCAAGCATCAGAGCACCTGGAGGAGACAAAGATATGCTAATTAAGTTCACTGGCTCAGGGGAGACAAAGGATCACCTCTGCCCAGAAATGGAGGGGTCAGAGCAGGTTTTGGAAACAAAGACAGACACTTGGAAGATTTTAGAGGCTTTTGGCCTTGGACTCTCCATCTTGAAACAACTCTAAGCAAGATGTGGGTCCTTCCTGGTCACAGGCAGAAACTGGCTGTATGAACATCTGACAGCCGAACACCTTCAGCATAAACTTGGCCTATGACCTCAGCTTAGGTAGAGATATTAGGGTAGTATGTGTGTTTACCTTTTATTTTCTTGTGGTCACTCCTGACTCATTTATATTGTGATTCTGCCATGATTGGCCATATTCTCATTAAGAATTAAAATCTGATCAATAAACTTGTAGTTGTTTTATCTAAAGCAGTGTAATCTTTAGAGGCTGTGAGTGAAGGAGACTGGGCATGATCCATTTCTTTGTTAAACGGGTGGACCTGAGTGTACAGTGATTGGAAGTGGGCCCAAATCCCTGTATGACAGTGGCTCCCATGGTGGTGTCTGGGGCTGGGGGCACTGGCTGTGGGACCATCCTCGTGTAGCCAGACGGCATGCACCCACTGCTTGGGACCAACTGCACACCAGCGGCCAGAGTGAACTGACTCTGGAGTGAACGATCACTTGGCAAAGCAGTGCAAATCGGGGTTCAGGAGTGGGAATTGGGATTTCATGGCAGCACACTGGACTGGCTCTGTCACAAGGGAGAATAGTGATGGTGAGCAGTTAAACCTGGAGTGATCCAGAACCTCACTGGGCTCTTTAGGAGCAGACAGAAGCAGACCACTCACTTGCTCCTGGAACAACCATATCTCATTGTGCTACAGCCAATGTTTATTCAGTCAAATCTCTCTTAATAATCTACTCTTGCTCCAAGCCTTCTCTGGCTCATCCACATCAGTTAGAATGCTACCAGCAGGGGTGTAGCTGGTACCGGGCTCAGGGGGCTCGAGCCCTGAGTCACAGTGCCGGAGCCCCAGGTCCACCGTGGTGGTGGCCGCAGTAGCAGTGTACTTACACAGCTCGAGCCCCAAAGCCCAGTGCCCAAGCCCCGGGTCTTTTCCTGAGCCAGGGCGCTCCTGCTACCAGACACCACTTCTAGCTGATTTTTCCCCAGACACTAAGACAGGCCCATGCCCTATGCCATCCAGTCCCATGTGGGTTTGTCTATGTTGTCTTGCTCATTCAAATTTGAATTAATGGACCACACTGAGTCTTTTACAGTGTCCAGTCCTGTTGGCATATGGAAAACAGTGAAAGAGATAGGAATCGCTGTTACCTCATTCTCCTCTGAATACATTTGGACTCCACTTCAGGACAATGTATTTAGTACATGCAGTAAGCCAAACTGATACAACAGCCCATTTTGCACCTTGATCTCTAAAATGCTTGGGTCCTTCATTCATGGGCACATTTCACTAAGTTACCTGGAGGGTCTAAGCTTTAGCACTTCCTCATGAAGAAAAAGAGCATTACTTGTCACTGCTCAGTGTTCATCAGCTACATATGCAAAATGCAAACCCTTTTCTGTTGTGTGTTCAGTGTGATTTGACAGGAACAAGTCAGTGTGGCTTTCAAAGGAAAATCATGCCTCTTTAGTCGACAGGTCTTCAAACATATGAACAAAATAGTGGGTAAAGAAGAAGCAACTGCTACCATGTCTTTGTACTTCCCAAGGGACCCTCACAAGAGACTATTGCAAAATTACAGCAGTCTTGGTGTGGGAGATAAAGACTTTAGTGGGGGACTTTAACTCATAAATATGCTGCTGAACCATAAATGTATTGCCTTTGAAAGGTGCCTATAGAGCGAGTACTGCATTAACATGATATTTAGTGAGGGGACTTGCCTCTGTGCTTCCTCGATCACTTACAAATCACTTGTGATGAACTCTGACCTTCTGTGGCCTTATCTGTTTACCACAGGTTTTTAGTTTGTTCCCGTCATCATTATACCATTGGCTCATTGCCAGGCAAGTATCTGCTTATTTTCTTTCCAAGCATTTAAAATGCCCAGCAAAGATGGTCTGAAGTATGAAGTTAATTGGTGGAAAAATACCTCTGATGAAGCTATTGTTCATTATAGTCCAATGTTTACACAAGGTCCCAACCCTCTGTGTAGATACAAATCTGGAATTTGATGGTGCCTGGTCTTTGCTACTGGAACTAGCAACCTCTATGATAAAGACTGCTGCAAAGAAATCATTTTCTTTCCCTGAAATGTCCTTTTGGTCCTCAGTTATTCCTCTCCTCCCTATGGATCCAGCAGACCTGTTCAGTCTCCTACACTTTTCCTGCTTCTACACCATCTTCCTTATAATGTCACCGCCAATTTGCTCTTCATGTTCCCTCTTATATTCTACCCCTATTATTACTGCTGCGTTCCACTTGCTTCACGGGAGTTGGATTTCTATTTTCTGCAGGCTCCCCATTTGGCTTGGATAACACTCCAGAACCTTCCCTATAATCAAACTGTATTTTCTTGCCTTCCTGGCTCTTTCTGTAGGTTGGGGTGTGTATGCTTCCTGGGTCTCTGTTAGGATTGCTCAAGTAGCCTCCATGTGGAAGTTAAGGATCTTCAGTTTTAATCCTAGTACTTGAGTTTTTTTAATAAATTGCTTTCTATTCATTTAAAATTCTCCTTCTCATGTTTAATAAATAAATAAATATACACTTAATAATAATTACAATTCAATGATAATATCAATACATAAATATATTTATATATTATATAATATTAATATATAAATATATTATATATTACCTTAATATATTTTATTATATATTATATACAACATTAATATACATTAAGTGTCTATTTATAAATAAATAGACACTTAATAATAATTACAATTTAATGATAATATCATCACCATCACACACATCATTACCGGGTACTACTTCTCCGTCTTAGCACCTTAGCCATCTCAAAAAGCCATAGGGTGAGCATACACTACATGAAAACACACTCACAGATCTAAAATGAGAGGTGTTAACTCACAGAGCTGGTCCTCTTTGGAACTACCTGTTCTCTTCTTGAGAATGGAAACATGCAATAAATACTTTGAGACAAATTTGCAGTGCTCAGCATGTTAGCCTTGGGCTATTCAAATGCCTACTGAGCTTGGAAGGCTCTGGGCTACTTAAAAGGCTTCAGAGCACAGTTTCTCTTGCTTCCTCTACCTATGACTCAGAATGATACTTCAATCTGCGTTGTCAGATGGGCTGAAGACACTGAGCATGCAAATTCCTTTGACTCTCAGTGACTCTTAGGACCTGGGTGCCTCATTCCCTTTGACAATCCCAGCTGTATAGATCAGTGCTTCTCAAGACTCAGGCTGGCCTCCCTAAATGGGTGCAGACCTCTGCCAAAGGAGACGCAAAGAAACCTAGTAATAATGAATGGGGGAAAAGGCATTTAATTTTCTTTCTTGAGCCATTGTTTTTCACTACCAATTCCCAAAAAGTCACTTGAATAAGTGATCCAGAATAACAACCCATTTTATTTATTTGGTTAAACTCCTCTATCAAAACTCACTATCACTAACTTCTCCCAGGGAGCTACAGCATACACCATCCATTAAAGAAGATCATAGGCTAGTGGGCTTACAGGATTTGGCACAAAAGATTGAACAAATAGCCCATGAAGCTGGGTTTTCTGCCTCTGATGGAAGCATAAAGTTGATATGTCAGAGGAAGAGAGAAAAAAATAAAAGGACCCAACAACACTATTACGCCCTGCTACATAACATGAGATGTACGTGTGACCTTCCAATGTCGTAGTGCAATGAGACCTCAGTATGCTGATCTGAGCCTTCATAGCTATTACTGCTCTCACTGATCAAAAAATGATGCATTTGCCCTTAAAAGATCTTAATGAGGACAGGCTCTGCTCTTTGTATCTCAGCTTCAAGGAGCAATGCTGGAATGCAGGCTGAGAGATCAGGAGTAGTTTGGATCATGCAGATAAGAGTGTCAGAGTGTTAATGAATTCCTAAAGACTTGCAAAGATAAAGCCTCCTTTATCTCTGGATGCTTTTCCTCCCTTCCCACATGCTGTCCCATAGTGGGACTGATACATAACTCAGCCTTTCCTCTCATTCTCCTGTATTCAGTTTTCCTATAGAGAAATGTTTCCATAGGTGCTGAGGCATAGACAAGTCAAAGGCCCAGTATTCTCCCCAGGACTTGAAATTAGGAGAGGCATAGGGGGTGTATTGGGGTGCTCACTATATTGGTTAGTAGCTGACAACTGGAGGGGTGTTGGGAAATTAACAGGAGGGGTGTGGGGGATGACTGTAGAGGGAGTGTTAGGGAAATCCCTGCAAAGGCCAACGACAGAGTGTTGCACTAGCCACCTTCTCTCTTTCCCTTCATCCTTTCTAGCCACTCGACCATCCAACGTTTTGTGTTCAACACTCAGCACTACAGTCAAACACAGAGCAACACTGCAGAAATCTATGCCAACCTCCTGGACAAACTTCACTGAATTAAGCTAAATCTTACTGAACTGAGTTTAAATAGTTAGGAACTCACTCATTATATTAAAAATGCAAATGTTTGGCCTGCTTGTGGAATTGTATGGAACTTCTTTCAGGAGGAAGACACAATGAATGCATCTCTGGGAAGCATTATACATGTCAAAGCACTGTTTGGGACAACATGTGTTAAGTGAGTTTCCTAGGAGGTAATGGGAGGTCTTTAGATGCTAAGCTAGGGGTCAGCAACCTTTGGGCAGGGTGTCAAGTCTCCCCCGTCCTCCCCGTCTCCTCCCAGGTGCTGCATTAGGAGTAATGGGTGCAGCAAACGGGGAGGGAGCTGTATACTGACCTGGCCCCTCAGCCTCCCGACCCCTCCTCCACCGCAGGGTTCCCAGCATTGCAAGGCCCAGGGAGCCTTCCCCGCCTGCTAGTGTGCCAGCCCTGCCAGGGGCAGGAACTCTGGGCCCATATGGGAGTGTGTTGGTGCCAGCTGTGTCCCTGCTTGGGGCCAGGAACAGCATGGCTCCAGCCAGCAGGGCACCTAAGGGCCCCAGCCCGCTTTGGGAGGGGATAGGGCTGGAAGGAGGGAGGGGCCACCAACAGCAGCATGGCTAAGCCAAGGAGAGAGAAACACACTGCTTACTGATTATCTGCTCCTGGAAACTTGGGACCAAGGACCTGCAAACAATAAAAGGTGGACTACACTTTATAATGAGATCTCTTGTTCCGAGAAAAGGGTTTTATTCACTTGAAACCAGTGGAAAACCCTGTGTGACTGCTTACCTCCTGCCAGAGCCCATCCTGGAGTTGGGGTGATCCTCAGGAAACTTATTAGCATGTGTTTGGGTTCATTTCTAGATTTCATAAGGTTTTCTCTTGATGTTTTTTATCTTAAGAACAAAACACACTTGCTTAGAAAGAACCGTGCGGCAGAATAACTGGTAATTTTTCTGTTAACCGTCTCTGAAGAGAAGCAAAACAAGCCTGCTTAAGCAGCCTGATTTCTGTTAGAGATGTCATAGCATAAGAAGGGAGCTCAGCTACCTGGAAATATCTTGTTCTGGGGGGAGAAAAACATGTTACTCATTATGAAAGGTGATGGCTCAGAGGCCAGACACTAAAGTAGCTACCCATGTAAGACAACAGAGGAGGAATACAGACGCAGCTCCTCTGAACTGTGACAAACTACTTTAGTCAAGATAAGCCACGTGGCTCTGGGAGGCGAGTGATGCTGTGTTTGTCAGTGTGGACAAGCCCATGAACTGGTTGAGCTGGGTCACTGCTGATGAATGGATGATGCATGTAGAACAGTGTGACCAGTTTATCTACACCTCATTAAAGAGTGAGGCTGCAGCTTCCTTCTTAAGAGCTTTTGTTTGGAATAAAAATAATTTGGGGTGTGTTAAGGAGAAGGGAATCACGCTTTGCAAGAAAATTACAACCAGTGGAATGAACAGTCTTCCCATTCAACACAATGTAGGTGAGGAGGGACACCACCGTGTCTGATTTCCTTTCCTTGACACTGGTGGACATCAGGAGTGGTGGGAGAGAAGAATCAGCCCCAATAAGCTTGGTTTGGAGGAATAACACTACTGGTTTAGGCTGGACTGTGAGTAATGATCTACACACTGTATGCGGAGGGCAAGCTGCACTGGGGAGCTCTTCTTGAATACCCTTTGCTCTCTGCCTGGCACACAGAATCTACTGGAAGTGCTGTATGAGAGCCCCCTCCCCGAGGAAAGGCTCTCGACGGTGACAAAGAGTTAAGAAGCTCTGAGAAGCGGTTCTGTGAGAACATTTCTCAGAGGGCAGTGCACTTTTATTTGAAACAATTTTCCATTCCATTTATATCTATATAATAAGAGGTGGCGCTGGGGTCCCAGTTTTCCACGAGACCCAGACTTCATTTCTTTCACTGTGGATGACCCTGGTCAGCTGCCCTAAGAATAACAGAGGAAAGTTCAATGGGAGAAAAAGATCCTCTCTGATGCAAACTCCCAAACACTGTTTCATGATGGCACAGAATTAGCACTAAGAAATGACCATTTCTTGTTCTCAAATTGATGCTAATATAATGAATAATAAACCAATCACATAATATAAATAGATATTTCACCCCAGAAATGTACTTTTGAGACAATACTGGGGCTGGAAGACCCTTAGATATGGGATCTCAGATGGTGGTCTGGAGTTTTATCTCCAAGAGATACTTTATTAATTAAGGATGAACTGTATGCACTGTTCCCTCTAAAGCTGTGTGCACACACACAGGTCATGAAATGTGTGCACACAACAAAATAAAGCGTGTACAAAAAATTCAAGTGCTAATATTAGAACACACAAAGAAATTTTTTATGCACACACAAAAATGTGAAAAATTAGAGGGGACATTGTGTGAGGTTTTAAAGTAATTGGGAAATGGTATTGTTTCTGTTTGAAAAAATTGGACAAAAATTACACTTTTTCATTTTTGTTTACATTTTCCTCTGAATGTTTCGTGAACATAGTTCACAAACTAAAATATCAAATGCTTTTTCTTAGTTTGGGGGGTGGGCATTGTTTTTTTGATGGCAATCCACATTTCTGGACAAGACCAGAGTTTTTTTTTTCACAGAAATCTCCATGTCAAAAAGCTGTTTGACACAGAAAGAGGCAGGCACTTACCTTGTGGTAAATCAGCCCGGGGCTGAACTTTGGCCTGCCAAGGGCTTTTATCCGGCCTGCAGAGTCCTGCCAAATGAGCCTGAGAGCTGGGGCTGGTCAGGGCCCTTGTCAATCTCCCACCCTGTGCACAGCTGCAGGGAGATGTGGCCTGGCCAAAGAGCTGTTCAGGGGCTGGATTTCACTGAGCAGTGCTTGGCAGGGAGTGAGGAGAGCAGAGCTGGTGGGGTCCCTGTCAGGAAGTAGCTGAGTCCTACCACCCAGTTTTCTGCTCCCCACACCTCACCCTTCTTCCCCTTGCCTCCTCTGCCAAGCTCCCCTGTCCTGCCTTGCTCCCCACGCTCTGCTTTGCCCCCTCACACAGGCACCCCTGGCCCCAAGGCTCTTTGACTACTTCTACACTAGAGGGCTCAGTTAAGTCGACTTAACAAAGTTGTCTTAAAAGTTAAGTCAACTTAACAAAGTCTGCTTAAAGGCTATGTCCTCACCCGAGAGCTCTGTTAATTAATTAAGTTGACTTAACAAAGCCTACAATGTAGACGACCCTACCTACAACATGTTAAGTCAACTTAATAAAGTTGATTTTAATGCTTAAGTCACCTTTAAGGGCTGGAGTTATTAAGTTGACTTAAGCAAGTGCCTAAGTTGACTTAACAAAAGCCCAATATGGACATGGCTTTCCTTAAGTCGAGTTAAGAGAGGTTAAGTCAACTTACGGCTCCAGTGTAGACATATGTGAGAGGTGGGGCCCCTCTTTGTGTCCTACTGTGGATGCCTGCAAGCACTCCATCCATATGAAGTCAGAGAAGCATCTGTTGCAAAGAGTGTCTATTGGTCCACGCAAGCACCCTTATCCACATGTTTCTAATGGAGGGCATAAAGAGCAGAGTGGAGGAAACTCCTTCCCAGTTCCTTTATTACCCATGAATCCAGTAAAAGTCTGAAGCAGAAGGGAAGAACCTCCATCCACAAGGTAAGTAACTGACTCTCTTTCTTCAGTGTCTGTCCATATGTACATTCTATGGTGGGTGACTGACAAGCGGCTCTCGTGTAGGGAAAGGGTGCAAAGACGCAGATGGCAGGACCAATCGACTCATCAGCACAGGAGTTCTGCACTAGCATAATGCCTCATGAGCACATGGATGGAAATCCATATAGCTGCCTCGAAAAGATTAAGGAAAGGTACTTCCTGAAGCAATGGCACTGAGTTGTTTTGGCTTTTGTAGAATAAACCCTCACTCGATGAAGTGAAGGAAGATGCAACAAGTGGTACCAGAGAACGATACAGCACGAGATCCATCTGAGATGCTCTGGGAGGATACAGCTTGACCTGGGACTCACAGCAGCTACAGCAAAAAAATGATCTTTGTGATCTTCTGATTGACCTTTTCCTTTGCAGGTAGAAGGTGAGATCATGTTGCATGTTAAAAGAATTAAGCCTCTTTTCCTGGGATATGTGTAGTTTCAGGGGAGAAACCAGTGGAGAGGCTGGGTTATGTGAAACTCCTAAACTACTCTGGGGATGACTTTTGGATGTAGCAATACAGAGACTTTGTACATCTGGAATACAGTGTATAGCGGATCTGCTACTAGGTTGATCAGCTCATCTCTGCTGTCTGAGGGTGTCCGCCAATACACTGAGTGGTTCCACAGTGTGATAGCTTCCACACACAAGGGAATGGATTTCATCTCTCTTTGTTGATATAAAAGATAGTTGTCATATTTTCTGACCTTATGAGGACATGGTGGGACCAGATAAATTGAAGATTACCATGCAAGCTTCTCAGACTGCTATAACTTTCAAAGACAGGGGCATCCTGGCCTCTAAGGGCATTCAAATACCATGTGCTATATGGCTGTCCATGTCGGCCCTGCCCCCCCCAAACTCAAAGAAAGGCATTTAAAATGACCATCATATCTGGAGAGGATGATAGGAAGGGGATACCCACTACCTGATGGGATTCACCCCATTAGATAAGATGTTATTCTGGAAGAAACTGTTACCATTCATGCTGTATTTGATTGGTGAATGTCCTTTGGAACCGTGCCTGAAGGCAGCATGTGTGGAGTTTGGGGAATGTGGTAATGTCAATGTATGAAGCCATGTGCCCCTGGAACAAAATTCAAGTTATGACTGGAGCTTCAGTGTTGTGATCTATTGCATGACTAGTGCTGTGAAACATATGCCTGGATAAGCTCTCGCCATCACTGAATCCAGGGTGGTCCCAATGACCATAGTCTGTCTTGGAGCAACCCCAAATTTTTAAAAGTTCACACAGACTCCCTGAGAAGAAAGAGGATGAAGCACTAAAGAGATTGACTGGTAGGCTTCTTGGCATGTCCTGGCAACAAGAAGTCAGTGGTAAAAACATGGGAAGATGATGAAGCTGTTGCATCTGAAATAAACCACTACTACCAAAAAGGTCTTGGCAAAACCTTGGGGACAGTGGTGAGGTCCAGTGGGAGTCCCCTGAACTAGAAGTGGCTGTGGACCATGATGAATCTGAGAAAACACCTGTGGGCACAGTGACTCTCCATCTGAAAGTAAAGTGTTCTTTGTATCCAGAGCTGTAAACCAAATCTCTTTTTCCAGGGATGAGAATTACTGATATTAGAATGATCATGTGAAATTTTGGCCTGTGAATAATGCAGTTAAGAGTGTGGAGCTTGAGCTAGGTCTCCAACTTTATTCCTTTTTGGGACTAGGAAGTAAATTGAGTAAAAACCTTTTCCTTGGTGACAAAGAGGTACCAACTCAATTGCTCCTTGTGAGATGAAAGATTCCACTTACTGTCTGAGAATCCCTTCATAAGAATGGTCCCCAAAGAAAGACAGGGATGGCAATTTTGGAGGAGGTAATGAGGTAAATTTGACCATTTATTCAAATTGGATATCTAATACCCACCTGTCCACTGTTATAGCATTCACATTATGGAAACAGATTGCTAAATCAACAAGAGTCCTGTGGCATCTCTTGTTGTTTTTGCTGCAAACAGATGAACATGGCTACCCCTCTGGAGATTGCTAAATGACTTACAAAGGATACATGACAGTCAGGTACTGGTGGCATCATCCCACCAGAATAGCTTCATTAACTGGAATTGCTCTCAGACTGGATCAGGTAGTTTACAGGATACCTAGGAATTTGTGTTGAAGGTCCTGGACCTGGGGAGAGTTGCAGTTCCTCTGCCAATCTGTGCAATAAATCCTGAATTTATTTATGGTCATCCTGAATTTATTTATGGTCATCCAGAGGTGACAGAGATGCTGGTGACTGTGTTCTTCAACTCTCAATGAAGCAACCTCTTTGGTACTGGCAGAATCAGTTCTCAGTCCTCATCGTTTCTGAGGTCAGGAAGCAGCTCAAACTGTTCCCTCAGAGGGAATGATAGAATGACTATTTGGCAGAAAAGATGGCCTCTGCATATCTAGCAGCTGAGTTCCATGTTCCCTAGTACGGCCAGTATGCTGGGTCAGCAAGGGAAACATAAAGAAGACGAGGGCACACATGTGGACAAATGGACACTGCTTTCAAGTAGTGTCTGACTCGGTGCCTGGGAAATGTATGCACACCCGCAGTGGAATACATATAGGGACCAGCACTTGAGGAAGAAACATATGTTTTGATGAAAATTTTTTTTACCAGCTCCAGTGATATGTAATTTAACAGTCTCTTTGTTACATGATTTTAAGTGACTCCACTTGTGTCAAGGGGACTGTGACTCTGGTGCTAATAGATACACTCCCACAAAATGGCCTGTTACCTGGGAAAGTCATTTTCAGACATGCCTCCTTAACAGTAGAGGGTGATGCTTTTCTTAATCCAGCCCCTGCCTTTCCTGGAGAAAACTTGCCCTTTCTGCAGCCTTCAAGCCTCATAAAATCACCCAGGGTTCTTCATCTCACACAGAACAATGGAGAATCACCAGGTGCTTTGGTTTACAAAATGTGAGCAGCAAACATGAACATTTTGGTGAATTTCCTCTAAAAGGCATGAATTCTCAGTAGCAATATCAAAACTTGGATGCCAAGGACCCAAACTAAACCATGTGGAAGACTTAAATGACAGAAATAACAACAGATCGAAATGAAATCACGTAGGGTGGAGCTTTCAAATACAGTTAATGTTGGCCTAACTTATGTTCACTGAAGTCAACGAACATAGCTTCCATTTCACTAGTAGCCATCTAAAAAGAGACACTAAATAGCCCTCATTCTCTGCTCTCTTCATGCTCTTTTACAGGCTAAGCCTCCTTCTAAAATCTTATCTGCACAGAGTATTCACTGTGATCCTTCTTGGGGATTTGAAGAGCATCGGCTGCATTTAACCCAAGAGCTTACATTAAAGTCTTGAGAAATCAAGCATCTAATGAGCACAACTGCTATTCTTGGCCACAGTGCTGTAAATATATCACTCTCAGCTGGCAGGATTTTAGTCATGAATGAATGCATCTTGGAGTCCTACCTTTAAAAACACCAGAAAAGAGTCCAATCGCACTGCAATGTGTACGGTACTTGCATTCATGTCAAGAAACTGACACATTCTTTTCTCTCCCATAACCCTCTACAGCTGTCTCCAGTTTATCTCTGCAAAGTTCTCAGAGAATAGAAACAGAACCATGTTAACATTTCCTTCTCGGTGAACAGTTGGGAATGGGAAAAGACCTTCCCTGGAAAACTACTCATCAAGGCATGTCGGCATGTCTTACCTTTGTGATAATCTTCCTGAATTAGAATCAGTTTTCTCACTAAGAAACACAGGACCTAGACCACTTAGATTTGTCACATTCAGCTTGTTGGTTACACTCTCTTCCCAGTGTTAGCGAGGATCTCTTCCCTTCTGGACCCGCTGGGCTAGAGAAGACTATACCACTTGATCCTTCTCAGCTGAAAGATCTAGGTATTAAAAGTGGCCATTTACACAGCAAAGGATCTCAAAGCACTTTCCAAACACTTTGTTCATTCTACTCTAGCTTTTCACTTTCATTCTACACAAATCGGCTAAAATCTCATTGTGGCAATCTGCGCCTCCAGGTAAGCACCCTTGAACCCCACATTCTCTACTGGGACATGATTATGATATGTTCTGTCCAGCATATGCCTTGTGTGGTATCGTTTTAAAAGTCTTGATCTGTTGAAGATTAATAACTTGTTGGATTGTATATGCTATTGTATGTGAAGTTACAAAGTTTTCCTATGTGTGTGTTACTTGAACATGTTGTGAGGCTGGGAACACCCCAAACAGTCTTTGAGGTTTAACAGTGGAGGAGTCAGACAGCATTAATGTCTCACTAACACCCAACAAGGAGAGAATCCACCAACCCAGGAACTGTTTCCAATGAAGATTTCACACAGAAGCACACAAACGATATTGCTTGACTGGTGGGGGTGGCGGCACATTAGAGCCATACATCTTTCTAGCAAGCTGAAAGAAGCTATAAAAGAGAAGAAGTGACACCATCACTTGGCTTCACTCCCCCCACAACTCAAAACTGGGCAACATGTCTGGAGGATAAAGATTTTAAACTGTGGAGGGGGTCCCAGGCTGGGAGCATGTTCCTGTCTATGTATTGAGAATTCATAACCTGCTGGTATCATATATCAGGCTAAAACATGGCTTGATTCAAATCCTGTTTAGCCTGTAGAACTTACTGTGAATTTACTTTTGTTTCTTAAGCAACCAACTCTGATCTTTTTGCTTACCATTTACATTCACTTAAAATCTATCTTTCTGTAGCTAATAAACCTGTTTTATATTTTATCTAAAACAGAGTGTTCTGGCAGAAATTATTGAGAAATCTCAGACTGCAAAGGCTGGCATGTGCCCACTTCCCTTTGAAGAAATGGCAACTGAATAATGAACTTATATTGGCCAGGCTTCTGACCAGGACAAGACACTGTGGTCCTGGGGTACAGGTCTGAGATCTGGTGGGGGGGACCTGGCCAGTGCCTTTCTCTGTAAGATTTGTGAGTACCTCTGGGACCATTCGTGTAATCTAGCTGGGTGTGAGGCCATAACAGTGCCTGGCAGGGTTTGCTGCTTTTTAAGGCACTGTGAAAGATGGCCCAGGCTGCAGAGTTGGCGAGGGAGGGGCATAGCTGTTCATATTGCACAGTTCCAGGTTGCACCTCTGGGCAACCCTTCACATTCATATTCATCACTGTGTCCTGGATGCCAAAACAGCTGACTCTGACTGAAATATGGACACTTGGTTTTTGCAAGCAGCAGAAAGAATGTTTGATTGTGCAACACTGTAAGGGAGAGAAAAGCAAACAGATAGTGTGGGGAAAAAGGAGCAAAAATGAGGTAATGAGAGAAAAGTGAGTGCAACATGCAGTCTATATGTGGTAGGATGCCCATGTGTCCCAGCCTAAGTTTTAGATTTCCATTATCCTGATTACATAGCACAAGCTGTCCTTTTGCATGAATTTTTTGTTTAACTGATTCACTCTTGAAACTAACCCTCTAATTATAATAGTCATTCTATATGTTAAAAACAGTGACATTTGCAAAACTTCAAACTCCACAAGATTTTTCCATCTTCTGTTTGTGCTGATATAAGTGACATGTTGACAGTAATGCCAAAGAAAAGACCATTTACTGGAAAAGCCTTTCATAAAAAAGATTCTGAAAAATACAAAGCTGTCCTCTACACAGTCTTAGTGTACAGCAAACATTGTAGAGATCAGGTTTTACCCATCCAATTTTGTACTGGTAAACTCATTTATCAGTTCTGATTTTTTTCTTAACAGATTCTAAGAGCTGATCCATCTCGGCTGACATTAATTGGAGTCTTTGTCTTGATCTTCCATGAGCGTTTAGCCCAGTCCTTTATCATCACTTGAGAATTGTTCTGGATCAATACGTTTGTTTCTCTGTTTGTAGATGAAAGGATCCAAGCCCATCCATGTCTGGAGAATCTTTTAATTTCATTTTGACTCTGCCACGAGTTATTTATATTGTGACAGAGCTCAAACGTGTGAGGAACCATATGCACCTTCAGGGGTGACCAAACTTGTGGAACGCAAGAGCCACACAAGTTGATTATTAAATCTTCAAGAGCCGCACTGAGGCATATAGCCATATAATTTTACCTACTAAATTGATTTGCTGATGTTCTTCCGTGAGCCACACTTTTTCATTCAAGAGCCACAGGTGGCTCCCGATCCACAGTTTGGCCACGCCTGACCTATATAAAGACACAGTACATATACTGAAGCACTTAAAATCTTTACCCATTCTCCAAAGGAACAACAGTTGTTAAATCCTACATGTCACTCTTTATTTTGGAAGAAGCCTCTGATTTGCAGTATGATGGTCATTATTTTTCTGTGCAACAGTGGGAATGTCTCTTTTCTGTTTATTGCGAAGTTGTCAACATGTATAGCGTATATAGATCAAAAGAAAGGGCATGATTTATTCATATAATGCTGAACCTCAGAAGTGAGGTTGTAAAAACTTTCTACAGCAATTTTTGCATCATCAATTTGAAAGTGGGCACAGATAAATCTGTGCACCTCTGCAGGATAGCTACACTAATTCCCATATAAAGGTGCTTCTACAGCTATAGCTTATTACTTTAATGGAAGCTAGAACAGCTGATTGGAGGGTCCAACACAGTAGTGACACATTTGGTGTTTTCAGGAATTCTGCAATGCTCAGAAAATGGATGCTACAGAACTTAAAGTTCAGGCGTATGGACAAAGCACTGCAAAGCTGCAGGACATGATGAAGCTGTCCCATATAGCGTGTTCTGTTTTCATGAGTCAGCACCAAATTCATTTAAGGACCTGAGTACATGGGGAAATCCAGGAAAATTAATCCAAATTAACTAAAGATGTGAATTTAAAATGAATTATTAACCACATTAGTGTGAACACCCTGATTCAGAAGTAAAGATACCTTCCAACATAGAATCATAGGGTTGGAAGGGACCTCATGAGGTCATCTAGTCCAACCCCCTGCTAAAAGCAGGACCACTCCCACTAAATCAGCCCAGCTGGGGTTTTGTCTAACCGAGCCTTAAATGTTTCCAAAGATGGAGATTCCACCACTTCCTTAGGTAACCCATTCCAATGCTTCATCATCCTCCTAGTGAGAAAGTTTTTCCTAATATCCAGCCTCGACCTCCCCAGCTGCAACTTGAAACCATTTCTCCTTGTTCTGTCCTCTGTCACCACTGAGAATAGCCTAGCTCCCTCCTCGTTAGAGCACCCCTTCAAGTAGTTGAAGGCTGCTATCAAATCCCCCTCAGTCTTTTCTTCTGCAGACTAAATAAGGCTAGTTCCTCCAGTCTCTCCTCATAAGTCCTGTGCCTCAACCCCCTAATCATTTTTGTTGCCCTCTGCTGAACTCCTTCTAATTTGTCAACATTTTCTATAGCATGGACCCTAAAACTGGTCACAATATTCCACATGTGGCCCCACCAGTGCTGAACAGAGGGGAATATCACATCCCTCGATCTGCTGGCAACTCTCTTACTGATGCAGCCCAATATGCCATTGGTCTTTTTGGCAACAAAGGAACATTGTTAACTCATATCCAGCTTCCCGTCCACCATAACCCCCAGGTCCTTTCCTACAGAGTTGCTACTTAGCTGCTTGGTCCCTAGCCTGTTGCAATACATGGGATTTTTCTGACCTAACTACAGGTCTGTGCATTTATCCTTGTTAACATGAATTTAATTAAACTGAATTGCGGCCCCTTTAAATACTTGCCTGGATGCTGTTATTCAGAATTAATGAGCATTAACTTAGGCACTTTAAGTCACACTTTACATTAACTTGGATTAATTTTCCTAGATGTCTCCATGTAGACAAGCCCTCTGTTACGCTGAGCAAAGTGCATGAAACTGCTGCCTCAGGTAGGGGGCAGAGCTGTACATAATTTCTGGGCTTCTCATTTCATGGAATCGAGTTGGCAAGAAAAGAAAAACATTTCTTCAAATGTTTTGAATTTTGTGAAAATATTTGCAGGACCAAATTCTGCCAAGTCCATACAACATTCCAGAGCACATACACACAGGCTTGCTGTCTGCCATGCTCCTTGCAATGATATTTATTAAACATTTGTGGATTCCTGATAAAAATCCTTCAAAAGAGCAGTGCCAAAGAGTGACTCTTGAGTGAAACTGACAAGAATCCAGAATTCAGGAAAACAGAGAGACTGCAGGTCCACTCCTTTATTACCATGGTGATCCCTCCAAGTCAGGACTGAAATGCATCTGGGGATGGAAACTTACACTGACATTTCTAGGACTCTTCCTAGTCTAGAGGTAAACAGAGCTTTTTCGGCTTGGCTTTTAGGAACATTCCATCAGCACCAAATTAATATAAAACATTTCCCATGTATGTCATTTTTTAAAATGGGATTGCTATGGTTTCTAATTTTCTCTGCCCTGTAATCATAATGTGCAGTGCTTCACAGCTGTTGAATTCGTGTGTTATGCATAGAAATGGGCTGAATTTGTATCTATAGTCCTGGTATAACTCTAGCACATATTGGGCAAATGCTGTGATACAACCAGAACAGTTTGGCCCTTGGACAAGGAACCCTAGTTTCAGTATGTGCCTCAGAAAGAACTGACCCCATTTCTGCAGAATAAGACATTGCAAGTTCGGGCGACTGATGCCTGAAGTGCTGTAACTCCTTCTCTGCATCCCATGAGGCCCTGACTACAGCACCAATCTGTGTACGAGAGCAGCAGGAGTATAATCCTTAATTTATTCCCAGCCTCAGCTATCCCACTTTAATGAAGGCTTTCTAATGAGCTGTTTAAACAGTAATTAGAGGCCGACAATGAAGAGGGAGATAAAGTCTGTGGGTGTCTAACTCTGCAGGAAAGACCTGATGATAGGAAAGAACTGAATGATTTTTCTTCTGGGATCAAATCCAAACAGCAATTATCCCCTTGATATCATGCTGCTTTAACAAGAACAGACTGAAAAAATCCTTTACAGCGGTTGATGACGAATGGGCTCATTTCCCATCATTTGAGGAGGAAGGGATTGGTTTTTCACCAGTACCTTAGCTACGAAAGGATCCAAACATGGTGATATCTGTTCTTATTTACACAGAATAATGCTTGATTTGATATTAAAAGCTTCACATCTCTCACTGAAGATAAAAGGGACTTTGGTAATGCCCCAATGGTTTTTCTACTTCCAATCAAACACTAATGCTTACATTTAAAATCAAGGGGCCGGACTGGGGTTTCTCACTAACATTCTCAGATCAGAGGTTGCCAGGTCACTGGCCCTTTGCAATTTTACAAAAGAAGCATTACACTTTGCTAAAAATGAGTCTCTCTCCCCCAATTATATCACCATTGTTCCAGTGAAACACCACTGGAATGAGCTGTGACAAATGTGCAGGACAGCATGACTCAGACTTAACACTCCCTAACAGTCATCTGAGGCTATCTGTAAATTGTATAAACTCAAACATTTTAATCAGCAGATTTTCTCACCATTCTGCAGCCTCTTGTGATCCACTGTGTTGCAATACCAGATAATCCTTATGGGATCATTCACAGTAAAAGTTCCAACTGTCAATTTCCTACTATACTCTGCCAGCTCTGGTAGTGGCCAAGGGCCTCGGTGCAAACGGCTAATAAAACAAATCAGAAAACCCATGTACAATATAACATTCAGAGCATCTTTTCTAAGAATGGAAGAGTATCTTATTACTATTTATTATTTTCATTACCATCCTGTCTTGGAGGCACAGATTCAGGTCAGGAACCCACTGTGCTCAGCACTGTACAGACGAAACAAAAAGGTGGCTGCTGCCTCAAACAGCTTCCAACGGAAGCAATGCACAAATTCACAGAAACGTGCTGGTACCCTCTGTGCCCTGAGAACGTCCCATCAGCATGCAGCAAACATGACATCACAAGCCATAAGGCTCTAAGCCAAACCCTAAGGCAGCAAGAAATTTGGAGGGAAGTCACTCTCTCCATTCCTCACTATCCATCCACTGAGGGTTCTACTCCATGGCCATCTCTACAGTTCTCCCCATGACGTTCCAGTGTGGCAGGGCATTCAATTGTTAGGAATCACATGTGATATGATGCCTTGACTCAGAAGAAAAATGTAAAACACAGTGGGCAGACATCACCTTCCATTGTCTACGTGGTGACATGCATGAAACCGGTACCCTCTGTATCCCAGCTGCTGACATCCTAACTAGTCCATGGCCTATGCAAATTCTGAGGCTCTGCGGTACAGCCACGGAAAATGAGAGAGGGAGATGCTGTGGAATCAGCATGATCCAACAGATACTGGTGACAAGGCTTCAGCAGTACAATCTTGTTTTGGCTTCCAGACTAGGAGGACACCTACACTGCAATTAGAAACCCACAGCTGGCCCCTGTCAGCTGACTTGGTTGCACAGAGCTATTTAACTGCTGTTCTGACTCAGGCTGCTTGCTTCTGCACTGGTCCTTCTCATTGTCATTACTGAATCTGGGTTCAAAGCCAGGCCTGCAGCAGGGGCACTGAATATGTAAATAAGGTATCTCCTCACCAGCTGACTTCTCTGACACTGTCCTCTGGGCTACTGAGAAGTGAATTCACATTCCTGTTCAGGGAGACAGGGAGTGCTCCACCCCAGACCAAAGGCAGTATGGTCCTGTCCTGCCTCGCTCCCAGGGGCTGTGAGGATTCCTCTGTTAAGGTCAATATTGCATTGAGAGCTGGGAGGGGAGAGAGAAAGGCCAGATCTTATTGTCCAAGCAAAGGGAATATGGACAGGATCTGCCAATGAGAATGGCAGGTATATCAGTGGCCCCCTTTAAAAAATGCATTCCATGACCCCTCTACATCGTGCATCTCTGAGCCCAGTACTTCTCAACATTTCTGATAGCAGAAACCAGCTTCCTACTCTGTCAGGGAGGTCTCGGAGCCCCTTGCTGGTTCACAGACCATTCATTGAGAAGCACTGACTCAGCCCTCTCAGTCTGCACACCCTCAGTGAATAACTTGGACAGGTGTCTGGATTCTGCTCTGTGGCTGCACTGATGCAACCTTCAGTGAGAGATGAGGCTCGTGGAGTTAAATGGGATTTAGCCTCTGGGACAAGGACAGCATTTACGTCCTCTTTTCCCTCCCAGTAAATATCTAAGCCCAATGCAGTTCCATTTGGCTCTAGAATACAGGGAACAAAACACACAACCAGAAATCCCAGGCAGATCCTGAGTGTCCCAGACCTGAGTAGTAGGTGTCTGTTGCTCCATTAGCATTGCTTGTCTGGAGGAAGGGCATGCAGAATGCTAGCTCAGAGGAGGGTGCCAGATGGTGATATACTACAATGCCTTCTTTGGCACGCAGAGTCAAAGGGCTCAGCCTGAGGAGTGTGTCAGGCCTTGGGACCCTTTAACATTGCATCAGCCCTCTCTTGGGACATCTGTTTGCATGCACGGCTTTAGATCATTTATTCTTAGCAGCAATAACACACAACAGGAGCTTCTCAGTCAGCTACACCACAGTATGAGAATGCTCAGCAACAGGCTGCAAGATGGGGCCTGAGACTCCATGCTTTCTGTCTTGGAACATATGAAGTGAAAGGCAGAAAAGGAAAGAGTGTGCTACAGAGGAAGATGATATAAAACATCCCAACTCTTGGAAACCAGCCAGCCTTTGCTGGGAAGCTGAGATGTACCTTGGAAGGATGGGAGTCCCCTTGGAAGATATTCAGTCATTTCAAGTCTCTGCCACTTCCTTCTATTTACAATCCCAGCTATATCAGAGAGACTGTCCCTCACTCCCTGCACGTGACAGATTCCATGCCAGTGGCTGGGAACCAGGGCCACAGGAAGCAGCCCGAGCTGGGGGGCTCTGAAGGGAAGAGGGTGGGGAGCAGAATAGCATTCTCAAGAGTTTGTGAAATAGAAGCATGTTGGATGAGTGGCAGATATTGGGCATCTTTCCAAACTTGCACCGCAGCCAAGAACAGTCCAGACCAATGTAACAATAGAGGGATTTCATTTCCTAAGGGCTGTTCCATCTTAGGAGAGGCACATTCCAGGTGCTACACAAACCCAGCCTGTGATGCAGGAAGAAAGACTGTCTGTTTAAACAGTAAGGGTCTATGGTTCTCTAGAGGCTATCGGTACTCCTACAGGCCACCAGGAAACCCAGCCTGATGGTCCATAGATCAAGCAGTTATGTTATTCACACACAGTCAGTCTCAGGAGCTGCACTCCAGCCTCTCCCTTTTCCCCAGCACCTACTGGACACCCTCTGTGCATTGTAACAGTCTGACATCTCTTGGTTTGGCAGTGCTGCCAGCCAGATATGCAGCTGGAGTAGGGAGTGTCAGCCTGCACCGAAGGATAGTCTTTTAAAGATGTACACTGTGTTTAATGGCTGGCTCGTTTCCTTTCTGTGGATGCTTGGGAGAGGAATTCCTCTTTCACATAGCTGATGACAAGTACACATCATTATCAATTCCTTTGCCTTGTCAGTCACTATTGCTCATTTCCCAAACCCTTTCTGCTACTGTAAGCCACTTCTCCCATAATCAAATTGGATGGGATCAACACGGGAATGTCCTTGCTCAAAATGCTTTCCAAATGAAACCAGTTACCTACCAGCAACACAATTACGTAGGTATGTGCAAAAGTTTGCACACAGCCACAGACATCAAAGCCTGATTTTTGCAAACAAGAGACACTCCATGTAACATACATCTGAGAATCACTAGAGGAGAACTCATCTTGTTTGGACCACTCCTCAAATGGACAGTTTGTCTCAGAGCGGAGATGGGGCCTTTGATATTTTCAAAACATTTTTAATCCACCTGTTCTCTTCTGACATTTTCATTTCACGGATGCTCCTTCACAGGAAGGAGACCTTCTTCTAGACCCACCACCCTCTGTCCAGTTAGCAAAATGTTTATTTTGCAAGTAACCTAGTGCCATGCATTTCACCTTGCAGGGAAGTACCAAATCTCAGTTACCTTTGAGATAGTGTGATCCTAATATCAGAGGCCTACTCTGGCAGGTTGGCTGAGCTATGCAATTCTGGAGCAAGGAAAGGCAGAATTAACCAGGATGGGTGGGAAATAACTAGAAAGTCTGACAATATTTTTATTGTGATGATCACACAAAGCAATATGGTTCATTCTCCAAGTAAACAGCTATAGTCTAATGGGTAAAACTCAGGATTAACGGACAAGAGATAATGGTTAAAGACCTGGTGTGTTATCTCAGATTGTTTAACTCGTATACCTCTCGATGTTGTGAGGGATGACTGACTGATGTTAGGAGAGTATTTTCCTCTGATGAGAGGTACCAGAGAAAGGCAAAGGATTACTATATGCTATGGTTTGGTGCCCAATGATTAGCTGAGAAGGGAAGCTAACAGTTGGTAAAGTAAAGAGTGTGCCAAATAGCACATTTTGAAACTGCACAAATACTGCAGCAATGTTTTCTCTGGATTTCCCTTAACCCAATGGCTCTGTAATGAGAGGAACAGTAAGTAAGGAAATGTGTGAAGGGGATGAGAGGGGCTCAGATCTGCAGTATATTTTCCTGGCCCTGCCACAGAAGGTTTCAGGCTCTGCTTACTGATCCTGTTAAGAAGTATTTTCCAGCTAATTGGTGTTAAAGCACCAATGAGCAGAGAAAAGACTGAAATCCCCTGCAATTAAAGATCTAAAGCCTTGGACATTCTTCCCTTAATGATCTGATCACAGGAAGGAGACCCCCCCCCCCCCATGAGCATCTTCCCTCAAAGTGGGTCACAGAGAAACCTGTTTAGTGCTGGTCAGTCCACTGTTCACCCATTCCAATCTGCAGAGAAAGACCCAGTGCTGTGTGTCCCTAAGCATTTGGACATGCAAATCCTTGTGCCTGTGTACATGTTACAACAAGAAGGAAACTGCCTGGTAGCGGCCTGCGCAGACTTTTACGAGCAGTCAGAAAAGCTTAATGCACCTCCATGAAAAACAAACGTCTCCAGACATTTCATTTAAATTTCATATGCCTGGCAAGACTCCCAACAAAGCACATTTGGCTTGGACTGTATGGGCCAGAGGTGGGGCTCAGACACAGATCCAGGTAAAGCTGAACTGTGGGACAGCTAAGAACTCCAGATCCTGGTTCAAGCAGACTGCAGAGATCAGCCATTCTCCAAGTATTTCATGACATGAATGGCTGCTCATGCAAGGCATCAACGGCATGCACACCACTACCAGCAGAACTTGGACTGACTGAATCAAAACCACAGGAGTAGATTTGAATCTGCCCTACATGTGGTTGTGGGAGTCTACCTGCTACAAGGCACTGGACCCCTACCAGATGGGCCCTTCTTTGGAGCACCTTCAGGTTCTTGGTGGGATTTTTTGGCCTTTTTTTCTTTCAGATTGTTTCTTGCAGTGATGCTAATCAGAAAGGTAAGGGAGCCAAGGGCCTGACTGACTCAGAGCGCCGTGGCACAGGAGGCAGAGTCCTTCATTTTCTATAAGCCACAAAGTCAAATGAAGGCTAGAAATTTAGGGACCAAAAAGCTTTGCTGTCTGATGGTCTATGCGTAATAAGTAAATGTGCCTTGCAAATGGCCACTGATTAACAAAAACAGTGAGAGTCCTGTGGCACCTTATAGACTGGGCATGGCCAAACTGCGGCTCTTGATGAAAAAGTGAGGCTTGTGGAAGAAAGCCAGAGAAAAGCAGCCCCAGCCTAGGAGTTTTAAATTGCATGCTCAGAGCCCCAGCCTGTGCCTAGCTGCCAGGGTGGCCACAGATTCTCAGTCTGGGAAGGGCTTAAGCAAAGGGAGCTAGCTGTCAGAGCGGCCAGGTAAGGGGGCCCTGGGGAGCCAGCCTCAGGGCCTGGGGACTAGGAAGGGAGTCACGATGGCGGGGAGAAGTGGCAGCATGGTTGGAGAGGGTGGGGCCTAGTTTTCATGGCCACCTTAAGTAATTATTAGAATCTGACATGAGTAGGATCAATATTTGCCCTCTCTTTATGACAAAATTGAAGTGTGCAATGAATTTTAAATTTAGAAATTTTGGAGTAGGTAAAATAGCCATATGCTTCAGTGCAGCTCTCAAAGCTTTAATAATCAACTTGTGCGGCTCTTGAGTTCCATAACTTTGGCCACCCGTGTTACAGACTAACAGATTTTCTTTGGGCATTTCTCACTGTAGTTTCCACTTCATGCATCTGATGAAGTGGGTTGAAGCCCACGAAAGCTTATGCCCGAAGAAATCTGTTAGTTTATGACAGGTGTCTCAAACTCAAATCACCACGAGGGCCACGTGAGGACTGGTATGTTAGCCCGAGGGCCGCACCACTGAAACCTTTCCATATAACAATATTGTAAGTAACAGTAGTGTTGTTGCAGGCCGCAGGAAATAGCTTTAGGAGCCACGTGTTTGAGACCCCTGGTCTATGAGGTACCACAGGACTCTCATTGTTTTTGCTGTACACAGGCTAGCACATCTCCCCTCTGGAAATGTCTACCACTGATTAACAGATTTTACATCTAGATGAGACCATTTGGATGATCTAGTCTGAAGTCCTGCATCACACACTACCAAAGTATTTCAACCAGGAACTCCTGAATCAAGGCCATAACTTCTAGCTGGGTTAGATCAGATCTTAGAGAAAGTGACCTTACCTGATGGAGAACGCACTGCATCCATAGCTAGGTTGTTCTAATAATTAATTCCCTTCACTGTTCCCTAGACCCTCTATGCTGGCAATTCTGTTTGGTCAGCGTAGAGGCACTGTCGTTTCACATGCAGTGCCTAGTGTGAAGAAGTAATCCATCTAGTGTGTGGAAAATCTAAAGGAAAAGCTCCTTAAATGGGAGAGCCCAACCCAAAATGAATCCCTTTAATGGGACTGGTAGAATCAGAGCTCTGTTTTCATCAGATCCTGAGTCCCTCCTGCCACATTGGACATCTCAGCCATTGGTAGAACAAGCCAACCCCTTCTCTGAACAATAACTAAACAGGAATGCTGCAGAGAGACTGACACACAAGTGTTCGGCAATCTACGCATCGCCCACTTCAGAGGCAGACTCTGAGCTGTTCAGCTTCCAGCTTTTCTGGGCTGATAAATATGATGTGTTTGTAGGGCACCCATTGTCATGGTCTCTCAAGTCCTACAGGTGCAGACTCCAGAGCTGATGCCCTAATTCTAAGTTTCTATCTTGTTTACTGAGGAATGTGAATGGTCAAACAGTGTCTCCCACATTTAGCACTGAACTGAGAGAGAAGTAGCATGGGCAGGGAATGAGGGGGTGACCACGGCATACTGGGCTTGTCTTTAAAAGAAATCCTGGAAGATTCTGGGGAAATAAGAAGAGTAAAGCCTCTGGGAATGTGGAGCCAGTCAACCACTCTTCTGCACTGAGATACCAAACCCAAGTAAGTTGCAACAGGAAATGAAACTGAACTCACCTTCAGAATAAGGGGTAATATTTAAACAATAGTCCAAGACTACACTGCAGACCGGTGAGGCCATGATCAATTTCCATTAGGTATTAGCCCTGTGATTACCACCACACAAAAAATGCTTCAAAACAATACTGTGAAGTGGAAAATATTGTGACTGGGATCCCAGTGCCAACCAATCTGATGCACTTTGCATTCAGTGACCTTTCATTTAAAAGCCTGGGCTTAGAAAACACGTTTCTTTTTATCTCGTGTGTTCATAGATCTAAGTGTGTTTCCAATCAGTCAGCCAGAGTGACTGCCTTCCTTCCCTTTATCGTGATTTGGGCACTGTGAACCAGCTCTGTGCTAAGCATGTGAGCCTCAGCTAGGCCTGGATGTGAGAAAAAAGCAGGGGAAGATGCTTATCCAAAGTTTTAATTTTTCCATAGGAAAGAGGTAGCTACTCAACTTAAAAACTGAGACATTTAAAAAATGTAACTACCTCTCCTCTGTTTTACACAGACATCTCCACATTGTACAGCCAGTGTTTTTCCTATCCTCTTTCTCATGGGGTCAGTCCTAGGAAGGGGTGAGAGGATGGGGATTAAGGACCCATTAAGTGCTTCACCCAGCAAACATTAAGGCATTTTCAATGACTATGCACTGAACAGTATAAAGCATTGGTGATACTGTCTGAACCAAAAATGCATTTTCTTCTCCTGTTGCTCTGACCCCAGGGAAGGACTTGATTGATTCCAAGGAGGCCCAGGAATTTGCCCACAGCAAATACTAGACTCAGATGGGAGGACAGGGGAAAAATGAGAAACATAGACATTGGAAACTGAACATAATCAGAACAATCCATGACCCAACAAGTACAGATGATGTGGAGCGAACAGTAAGGACTGAAATCAATAGAAGGCAGGACCTATCTGGGAAGGCAGATTGTCCCCTCCATTGCTACACACAAGGGCAGGCAGAGCCTTGCTTCCAGATTCAATTATGGTTGTGGGTTTAAGGTCTAAATCATGAATACAGGCTTGGATTTTGGCAGGGGCCTATGGCAGTCTGGACACCAGTGCCACTGAAACTCAACAGGTGTTGGGGTTCCAACTCCCCTGCAGTTCTTGGAAAACCCTGCTAGACTCTATGAGGAATGAAGAACAGCAAGCGAATGGCAGGAGAGCCCAGGGAACAAATGGCTGTCAGCACTACTGGGCCAGAGAGAGAAGGCTGCTTTGGTGACAGCCCAGCCATGGGAGCTCAGCAGTGTGTGTCTTCCCTGGTGGGAAGCCATGTGTCTGAGTGGTGAGGCTTTGGAGATGGCAATCCCACGCAGCCCCTTGCTGGCTTTCCCAGCTGCTGATGTGAGAGTACCATGTTTACCAGCCTTCCTCCCTGCTCACCTGCCAAACAGCTTTACCATCCAGACACCAAGTGCACTGTATCACATTGTTGCCATTAACCCTGTTTTACCTGGGCTCTGCCCTGTGGCCAGGTTACTCCAGGACAAAAGGACTTTAGCCCCCACACCCTTGATCTAATGGAGGCTTGCATCTGGGGGAAGCATTTCCAACAGCAGTCTTTAGTTGTCAGTGTCAGAACTTTAGCTCCACAGTGTTGCTAAAAGTGATAAACCTGACTGAGTCCAACCAATGATAAAGACTCCTCAGCTTACAGGACTAGAGACCTGGGTTTAAATCCTCTGTATGTCATATTTGTTTGCAAAATCTTGCCTTACTTTGTGCATTTCTGCAACTACAAAACCACCACTGTGTGGTGCTATAGAAAGCCACTGGTCGAAGGAGACCCTGACCAAGCTAACTGGGCACTGTAAGTCTGCAGAAAAGCACTGGGATAGCTAGAAGAGTAAGATGTTTCAATTCAAGCTGGATTGATACCAACATTCTGACAAAGTAGTTGTTAAAAGTTGTGAAAGAGGGAGTGAGATTAATCCTCTAGCTCCCTGCCAGGAAGGGAAGCTTGCTGCCTCAGGTATTAGACTGGGACTCAGATCAGGGTTTAATCCTTGCCTCTGTCACAACTTTCCTGTGTCACTTCATTTCTGTGGGCTTTGGTTTCCTTCTGTAAAATGGGGATATTAATAATCTTTTTCTCCCATCCACTGACTGTCGTACCTATTTAGAGTGTAAGGTCTTGTGGTAGATCCTCTCTCTAATTATGTGTTTAGCACATGGCCACCTGGGTCCCCAAACTTGTCTATGGCTTGTAGGGACTACCACAACACAAAGAACACTAAATCAACACTGCCTTTGTACTAGAGCTGTGCATATAAAATGTGTCAAACTGTCAGCAAGACAGGGCTGCAAATCTTTAGAAATGGCACTCAATGCAGCATATACCAGTCCTGAAGCACAAAGTCTTCATGGTCACCTCAGAGCTAGTCTGAGACTCAGAAATACCCTGGAAAGTATCAGTTCTTCCAGAATAGACCATTCTGATTCAGTGCACATCAGTATGGTACACACTGTACTGTGTAAATGTTAGTCTCCTTCGAGTGCTGCTCACATCATTCAGTTACAGGTGTCTACGTGCCGCAGTGCATGGTAGCTCGGAAAATCTTTAGCCTTAGCCTGTCAGGTCAGGGCACACGGCCAATGCCCCCTCAGTGCCACGACCACGGCTATATAGGTGACTGTGACCCTGACCCTCCCAGTTCCTTTTTCCGCCCTCAGCAATGGTTTTGGATCAGCCAAGAAACTTACAGAAGCAAGTGCCTGTCTTTCCATGTGAAATTTAAGATGCCTGGTTTTAAACTGTGCTTAGGATGCTGTAAAGCTTTCTTAATCGACGATCCTCATGAGAAATGCGTTGCACGTGTAGGTGAGTTGCACCTGGCCACAAGCTGCCCTATCTGCCAGTCATTTAAACGGAGGACTCGCAAAGACAGAGAGCGGCGCCTCCACACTCTCACCGAGTAGCATACCCGCCTCTGATGCTACCTGAGCCATAAGCGCTCTGCTGGCACCCTGAACGGTTCGCGCACCAGAGACTCAGCACCGCCTTTCGGCGCCGAGTTTGAAGTTTCCGTCAACGTCTTCTTTGGTACCACCAAGGCACCGGTCTCACTGGCCACCAAACCAACCTGTCAATGCATCAGGAGTGGCACCATCTTCAGTACCATAGATGCTGCAGGCCCCTGCGAAGGTGGGGGCTCGGTCCTGATACTCAGCTCCAGTACCAGCAAAGAAAACCAAGCCAATGGCAACGCCGACCCCGGTACCTGCAACCCAGCCGACATAGGAGATGGTACTGCCTGCCCTCTGCCGGTGCTGCAATCTGGAGCCAAGGACTGCTCCATGGCTTCCTTGCCCCGAAGCTCATCCTGGAACCTGTCAGTACCGTGTTCCCAGGGCTCAAAAGCTTGATCGTCTAGTTCGTCATCGTCTTCGCCCCAGCTTCCATTCACTCCTCTGCTCCCCCAAAACCTCGAGGGCTGGTGAACAGTCTGGGAAATGGTGTTGCAAGCATTCCCCAATGCCTAAGTTACGGAACAAGAAGGGGTCATCGGCAACCTCAAGAGCAAAGGGGCCTGTCTCCCCAGGCACCGCAAAGACCCTGAAACCAAGCCGGGGCCACTCTCCTCCACGCTGCGTTGAGGCGGGGGCATCTTTCAATGACTGGTCGCATGACTGGTTGGACATGATGGCTGATGATAGCTCAACATCCCAGCACTGTTCGGTGCAGTCCCCTCTACAGATTCCAGATTCTTCGGATTTCTCGGATGACTACCCCGACCCCGACTCTACTCAATGTAGTAGATCACGGGCTTGTTCTTCCTCCTCATCAGACGAGTATATCTTTGAGAGGCCAGTTGCCTGTAACGAGGACTCCCACACCCAGCAGGATTTGCTCTGCCACATGGCACTGAACCTGAAGGTGGAGCTAGGGGTGGTCCAGGAGAAAACCAATCCCCTCTTCGACATAGGACGCAATGCCCCGCCCACCAAATTGTCTGTTTCCCTCCACGATGGGGTGTACAGAATTGCCAGGGCATGGTGGCAAACCCCATCCTTGATCCCACTGGTGTCAAGGGCAGCAGACCAAAGGTACCACGTTCCTCAGGACAAATTCTCCTTCCTTTTCCTGCACCCCACACCAGGGTTGCTGTTGTTGACGCTGTAAACCAGAAAGAAAGACAGGGCCAACCAAGTTCCACCCCTAAGAATAAGGAGGCGAGGAAGCTCAATCTGTTGGGCAGGAAGGTTTATTCTTCAGCAGCCCTACAGCTGCGCATCTCCAACCATTCGGCCCGTATGACGAGATATATCTTTAACCTGTGGAGTGCCATGCAGGGTTTTCATGACATTGTTCCCAGGATCACCTTAGGGACATTGACACGATGCTTGAGGAATGGGAGATGGTGTCCAGGGATGCTCTGATGGCTACCTGGAATACCGTAGACACAGTTGTTCACACTATGGCATCTACTGTGGTAAAGCGCCGCTTGGCTTGGCTCCAGGACTCTGGCCTGCCCCCACAATTGCAACTCATCATTCAGGACCTGCCGTTTGAAGGCCCTGACCTATTCACTGAGTCCACAGACGCAAAACTCCATGGCATGAAGGACTCAAGAGCCATGCTCCAGTCGCTAGAGATGTACGCCCCACAATCTAGCAGGCACTCTCTGAAACCTGATCAGCTCCTATAGCAGCAGCTGCAACAACTGAAACAACAGATTCAACTGTAGAGCCCTTCTCAAGGTCCTTCCAATTTCCCCAGTGCCACCTTGGGGACCTGGATAAGGACATAACCCGCTCGAGCAAGGGTGAGAAGTCCCATGGCACAAAGCCTGGCAGGCATGGACAAGGCTCCGAACACTCGTCAGGAAGGAAGCAGCATTTTCGACGGTTACTACAAGGGCAGCGAACCCATGACCCGCCCGGTCCCCAACTGCCTGCACCGCTTCACACACCACTGGGTCAACATCACATCCAAGCAGTGGGTCCTTGAGATGATCGCGGAAGAGTACCACATCCAGTTTCACTCAACTCCTCGGGTCAGAAAACTGCCCCCTCATCCAAACTCTGGGAACCAGAAACTGCTCCACCTGCTCAAGATCAAATGTAAGAAGCTCCTCTCCCTCGGGGCCATAGAAAGGGTCCCCAGGAGGGAGCGGGGAAAAGGGTTTTCTCCCAATACTTCCTAGTCTCCAAATCAAACAGGGACCTTCAACCCAGAGGCGGTGGCCCCATCCCCGGCCAGGGATCTGGGGTTTGGCCACCCGCGGCCACGGCAGGGAGTCTGGGCCCAGCCGCACACGGTGGCAACGGCCCCGTCCCCAGCCGGGGATGCGGGGCCTAGCCGTCCACAGCGGCGCGGCGGCTTCAGGCCCTGTCCCCGGCCAGGGGGACGGGGACTGTGGGCCAGGGGCGGGGCCTGGGCCCATGGCCCGGGTCCCTCCCTGGGCCAGCAACGCCCCTGCTTCGACCCATTTTAGATCTCAAAGCATTAAACAAACACATAAGGAAAATAAAGTTCCAGATGGTTTCCCTATCACAGATCCTCCCATCTCTGTCTCCCGGGGATTGGTTCACAGCCTTCGATCTGAAAGACGCTTACTTTCACATAGCCATATGATACCACCACAGGTGATTCCTAAGATTCATGGTGGGGGAGAAGCACTTCCAGTTCATCTCTCTCCCCTTCGCGCTCTCCTTGGCCCCCAGGGTGTTCACAAAGTGCATGGCGCCAGTCATGGCTTACCTGCACAGGTGGGCATAAAAGTCTATCCCTACCTAGACGACTGGTTAATAGTCAGGAGGTCAAGATCTCAGGTAGAGCTCCATGTTAGAGCAGCAGTGAAGCTCTGCGGATACCTGGGTCTCTGTATAAACCGAGAAAAGTCAAAACTCCGTCCGTCCCAGGACACAGAGTTCATAAGGGTGCACCTGGACACTCGCAAAGGGACAGCATCCCTGCCCCTCTCAAGATTTCAGTCCATGTGCACCATCATTATGGAGCTGCAGACATCCCAGGTGACCACGGTGTTCCAACCTCGGAGGAACTCCCTCAACAAGATACTATCAGTTCCCCAGGACACTGTGAGGACACTTCAGATGTGGAGGGATCCCCACTTCGCCATGGGGGGATTCCCTTCAAAGAGCTCAGGCCCTCAGTGACCCTGATAACAGATGCCTCGGACTCATGGTGGGGGGCTCATATCTCTGGGGGCCTCTCCACTCAAGGGCTCTGTTCCCACATGGACAGACCTCTCCACAAAAATGTGAAGGAACTGCAGGCCATCAGACTAGCTTCCATGCTTCCTAGACAAGACACACGGCAGGTCAGTACAGATCCTCACGGACAACACCACAGCCATGATCTATACGAACTGGCAGGGAGGGATCCGCTCCCTGACGCTTTGTGAAGAGGCATGTAAGCTCTCGGAGTTGGCCATAGAACACAACTTCACCCCGGTGGCCGCCCATCTACCGGTGGTGGACAACAGGCTTGTGGACTCGCTCAGCAGAAAGCCCCTAGCAAACCACAAGTGGTCCCTCCACGACTCTTTTCTGATAGACAAATGGGGGTCGCCTCAGATAGACCTGTTTGCGACACAGCAGAATCGCAAGTGTCCCCAGTTCTGCTCCCTCAGGGGCCGGGAGGAGAGGTGTCTCTCAGCAACACCTTCCTCATCAACTGGTTGGGGCCCCTGATGTATGCCTTTTCGCCAGTCCCCCTCATTCAGAAGGTCCTTTTGAAGATCAGTATGGACGGAGCAAACATGATACTGATAGCTCCGGACTGGCCCAGATAACACTTGTTCCCACTCCTGCAGGATATGTCCATAGAGATCCTGCTCCGCCTTCCATTTTGGGCGGACCTCCTAACACAGGACTCAGGGCACCTCTGGCACCGAAACCCGGGCCGCCTGCACCTGACAGCCTGGATGGTCTCTGGCTCAGCGAGCAGGAGAGGCTCTGCTCAGACAGGGTTAAGAAGGTCCTGGCTGGTAGCAGAAGACCATCTACCACGTCCACATACACAGGCAAATGGAAGCGATTCTCCATCTGGGCCCAGGACGAGGGTGTAGACACTATATCAGCACAAATACACCTAATCCTCGACTATATGTTAGACCCTAGGGAGAAAGGCCTTTCTTCCTCCTTGCTGAGAGTCCACCCAGTGGCAATCTCAGCTCTCCAGGAAAGGGTGGATGGGGCCCTAGTCTTCTCCCATTCTACCTCCGCGAGATTTCTGAAAGGGGTGGACAGACTCTTTCCTCAACCCTGTAAACCCTCCCCTCCTTGGGACCTAAACATGGTTCTCTGGGTGATGACAGAGCCGCCCTATGAACCCTTGGACTCAGCCACTCTGCTGGTCCTATCTTGGAAGGTGGCTTTCTTAGCAGCAATCGCCTCTGCTAGAAGGGTTTCAGAGTTGAAAGCCCTCTCCTTGGAATCCCCGTATACAAGGTTCTACTCGGATAAAGTGGTCCTTCGTCACCACCCATCCTTCCTTCCTAAAGCGGCCATGCCCTTCCACCTTAACCAGGAAATCTATCTGCCAGTTTTTTATCCAGACCCTCAGGTTACAGAGAACCAGAGGAGATAGCATACCCTGGACGTGAGGAGAGAGCTCCTGACTTACATCAAGCGCACTCAGCCATTCCACAAGACCTCCCAACTCTTTGTGGTGGTTGCCGAACGCAAGAGAGGTCTCCCTGTGTCCTCATAGTGAGCTCCAAATGGATTGTGATTTGCATTAAAGACTGCTACGGAAGGTTGAACACACCCCTTCCTGGGACTGTTAGAGCCCACTCTGTCAAGGTCCAAGCGTTGTCAACGGCCTTCCTTCCCAGGGTCCTGATCCAAGAGATCTGCAGGGCCTCTACGCGGTCATCAATACATACCTTCACAAAGCACTATGCCATAGCCCAGCAGGCTAAAGATGATAACGCTTTGGGCAGAGCCGTACTCAGTGTGGGTAGTTCGTAACTCCTCCCACCGTCCTTGAGTATGGCTAGCAGTCGCCTGTAACTGAATGATGTGAGCAGTGCTCGAAGGAGAATGGTGCGTTACTTACCAGTAACTATCCTTCTTCAAGATGGGCTGCTCACATTCATTCAGGCCCCTCCCACCAGTCCAGATAACGGAGTTGGCGAAGGCATATGGGACTGCGAGGGTCAGGGTCACGGTCACCTATATAGCTGTGGTCGTGGCACTGGCAGTGTGCCCTGACCTGACAGGCTAAAGCTAAAGACTTTCTGAGCTACTGTGCACTGCGGCATGTAGACATCTGTAACTGAATGTATGTGAGCAGCCCATCTCAAAGAAGGACGGTTACTGGTAAGTAGCCCACCGTTTCAAACACACCACAAAGAAACAATGTACAGTGTAATTACACCCATTGAGCTGGTCATTCCCCAGCTCTTCCATGGTGACTCCACCAGTATCTACAGCATTTAACATTTCCGTTAAATTTCTAATTCATATTGCTGCAAAGGAAACCATCTGTCTGTCACCTGATGCCGTGCCATCTGCCTGAGTCTGCAAATAGACATAGTAACAATAAGCCTTATAAGAGGTGTGAAGTGATGCATTCATCTCAAGTAGGTGTTAACTCTGAAGAGCAAAGATGGCAATTAATAACTAGTTCATTGTTGATCTGTTTAGCAGCTCAACCAGCTGCTGTAGGATTGTGGGAAGACCAGGGGTTATTTCTATAACTCATGGGAATTAAGGCAACAAAATGTTATAGAAGCAGAAAGACAAAAACACCACCAATAACATTAACATTGAATTATTTCTCTGAACATTTTTTTCAGCAAAATTTGAGGAGGTGGAAGTCTCTTGAATTTTCTTCCCTACCCCCCCCCCCCCAACCCACTCCACTCTTTGTGCCAGTTACCTAATCTACCAAACTGACTGCTTCCTGCTGGTTGAACACCTGCCACCTTGCCTCCTTTCTGGTAATGCTGGAAATGAGTCAGCCAGGGACAAATAACAATTTATTAGCACACATGATCGGAATTGGCGCGGGAGAAATTGCTGCATTGTTCTCAAGCCCCACCCCCTTCTCAAGGTCCACCCCTAATAAAACATTATAATAGGCATGGCTCAACTGCAGCTCTTCAAAGCTGAGGGACACAACCACAAGCTCCTAATCAAGATGGGGGAACATAACCCTAGCTACTGCTTTGATATCAACATCAAGTGGTGAGTTCACAAGGGCACTGACAAACACCAAATACCAAAGCTGCAGATAAAACCACTGCCATGTCTTCTGGCTGCTTTCTTCAATTGCCATCATCATCACCATCATCTCAGTCTTGTCTGCACTCGAGCATCAGCCAGCTTGCCTCAGTTTCAAACAGACATTAGCTAGAGCAGTGGTTCCCAACCTTTCCTCTGCCATGCCACACCTTGATACTTTGACTTATTTTGAGGCACACCACCATAGAGTCTCCAAATGAACTCATGAATGTTCATGAGCCAATCCAGAACTCTGAGAAGTTTTTCAAAAAATTCCTTGGCACACGTGCTCAGGCCTGATGGCACATCTGTGTGATGTGGCTAAAGCAGCATGGTGTGGGTTGGATACAGCCTGGGTCAGGATGTTTGACTGAATTAGTCTTTTATGGTCCCAGAAGTCTGAAGTCTGAAAGGTAAGTCCCACAACTGAGGAAAAAGTGTGTTAAATAAAAGCTACTGCCTGTCCCTTGCACCAATGCCTGCTGAAGGAGACAAGGGATGGTTCCCTCAGTGTAAACTGCCTCTGGTAACAGACCAGATGTGTCAGTAGACTTTACATGTCTACCCATTGGAAGCTATTCTTTGTGGCTATGAGCTTCAGAGTGCAGTTTCAAACAACAGGAAATGCTTTTTACAAAACTGGCCATGAAATTTCATTCTCCTTTTCCCTGTTGTGATTCAAAAACTGAAACCTTCTGTTGAGTTCTCTGAGGGGCTTTTCCTGCCTGCCAGACTTACCAGAAATGTACCTGAAAGCAAAACCAGAGAGAGGTTCAATTATTCCTAAAGTGACAGAAGTGCAGCACTATTCAAAACAGCTTCTCCACAGAAATCAGGTGATCTCCAGTGAGAAACATGACAGGTGGGAATCTACGAATGAGCCTTTTTTCTCCTCATCACAGACACACAAAGTCCCAGAATCTTGCTTCCCTGTGGGTTAGGCTCTTTGGGCAAATATTTCCAATACCCTATCAGCACAATTCCTGTTTTATTCCTTCCATCAATCCTCCTCCAGCCCCAAACACTTGCACAGAAGCCCCAGAAGCCAGAGAGAAAGTGATTGCACCTTTGACATAGTTGTTATTGTGTCTAGCTCTTTTCCTCATTATGAACCAGGGCCAAGCAGCATAACCTTGAGGTGGGTTGAGCCCTGCCTTTCCCACTGGAAATGGGAGAGGGTCTGGAGATGGAAAAACAAGGAGGCAGCTTTGCCCTTTCCTTTTTACAGAGATTCTCCACGCCTGCCCACCACCCATACATTCTTGTCACTGCACCAGGCTGGACATTGGACAATTCAAAGCACAGCACAGCAGAGCCCAGTGAATGGCCCACCTGGGAGTGGGTGGTGTCACAGCAGGCTGCTCAGATGCTAGAAGTTAAGTTACAGGAAAGGCATTGACTCATACACCCAGCGTTGGCCAACCAGCTGGTTTCTACATAAAACAGTCCCTCAAAGTCATTTTTCTTTGCAAAATCTCAGCAGAAATAGTCCACCATTAGGGTTTTCTCTATTCCCACTATTCGTGCCAGTGGTTAATCTGAACTAAACCAAGTGGCGCATTTGCCTCACCTGCAACAGCGCAGTTAACAATGCATCTAACTCATTGGGCAAGAGGCACAACACAATGAATTTCTATAGGGTTTCAAAACACCACATCTCCTCTTCAAACTCACCAGTGCAAATCCCAGGAGTACTGGGGGCTCTGCCTGGCCCTCTCTGGGCAATCTCACCACACAGAGCAATGATGAAAAGGGCTATGGAGACTGAACACTGAGGTATGGTACTGGGGAAGCTGGACCTGCCACTGCCACATGAATGGCTGCCCGCAGGACTGCGGTCCTCACGGCTGTCAGTCCAGTACATCGTCCCCCCCCCCCCCTTTGATAATCTTGATTCTATTTAAAAAGAAGAAAAATCTTCCCTTTTTCTTTAACCCATGCCAGCTGCTCTCTAATGAATTCTGTTAGAGCAGCGGAGTGTGGGAAGGAGCATGTACAGAGGTCTGTTAGCTCCAGATGCTCTGCGGGTTCTGAGCTCTCTTTGGAGGAAGCATTATACGTTGTTTTCCATCAGCTTCACAAGGGCACACCAGCAGTGGTTCAGTAATCAAGGATAAGCCCATGTAAAAATCATGGAATTTTTCTGATACATTTGTTTTCCAGCAATGTGGATCTGCCTCCTTTCCTTTTTTTACTGAACATGGTTAGCAAAGGCTACTTTGCCATTATTTGTATGTTTGCGCTACATATTCAGTCCTGAAAAGAGAATATGCACAAGTCAGGAACCTTTCATATTTCTCTGTGTTAGTATTTATGATATCCCCGAGTCTAGCTGCTGGATGAAAGTAGAGTTCAGAACCTCACCATTTCCCATCAGAGTGAATAAAGTATCACAAATTCATTACCATGATTTCACTCCAGAATCAACTAGGTAGAAAACCAGCTTAGAAGGGGCAGGACTTCAATTTTGATAGTAGTCCAAAGGGCAATGAGGGAGGGGATGGCAGCAAACATGGGGTAAGAGTTGTGCTCTACAGTCTGACCACTATGACCTCCCCAGCATTTAAGACCCTTTCTAACAGGTCATTTTCTTGAACTAGGGTCTTCCTAAGAGTCAGAGCACATGGTGATTTACACTGGGAATGTGAGAGAAAACAGTCTCTGTGGGCACCAAGGATCCTCCTGAAAGATACCCTCAACTCCCTGGACATAAACAGAGACTCAGAGGGAAATGGAACTGATTGTACTCTGCCCTAAATATCCAGTAACAATTCTGCCAATACACAAGAAATAACTCTGCAAGATTCTGCTCAGCCTCCTAACCGTGTATGTCTGCACACCTGCCAGACAGCTACGGCATGATATTCAGATATCTCTGTCCTTGAGATTTCACACTCAGTGTTAAACGGAACAAAGCCCATTACTCACACAGAGACCTATTTTTACAAGGGTTACCAGGCACATGATACAAAATCAGCCACCAGGATTTTTCAAACTGAGGACAGGGGGAGTGGGCCTCTGTTGGTGGAAATCGGCATGGCTTTTTTTGCATCAGTGGAGCTCTGCTGAGTCATGTTATACTATTTGAGGATTGGACTCTCAGACAATGGATTAGCAGAACACCTCATTGGCTTCCCAGTCAAAGATGAGAAGCTGAGAAAAGGAAAGCACAAGTTCCATTGTAATAGTCACTGTCTCCTCGGTTTCACAGCAGTCACTCGGAGCATCTGGCTCTGCACCACCTTCCCAGCAAAGCCAGGAGAGCACTGCACCTCAGAACTGAAGTATCAGAAGGGTCCATCAAGAAGGAAATGTCAGGCTTAGCATAGCTGAGGATGAGACAGGAGAGATTAGATATATCACACAAACTCTTCCTCTCCAACTGCATGCTCCCCTTAACAAAGCCATCCGCAGCTCTTTGTGCATCCAGGGCTGGGAAAGGATTCCCAGCTGCTGTGAGAACACAACAGATAACTTTCCTTTCCCACTGTCAGCACCTGCTTAGAGGTCGCTTGCTGTGACCTAAACGGGTAATCCTGCAAGGTTTTACTGCCTTGAAAGAGATTAGGATGATAACAGAGAATAGGACCAGCCCCCTTACTCCCTCCCTCTCTGTCTACCTCCTCCATCCCCTGCAGACACTTGGCCTCTTTCTGAATGCTTTAGGTATGCACACTGTAGTCGAATCCCCAGTCTCCAGAGGGTAGTGCGCGTGCATTCCCTCCCATCACACTAGACACCAAGGGAGGAATATTACAAGCTTATATTTTTAGGAATATTTCCATGCTGGGCTTTTTCCCTTCCCTTATCACAGGCTGTATATTTATAGCGTGAGAATCCTACCTCGCACAAACAAATGCTGCCAGGCCAGTCAGAAATGGATCCATTTCTGTGCTCATCTAAATGCCCCTTTTTGACAACCCTAATCTCAGCTCCCGTCGTGGGAAAGCCTAGAGAACCAGCTGAGTTTGGGGTATGTGTGGAAAGGCAGGGGAAACACACTCCCAAGAGATCTAACCCAGGGTCCCAAGCCTGGGACTACTTGGAGCAGCTCCGGCAGGCAGTTGAGCCAGATAAAAAGTCTTTAGGCCAGATCCTGACACCCAGGCCAGTGGCATAAAGCAGCCAGAAAAACTGCAAAGCTGCAGATGCCTGTATGCAGCAGGGCCCTCAGCAATGAAGAGCCACAGTCATGATTCCTGCATCTCCCACTCTCCGAGCCGCACACAAAGGGTCTTCCCGGGGCAAGGCATCCCTGTCCTTGAAATTGCTGGTTGTTCAAACACCCCCTTGGAGAAAAGAGCTGGAGTGTATCAGTGTCATTTTTTTTGACTTCAATAGAGCTACACTGGTATACACCAGCTAAGGATCCAGCATTCCTTCAGTCTTTCAGCTGACTAGGTGGTGCATAACCACAAGGCTGTGAAATTCCTCCTGGCTAACCAGCAGCATTTTAATAGAATACAGGACACATCATGCTGCTACTTTGATTTTTCTCAGATTATTTGTCCCTATAACCAAAGGGACACTGCGTGCTGTGAGCTATGCAAAAAAAGTTGCCACCTAGCCACATACACCTGCCCACTGAAGCTACCGCCAGCAGCTGCCAGCAGATGGGTGCATCCCGGCTCAGCAAACTGTTCCTTGAACCATGGTGAGACACTGTTCCTAATCCCAAAAGGAGAGGTTGATTTCTTAGGGCTGGTCTTGGAAAAATTTCCCCAGCGTTTACAGTTTAAATGCGGGGGAAAATGCTGTAAATTACTGTGGATCTGAGATTTCTGCTTTGAAAGGGAGTGAAACAACACAATTCCTCTGGCTGACAGGGACTGGGGCACCCCTCCCAAACTCAGATTTAATGCATTTCAGACAAAAATGCGCCCAGTGTTCTAATTCCAAACTGAACATGAGGATTTCATGGCCTGTGGGACGCCCATGAGATTTATAGAGGCCCTTAATCATTGGTAACAGTTTGCTAGATGAAGCCATCATGGGGTGCTATGTCCAAAGCCAGCTCCACACTTCCTCCTGGAAGGTTTGCTTTATTTTCTTCACACCTGTTTATGGGACACCGGCCTTCAGAAGGACAAAGCCCAAGTCTCTTGGTTTCTCCTTACGCAGTAAGACTTCCAATTTACACAAAAGTAACTGCAACAATGTAGGAATGGAAAATGCACTTGAATGAATGAACCCTAATGATATGCCACAGTCACCAAGCAGTTCCTTTCAACCAAAAATTTCAAGGCTCTGAATAAAGTTAACTGACAGAACAGTAAAGAGGTAAGTAGCACAACATCCATTTTCAAAATGGAGAAACTGAGGCCCAGAGAGGTGATTTACCCATGGTCAGCTAACAAGTCTGGCAAATCTTGTGCCAGAACCCTTCAGTCCCAGCTCTAACCACTGGATAACATTTTCTTCCAGCAGCTATTGCTGGGTAGCTTTCTGGGTGCAAAGGACAAAACTAAGCCTTCTAAGGGGTGAAAAACTGGATGGTGGGAATGCTTGGAAAGAGATTCTTAGAAAAATCTGAAGGGCAAGTAAGGTAATGACTAAGCTGTCTGAAGGCTTTAGTTTCACACATGAAGTCTGCATGATTTATGTCTCCAGACCCGCCTTTTCTTTTATCATTTCTTGTTTATTAGCCTGGTACAGACATTAAAGCTGAGGTCAACAATGACATGTCTTGGCAAGTTTTCCTTTTAGTTCTTAACCTATCCTTTTATTTGCACGAAACGACCCTTCAACAAATAGTGAGGATTCCAGATAACAGTTCCGTAGTTACAACAAAAAAGTGACTGCAGAGGAGGCATCTGTCATCTCACGCTCTTGGTGTGTCCTTGAGCCCTCTCTGCAGCCTTTAATGGCTACAGCCAGGCCTACGTCCTCTTACAGAGGCCAAAATGATCCGGGGGGGAGAGGAAGGGATCTGAGTTTGATCTGCCCTGTGCATCATCAACACAATTGCAGGGGATAGGGCCCTTTTATCACTAGTAATGATTTCAGTGCAAGGCTGTGGTCCAGTTCAGGGCATCTGCCATGGGACCAGGTTCAGGCAAGCAGCCTGGTTTGGCTGGAATGCTTTACAGCATGGCCATGGAGATAGAGCCTGCTCCATTTTTATAATGCAGGAGTGGCCATGCTCCTCTCTCCCTACAGGGAAGGGATGGAGCATCCTCTGCCATGCAGGTAAGAAAACCTTGGACTGGGGAGATTTCAGTGAGTTTCTCTCCCATGGATAGGGTTACCAGATACCAAAGCATGGAAAGGAGGACAGGGCAGTATGAAAAGGAGAACATTGGAGGACACATGGAGAAAATGCAGTATTAATGTAATATTCTTATGTTTTTAGGGGGACCTGGAATGCTTCCCCCTAAAAATAAGGTGTTTCAGGGTGTTCCAGCATACTTTAACCCCTGTAAGTAAAAAGCCAGACAAAATCATGTATTTTTAAAATGCCTGTCGGTTGGAGGACATGAAGGTAAAAACGAGGACATGTCCTCCTTTTGCCTGACATCTGGTAACCCTACCCATGAATGGCAACACCAAGAACATTCCTGGCTATGTGCTCAGGCCTGGATCAGAAAGAGGGAGGAACTTTAGGAGTGAACGAATCTCAAACAATCCCCAAGGACTATAATTTTGCCCCCTACATTTTAAAGGTCTGCAATGGGGAGAAGAAATTTTGGCTTGCCCCAGAAAGTGTTAACACGAAAAAACAGAAAGAAAAAGGAAGAGCACAGAGGCTTATTTCTCAGGCAGAGTTTGACTTGAAATCCTTGCTAGTGGTGGTGGGGAATATGTTACTTTCACTAACAAACTCCCACCTTATATAATATGATCCAGATAACTGGCTACAGGAGTCAAGGTGACTTCTTTATCTGGTTGCTGCCTTTTTCAGTATTGGGAGCACATGATCTACTACATGCTGAAACTGGGTATTTCTAAATCTGCTTTCTCTTGGAAGGAAGATGGAAGGCCACCTTAAACATCATCTTCCTTTCTGCATTTCCAGACCACACTATCATCATATTGAACACATTTCACGCTCTTTGGAATGCTTGGTATGTCAAACATCCCTACAAAAATCAAGATGGGTGGCAAACCTAATCACAGGGTTGGGGTCAGGGTACCATCAGTCACCAGAGAAAGGCACGAATGGAAGAGACCTACAAAGCATGATACAAAATGACAAAGATGAAAATTATGTGTGAAGGATTCAGATTTCATAAAATAAGAAATAAAAGGCTGGTGCTAATCTGTACACATCAGACCAGATACCAGCAAATTTGGAACAACTTCATGAAAGACTCCAACGCAAAGGAAAGAAGAATCTGGCCCATCCTGTTTATCCAAGCTTCTAGCCTGAAGAGCCCATGTCACCTGTGTAATGGCCGGACTAGGGAAATGGAAGGAGTCAGCCTGGAAGCATGACACAGCTCTGAGTGAACAGGATGACACGTGTGCTACTGTTTAGAGTTCCTGAGGCTCAGCCAGCACAGCTGCAGAATGACAGCTGCTGTAGAAACCATCTGCCTGCACACTGTGCCGGACAACTGGGAGAGCAGAGCAAGAAGGATTTCCCCAAGCAACTAGCAGAAAGGGAGACAAGGTTCCCTGTGCAACAGAGGCAACCAGGTTTGGTGGAGGCTTTGCTAGGGCAGCCATCACTTCAGGACAGACTAATACAGACAGAGCCCAGCCTGTGGTCTATCCTCTGTGAGGAATGGTAAGAAAGGATCGAGACAGAGGAGCAAGGACAGATGCAATAGGAGAGAAGAAACAATTCCCCTACACACAGTCCCCAGCAAATATCTGGCAATAAGTTAATGACTCCCTTTGCTGCCTTGTCTGTATGGGGGACCTCAGTGCACTTTATTTGAGCAGTTGTGAGTGGGTAGTTTAATTTGTCAGCTGGAAATCTCAAAAGAAAACAGCAGAGCTCGCAGGTCTGCATGGATTTTGAAGGGGGGGGCGGAGCTTTCAACTGAATAAACTGCTCTGCAAAGAGAGGATCTTTCTTTGCTCAATATCTTGTTATTTCACCTGCCCTGAAATGGCAGGCGCTTTGACGAATGGCTTGAAAGGTCATCTCTGGTATTTTCACTCTGGCTTCTCTATGCTGTGTACTGGTTAGAGATGTCCGTGGGAGGGAGGCCCTGGGTACTGCTCTCTTTCCGAATAGGTGGGACCCCTCAGTGTTACAGCAAGCTGGACTAAACCAAACCTTTCACCTTCTCCATGGGGGAACCAAAGGCTATCCCTGATTGCTGCTTCCTGGTGTGTAGGGGGTTAAATCATACTTTCCCTGGGGCAGGCCAGCTGGCTTAAAAGGGTGGTTGACTTTTAGTAGAGTGGGCCATCTTTCTCCTTCTCGTAACCCTGCTCGTAACTCCCCTGAAGTTAGGGGATTTACCCAAGGATTAATTTGATCAGTGGGCTGAGTTTAGCTGTCCCATCTCCAGCAGCTTTACTTTACTAAGTCAGTTGATTACAGGGTTTGCTCACACACATGGTTTTCAGTCCAAGATGAACACAAAGCTATACACTAAAGCAGTGGTTTTCAAACTTTTTTCCCCCAGGACCCAGCTGAAAAAAATCATTTATCCCTGTGACCCAACAATTACATCTTTGAGCAATGCATTCAATTTTTTTGGTGGTGGCAGCAGAGGGTATCATGACCCGTACCTCAGGATCTGAGACCCAGTACTGGGTCCCAACCTTAAGTTTGAAAACCACTGCACTAAAGAATTAGAGCAAGGCTTTAAGGAGACAGGACAGCAAAATATGAGGAAGTGAAATCAGAAAAGGACCACACACACAGGCCTAGGTGTTACTAGGAAAGAAGGAGTGTGCTTAAACTGCTGCGCACACTTAGTGAAGGCAAGGCAGTTGGCAGTTTTCACCACATCAGTTAATGACCAGGCTCTGCCCTCATTGTTAGTTCAAGCTGTGAGCTCATGTGAAACCTACAGACAGCCTTGTCTCCCCTGGGATTGTGCTATAAATCTGTTAACCCAAGAGAGCTCACTAGAGTTCAAAACACAACTTTTCCCTAGTGAAGACACAACCACAGTGACAGAGTAAATAATACATATTGTGGTCTCTTATCTGGGGAAAACCAGACCATATAATCTCAACACCTGGTGATGATAACACACTTTCCACTCCACCAGCGTCTCTGAGAATGGTAAGCAGAAGCTACTAAGATCAGACATTCCTGAACGAGCACACCCAGGTAACTTGCCTCCAGTGGTTTTAAAGGAGCTGGCTGAGGAGCTTGAGGGATGTCCATGTTAATGTTCAATAAGGCGTGGAGCACCAGGGAAGTTGCAGAAGACCGGAAGAAAGCTAATGTGCCAGTTTTGAGAGTAAATGGGATGGTCTGGGTAATTATAGGCCTATCAGCCTGACACTGGCCCCCGGGAAGAGAATGGAATGGCTGATATGGGACTTGATTAAATAGAATTAAAGGAGGATTAATTAATGCAAACTGACATAGATTTATGGAAAATGGATCCTTCTTTTGGTGAGATTACAGGTTTGGCTGAAAAAGGTAAAATTGTTGATGTGATAGATTTAGACTTCCATAAGGCATTCGGTAGGGTACTGCGTGATGTTTTGACAGAAAAACCAAAACAATATAAAATTAACATGGCATACATTAAATGATTTAAAAATGGCTAACTGACAGATCTGAAAATGCAGCTGTGACCTGGAAGAAAACATAAAATTATCACTGATAAAGTTTGCAGATGTCATATAATGTGGAGGACTGGTAAATAATAAATGGACAGGTCGCGGATTCAGAGCCAGCAGGATAAACTAGGTACATTTCAACATGTCTAATGTAAATGCAGATATCTGGGAACAAAGAATGTTGGCCAAGTTTATAGAATAAGGAACTCTGTCCTAGGATGGATGCTCTGAAAAAAGATTTGGTGGTTCTTGATAATAAATGGAACATGACTTTCCACTGTGATGCTATGGCTAAAAGAGTTAATGAAATTCTGGGGTGCATAAACAGTTGTTCTTGAATAGGAGTTAATGTGTTATTTTACCTTTGCATTTGACATTAGTGCAACCACTGCTAGAAAGCTGTGTGCCGTTCTGGTATCCACAACACATGCGTAGCCAGACCTCAGTTTCTGGTTGGGCCCCTGACTCTGCAGGGTGGGCCCGATAAAGGGTAGCTTCCAGTCATGTGAAAGTGCTGATGCCTCTGCTTCAGTTTTGGCTGTGGCCACTGACTGCTGAGTGGCTGCAGAGCCATGGTGATGAAGTTTGTGCTGCTGCCAGGTGCTGTGGTGGGCAGGCCTCATCTCCAAATGGGTGGCCACCCTGGGTCACTTGTGGCTATGTCCCTAGTCCACAATTGATGAAAGATGTTGATAAAATGGAGTGTTCAGGGAAGAGACACAGGAATGATTAAAGGATTAGAAAGCCAAGGCAGGTGAGGTAATATCTTTTATTGCATCTACTTCTATGGATGAGATTACATAAAGGGTTAGAAAACATGCCTTCTAATGAAAGACTCAAAGAGCTCAATCTATTTAGCTTAACAAAGGGAAGGTTAAGGGAAAACTTGACTACAGTCTGTAAGTCCTTAAATGGGGAACAAATATTGGGCTTTTCAATGTAGCCCAGAAACATAACATGATCCAGTGGCAGAAGGTGAAGCTAGACAAACTCAGACGGGAAATAAGGCATATATTTTTATTAATGAGAGCAATTAACAATGGGAACAATCTCCAAAGGGTCCTGGTGGATTCTGCATTCATGGATACTTTTTAAATCAAGACTGGATGTTTGTCTAAAAAAATCTGCTCTACCAATCATTTTGGGGATGTTCTGAGGCCTGTGTTACACAGGAAGTCAGATAAGATGATAACAGTAGCTCCTTCTGATCTTGGACTCTATGAATTTATGAAATGAAAAGACCCAACAGAGCACACAATCAGCTCTTGAACTCACTGCTGGGGATGTTATGAAGCCAAAACTACAGCTGGGTTCAAAAAAGAACTAGGTAAGTTAAGTGATAAGAGTTAACTATATGTTATAAGTAATAACTAGATAAGAGGATAGGTCCATCAGTGGCTATTAGCTCAGATGGGGAAGGATGCAACCCCACACTCTGGGTGTGTCTAAACCTCTGAGTGCCTGATACTGGGAGTGGAGGACAGGGCATTGATCCCCTGATGATTTCCCTGCTCTGTTTTTCTTCTGAAGCATCTGGCACTGGCCACTGTCAGAAGACAGGATCCTGGACTACGCAGACTATTGGTCTGACTCAGTATGGTCATTCTTATTGACGGGAGGCTAGGTGGGAACAGGTCTGCATGGGCCCCACACGGTGTAGAGACCAGGCTGAATGTGAGGAGAGGGTGTGTATGGCTCCCATCCCACTCAGGAAGAAGAAATGACAACAGGAAGAGAAGAGAACCAGTTCAGACAAAAGATAAACAGAGGAGCTAGATAGAGAAGCCACAAGTTGCTAATTAATATCAAATTGTCTTGGAGAGGATTCAAAGTGAAGAGTTCCCTTCAGAAACACAAGCAGACAGAGCTAGCTTGAAACATCTGCAGCTGTGGCTCTGTCTGGAGAGCCTAAGCTCCCAGTTAGAAATGTTTGCAGCTGCTGCTGGAGGAACTGATTTTTCACTCGGCATGCTCCAAAGATGCTGGGAGCCAGAATCGGAGCAAGCAACCCCCAAAGGGGCTTCCCTTCCCTTCCCACTAAGCAGTTCACCCAGATGAGATTGGTGACTTATGTGAGTCTCCTCTCAGAAGCAGAGACTATTTCTTACATGTATTTCTGCAGTACAGGGGTTGGCAACCTATGCCAATCCCGGTGCCAGCCCCAGCCACCACACCCTCAGCTGGCGCCAGGGGTGGGACCAAAAGGGGTGTGGCAGGTTTTGGGTTCCCGGCTGGGGGTGGGACCGAGGCCAGAATCCGCCAGCAGGGGGCCTCCAGCCAGGCCAACCTACCCTCTTCCCCGCTGGGTCTGGGGTCCACTCCTGCTGGGCAGGCTCATGCGCCCTTTTCCTAGTCGGGGCCAGCTCCTGCTGGTCATGGTGGTTCCGGTTCCTGGCTGGGGCCAAGGCAGCTAGGCACTTCTGTTTCTGCAGCTCTGGTCAGGGCAACCCACCTAGCCATGCTCCATCAGCCCCACCCAGCAGGGGATGGGGCCTGCAGGGCCAGGAGCCCCGTGTGCCAAAGCTTATTTTTTCCCTGCTGGCCGTGCTCCTCAGCAGGGATGTGCAGCCAGCAGGGGCTTGAAGCTGCGGCATGTGGCTCTTGTGCCCCCAAGCTGCACTGGGGGCAGGGCCAGAGGCTTGTCACGTGTGCCAGGTGTTGCCGACCCCTGCTGTAGTACCTACTGGCAGGAGCCCTAGTCACTGGTCAGGACCCTGGGGGTAGGGCTCTACTTTCCTGACTTGGTTTGGAAGTAAGCCACAGATGTGGCTGCATATGGAGGGGCTGGGGTCCCCAGCACTTTGAACTACACTGCCCAGAGCACTGACTTTCCCAGAACATCCTCTCTGTGTGATGGTATGAGCACACCCAAGAAGCAGTCAGCAAATAAAGAAAGCTGCGATACCTGCTGAGCATCTCTTATCTGCTGTGCAATAAAGAAAGAGATTTACAAAGCACAGTGCCCCCCACAACCCAAAAGGAAATAAACTAGAGATAAGAAGAAATGGATTGTTCAAGCCTGAGTGCCAGGCAGGAACAATCGGGGCTCCTTAAGGCAGGAAATGACACTCAGCTCTTGTTTTGTGCCTATGTCAGAAAGCTCAGTTACCAGTCTGGACATCAGCTTTAAAAGATGATGCGGGGCACCCGTCTCCACATGGCCCACTACTTGCAGGGTGGCCCCCTGGGCACCCTCCCACAGTGGACACTATCTTTCAAGAAAATGTTTTCTTCCTCCCAATATGGAATTTCCCTCTCTGAAAATGACACTGGTCCAGCCGAAGGGCAGAACTGTCAATGTTCAGTTCACAGCCAGAGACAGGCTTACCAGTCTAATATCTTGTGAACCATCCAGACTAGATACAGCTTCTTTGCCCCACCAGCAGGCAGGGATTCCTGATTTGTTAGAAACAAACAAGGAGTCCTGTGGCACTTAAAGACTAACACATATATTTATTGCATCACAGTGTCTGATGAAGTGGGATTTTCTCCCACAAAAGCTCATGCAATAAATATACGTGTTAGTCTTTAAGTGCCACAAGACTCCTTGTTTGTTTTACTGAACTAGACTAACACAGCTGCCCCTTTGGATCCTGATCTTCTAAGTGCCAGATCCCACTGGCTGTGACATTAGTGAAAGCCTGATCCTGCTGACGTCAGTGGGACCAAGATTTCATCCTGGAAGATTTTCCATGGACTACAGTTAAGAAACACAGAGTTCTAAAGCATCTGCAACCAATTGTTAAATCTGTTGATCTGTTACTTCTATAACACTGGCTGTTCACAGCTCAGTCTGACTGCGGGATCATTTGCAGGGATCAGGGCAGGAAATAGAATTAACCTGGTAACTGCAACAGAGTGCACCTGTTAGAATCAGATAACTAGTGTCTGGGTTTATTTAGTTGATAAACTCAGCAATGAGTGGATCTGTTGGATGACACAATAGGAAAATACCTTGGTCATCTGGATGCCTTTGACCACAGCCTTCCATTCACTTTTAATTTTAGCCTGGTTTTTGGGTCTGTGTGCAGTCGTGAAGCATTTCTGTACATGAGGTACAAGACTTAACTTCTTATTGTCCTGACCATTTATACTATTTGGCATGTTGCCTGAGAGGATCAGAATGGAATTCTGCAGACCCCTCTGGTCAGTATTGTTTCATGAAAACTTTCTCAGTAATGAAGTCACTGTCTGGTTCTTTAGCTATTTTAGACTCTGGAAATGCAAGCATAACCAACTTTTCAGCATTCTCCCACACCTTTCATGTGACAACACTACCCAATCATAGGACTCTGTTCTTAGGACTAAGTAAATTATCATAGTTTCACTTCCCTGGTATTCTTCTGGTTCCTTTTCAGGGATCCAAAACCAGTTCTCTTTGCTACTTGGAAAAGCATGTGACTTTTTGCTGCTTTCAGAATTTTTTTTTTTTTTTTTTTTTTAAACTCTCTCTCCTTTTGGTTTTCTTCTGTGGGCAAGTTGTGCTGTTTGTGCTACTGAAGTGTTTGCATAATATGTACTTTGCTGTAATTGCTTCACTTCTCTCAATGCAGCATCTAATCCTTATGTAAAGGGAGAAACATTTGTAGATTTGTACCTGGCTCTCCTACTGCTGAAAACAAAGTTAAGATTAATACTTAAAAGCACCCAAGTGCATAATTCTTTAGAACAGCAAGAATTTGAAAGCTGGTTAGTTTTTTTTAAAAAATCAACTGCTATATCTGTCCTGAGTCCCTTTGCCAGATTTTTTGTGTTTGTTTTACTCTTATATATTCCTATTTAATTTTGCACCATGTGAAACACCCAAACAGGGGAAACTGCCTAACAAATTAATCGAATGAAATTGACTGTATGCAAAGTACTGTTAAATGCTCAAATTAAAAAATAAATAATTGTGAAACACTCCTCTCTAATCTCTTTCAGTTATAGACGTGTTAAGGGTTACAAATTAGAATAAGCGGTTAAAAATGTTCAGACAGAAGCATGAATTTCAAGTTGGTGGAACTCCTTAATTGTCACATACTATTGAAATACTAATTTAAAAGGCACCCCAAATCTAATACTGTTTAGAGATTCAAGGAATCCATTTATTGTGTGAATATCCTCGATTATAAACTACCTGTTCTACTCTTTGCTGCCAAATATGTAAATAAACCCATGGTGAATTGCACAATTTCATGGGTGTAGTTCAATAGCCTCAGGTTTTTCCTTCTCTAAGTAACATGAAATAGGCTTTTCATTCAACAAAGGGAGTTTGATTTTTTTTTTGCAGGTCAGCATATTTGGGACAATACTTCAGAAAATGCAATGTTTTACACTGATGAATTATCACAAGGCCATGGTCTTTTTGAGAGGATTCCTTTCTTTGCCAATGACCTTTCATCATTAGTTTCCATAAACCCTAAGCAGACTTTAACAAGGGCAATAACAGGTCATAAAGTTCTGTGTCATAGCAAGGCCAGAGACTGGTGGGAGGGCTGTGTGTTGGAATTTGCAATACTTTCTTACTTTTTAAAAATGTTTTTGCTTTAAAATGATCTGATGGCTTGTTTAAGGTTTGTGCTACATACCTGGAGACGAGCACATTTGCTTTACATGCAGAAGGTCCTGGGTTCAAATCCCAGGGGGTTGGACTAGATGATCTCATGAGGTCCCTTCCAGCCCTAGGAGTCTATTCTATTCTATTCTATTCTAATTCAGTGGGCACAATGTGATTAACTCCTCAAATTCATATGCCTTTAAGGCACCCTTCAGTATTTGATAATAAGTTTCAGTGCCCAATGAGCCAAAGGTGGGGGACAGATAGAATGCAAAGATACCATAGGATCTCAAACTAAGTGCAAGGTGAGAGGGACTGAGTTGGGTTAGAATATGGAAGTTTCAAGGGAATGAATCATCCCTTACACTTTGGGGGAAAGCCTGGAAAACATGTTAAAGGTATTTAAAATGTGGTGCATTGCTGGTAATTTACACTCTAGTTCTATCAATTACCAAAGAGACTCATCTTTTAAAATATAAATTATGGTTAAGAATGAGGAGGCACTTGAGTCCTAACCTCCTAAAGAATATTTGATGTTCATTATCTACTTTGCATTAGCACCACTGAAGTTGGGACAATCACCCATTGCACTTCATTTTACTATCTTTGATCCAAACTGTTACCTGTTTTAGACTCATAGCTCATTTCACATAGTTGAGGACTCTACATAATAAAAGACACAAAGAGCATGTACTGTAGGTTAACCATTCCTGATTCAGTTCCAGCTAAAGGTTCCTGATATGCTGCCTAAGATGGGCCAAAATGCCATTGGTTTCTAGAAGTCTTACTCTCCACTCACCCACACAGAGCTATAAAGAATGTTGTGACCTTGGAGATAACAATGTCTACAGATTTGCACCTGAAATCAGGTAACAAGAAAAAGAGAGCAAGGGGTTATTTGATGCACACCTTGTTTCTGGGTCACACAGGGAACATGTGTGATGAAGTAAGAAAACCTTTTGGGCTACTGTGGGATGCCAGGTGCGATGCCCAAATGTTCTTCTTTTCTGTTCCTGTACTTTGGTGATGGGACATGGGGGTGTGATAACTATAGGTACCGCTATGGGGGAAGAGGCTTTAGTCCGACCTTACCTGGAATCCCTATGGGTGACAGGTTGTGGCTGGTTTAGACTGGGGGCAGGGCAGCTGGATGGGGGGGAGAACAAAGGGCTAGGAAAGGGAAGAAGAAAGATGGAGGTCGGAGAGGCAGGATTTCCGGGGCTCTTCCTGGGGGTTTACTGATAGACCTCCTGGTTGATCCGAAAGCCAACTCTCCTAGCTGCTGTGCAAACTGGATTGCTAATAAACCCTCTGACTTCTACACTTGCTGAGCATCACTGCTGATTGGGACTGCTGGGACCCTCATGGAGGGAGGACCCCACACCCCCCAAGGGAGACCAGACAGAGCAAGGGTCAGACCCTATGAGCTTGGATTTGGGAGCTGGCTACAGCTAGTGTGGAGACTCGGGTGCTGGATGGGGAAGGGCTCCACTGGAGCAGAATCCTGATTGGCTGTGAACAGGGGGGATCCAAGAGTGCGGTCTGCAATCTCCATGACAACATATGACCACCAACTGGGAAATATTCCTAGCTTTGGTCTTGACATAGCTTCCATTAAAGTCAGCGTAAAGACTCACATTAACTTCAACTGGAATTGATTTGGACTCCTGATTAGACAGCTGACAGACTCTCTGCCTTTTATGTCACACACGCTTATGAAATTTCAAAGATGCCTTTTGTTTTAGGACTTTATTTATGTCCCAAGGTATGACCAGTAACTTCACATAATGCACTGAATGCCTACAACAAGGCCACATGGAAGTGAAGACTTCAGTGACTCCTGTTACCTCAGAGCCACTTTGCACATGACTCTTCCTGCTGTTGGGCTTTTGTTGTTCTGATTCAATGTAATGGGCTTAGCTAGTTCTGTAACACTAATCTACTTCTGACAGGAACTGGAAGATACAAACAAAGATAGCAAAGATTTCAGGACATCACTGCTTCCTCTGTAGCATAGAGCACAGCTCCATTGCTGGTGGATTCTGTGCCTTCACGTTGTTAAACCATGATCTGAGGGCTTTAAAATCTCAGTCGCAGGTTAGAGTTTATTACAGGAGTGGGTGGGTTGAGGTTCTGTGTCCTGCACTGTGCAGGGTGTCAGACTGTATTGGTCCCTTCTGACCTTAGACGCTGAGAGTCTAAGTGGAACCATTGGTTTACTCAATTTATTCTGAGTTTGTGGCTTTCTTTCTGGTGACATCTTTTAACAATGCAAGGGGTAAGATTTTACAAGCAATATGGAACTCATTACAGGAAACTGCTGAGAATAACTTCCCAGAGAAGCTGTAGACAGAAGCTCTGTGTAAAGGCACAGCATGGAATTCAAACAAGGGGGAGGATTTTTATGTGCCTTCATCAAGAATATCATGAAGCCAAGAAGTAACTCTGGCCACAGGTGCTTAATATTTTTCTTGAAATATTTTCAATGGAAAATTGAGCTTTCAACTAATACTTTTTTTTATACGACGTCTGCTTCCCACAGAAAATTTATATTTTGTGTTGAAAAACTGAATACCTGAAAAACAAAATATTTCACTCAACATTTGAAATTTTTCTATTTGGAAAACTTGCTAGAATGCCTTATGAGAGTTGTAGTTCAGTTGACTCATGCTCCCAATCTTCTCTATGGCTGGCTCCACACCTGAGCAAATCTCCCATGGTCCCAGGAATCCCATGATGCCCTGCCTCTCCTTTCCAGGAAGAGAGACCACGCACAGTTTATCTATGGAGATGCAGACCTGTAGGCATCTGACCTGTAGAGGAGAATGGGAGCATAAGGCACTTAAGTGCAACTCCCATGAGACAATGAGGCATCATTTTTTAATCAAATATTTCTGCTTCTGGATGAGATGTTTTAGTATCCAAATGTCTGCTAAAACACCAAAATTTTCCATGAAAATCTCTCCCCACCCCCACAATTTTTTTGCTGTAAGCTGTAAGCCTAGTTTTTAATGACTGCATGAACTGACTAACACTTTTATGCCAGTCTCCTGGAATCCATGGCTCATGGAAGCCAGGACTGTGGCAACAGGCTGACAGAAGGTCCATAAACAACCCACTATTATTGATGGCTTGTTTCTCTTTGTATAAACAGAAAGATGGTCCTGTGAATAGGAATTTATGGCACCTGGACTCAGTTCCTAGCTTCCCATCTCTAAGACGGGGATAACCTCACAGGAGTGTTCAGAATAAGTCCACTAATGATTGTGATACACTCAGCTGCTATGTTGATGAGAGCCATATAGCTACCCAGACAGGTATGGAATGTATCTTAGTTTGGAAAAGTTTGTTTTTCCATCTACAGCAATAGATTATCCACTGGTTAACGAGAGAGAGAACACTCATTCACAGGCTGGACGCTTGGTGCATGATTTACAGAGCATGCGCTGGGTAAATTACAAGACATGAGGCTTGATGCTGCTTTGATGAATGAAGCAATAACTTTATTTACTCAAGTAAATATACAAAACAAATTAAAAGGAGCTGCATCTGAGGCTGCTCCAAGGCTGGGATGTTGGCAAGGGCAGAGCAGTGGACACAGGGGCATTGAGGTGGTAAAGGGGGCCCAACAAATACAGAGTTATCTCCAGGATATAACTGCTACATGTGTTCGCTGTCTATCTATAGAATAAACAAGAGTGAAGTGGACTGTGACGGGATTTATCAACATGAGCTGGGTTGGGACAAGTCAGCACAGATGGTAAAGCCCCATGAATTATGAAGATCATTCAAGCAAAAGCCTTTAGCACTGTATACTTTGTATATGCTGCATGTTTACAGGAAAGACCCACTGAAGAGCATTTCTAAACTTCTGTTGTGACTATTTTTCACATCCTTCTACCAATAAAGCTAAGTGCCTTAGTAGTGCAGGGCTAAGAGGGAGAAATCAGATAAAGCTAATAAACGTAATATACTTCTCAGCACAAACTAAAATAGTCTTCTAGACCTAAAGATGTCACCCTTTATACTCCAGGATCTCAGGCCCTCTCTAGCAAGAACTGGGAGCCAGCTCTCTCTCCACAGGAAAAAAAGCTCCCTTTTATAGCTGTGCAGGATCCTGAGACATTGGACTTTAGAGTCATGGCATTTTTCTGTATATGGAAAAATGGGTTATCAGAGGAGAGATTTTTTTTTTACTGATTTTTATGAGAATAAATAAAATGAAAACAAACCAAAGAAAGTAGCCTTCTGAATGGATCAGAGTCCATTCAAAGAGCATGGCCAAGATGTTAGTGGAGCAACCAAACCATCTGAAGTGGGCACACAATCACAATGAGGATTGTAATCATGAAACAATATTGCATGTCTCTGTCTAAGGGGAAGAAAAGCCCACATGCTTCTAAGCCTCTCGCTTGTGGACTCCAGGGTTCCCATTTCTGAAACACTCTGACCAGCTTCTTTTCCTTGTGCAGGCACAGGTTTCCCATCCATAGAAAAGCTCTTTCCTGTCAGACTGACATACACTGATGCTTCATGACCAAAAATGATGACTTCTCCTCTTCATACTAACCTTGCTTCACATAACACTCAGACCCTCAATGCATAGGCTAGAGGGTGTGCTGAGTGCTGTACAAGTTTTTGAAGGGTGCAGTGTACGCTCCCTTCCATGCCTGTTCAGTTATGCTGGGCAGCATGAGGAAAGATTTGGCTTTAGCCTTCAAATTGTGCAGGGGCAGCACTGAAAGGCGCACTTGCCTTGGAAACGAGTTGCTCTCCACTTTGATTTTACAGTAATGTATGGAAGGCAAAACCCAAGCAGCAGATGATTACTGTACAGATATTAAATAGTGCATGTCTTCTACAAACATGAATTATTGCACTTGCTGGTAGATGTTAGCTTATGTGAGATCTATAGATGTTGAGTACTTAGCTCTCATTTGGAGGACAAGAAACATGTAGATAATGTAACATGACAACAAACATAACACAGTCAATACACAAATTAACAGCCATCCCAACATCAATACACCAAATATCAACAACAGAAGGCCATTGAAACATACTGGCTCCAAATCTGGTTGAATGAGAGGTGGTAAGAATGAGAGTCTATAGCCTACCCATGAATCAGCTAAGGACTGCCACATTTTCTCATCTTCCCGTATCCTATTCACCTGACATAAGAAGTTCTCTTTTTTTGTCACATCTGAGAGGTCATAATTAAGCTTTTTTGCAACAGCTGCTGTTCTCAGAAACATTTCTTTTCTTACTTTGCCAGCCTATACATTCAGCTCATGTCACCAAGAAGTGACAAATTTGAGTCCAATATTTTGTTCTAATGCTACATTATGCCTGGCAGTCAACTCATTCCAAAAGAGTTTTTAACCTTGACACGTTCCCACTGTAATTTCTCAGGAGTGTTACACCACACCCTGAGGCAATTGGTAGGAATATGCAGAAACACAAAGACACCTAAAATGTACCATGCACACACAACACTCTGCTCATGGAGTCCAGGGCTGTGACACAGCTTGATAAAACTTCCCAAGGAACTGCCAACATCTAGTTGATTCTCACATGCAGAGTTACTGATACAGGCTTGAAGGTGGCTAAGCTGGTAATCAATTCCCTTGTTTCAGGAGCTATGCTGATAACCACATCAGGCCAAGAAGGCCCCTTGCCCCCTCCCTTAGCATCGCACAACTGGCATGGAGCAACCTGAAGATTTTCTCCTTTCTCTAAAGCATCAGCCATTGTTCACTGCTAGAAGCTGAATACCAGACAGAACGAAAGGATGTCTTAGAGGAAGTTCTATGCTCCTAAGCCTATGGACACCTGAGTTGAAAATAACAGCTCGTTCATGATAGTGTTCTGTACATGCGGTTTAAAGGCAGAAGGGATTGCCTCTTTTCCCTATATGGCTGAGACTTGTGATGTTCAGTCTACAGGCATTCAGAATAAGATAAGGCAATAAGCAATGGGTAATTCTTTTTCCAGTGATCTCAGATCTATAGTTTAAAAAAAATGGAATTCAGAAGAGCTTAGTGGTTTCACATTTAGAAATATCCACATACCTTAGAAACACAGCTTCAAACTGTACACCCAAATGCACGCTTAATTAACATACAGTTACCATGATTTATTGCATAAACTGGGTATCTGCTCTCAGAAGCCCCTTGATAACGTGCACCGCTTCCTGTTTGTATGTGCAAATACCTAATTCACATTTGAACTCATCATGATAACTGAATGAAAAAGTCATGCACTCATGCTTTTACTTTTCTTCCAGAAAAGAACATCTATTACAAGACATTCTTGAAAAAGTAAAATCACATGGCAGAGTTAAGTTTTTGCGGAGCAAAGGATATTCACAGAGCCATAATGTGGCGATCTGCCATCCGGGACGCGTTCTGCCCCTTGGGGCTGGTGCTGTGAAACATGCCTTTTAAATGAGCAGCTCTGTTGAGCCGCTCCGGCACGCCTGGGGCAGAGCCCCATTGGCCTCGCCATAGTTACGGCCCTGTATATTCGTAAAGGATATGCCTGCAGTTGCTAGGAGCCTGGCTGGACAGGCTCACGTGCGCATGCTAAAAATAGCAATGTAACTCTTTTGGTTCGGAGCAGAGATGGCCTTTGGCTATTGGTGGCCCTAGGCAAAGGCTCATTGTGGGGGGCCCCCACAGACCCATGAACCCCCCATGCAGTCCCAGCTCCCCCGCTAATGGCTCCAGCTCTGGCCCTTCCCTGCCCCTCTCCCCTGCACCGCTCCAGCTCCACACTTCCAGCCCCGGCTTTTAGCTGCTGGTCCCAGCCCCAGAAGCCTGCTCCTCCTGCTGCTGACTGAGGAGGACACAGCCTTTGGGGAAGGTGAAGCAGGCGATGGGGCCCCTTTCTACTTGGGGCCCTAGGCAGGTGCCTGCTTTGCCTACCCCAAAAGCTGCCTCTGGCTCCGAGCTCGGGCTCTAAGTCTAAGGGGGAAGCAGGAGGGGCATGCTTTGAAGCCCAAATGCCTGAGCAGTGTCAACACCAGGGGTCTCAAACATTCAGCCTGTGGGCTGCATGCGGCCCCTAAAGCTATTTCCTGGGGCCTGCAATGACACTATTGTTACCAATGTTTGCAATATCATTGTATGAAAAGGTTTCAGTGTTGTGGCCCTTGGGCTAATGTACTAGTCCTCACGTGGCCCTTGTGGTGATTTGAGTTTGAGACCCCTGGTCTACATGGCTTTTTTTAGCCTGTTAGCTTGAGTATCTTGGCCTAGGCTATGCGACTCACTGTCAGCAGCTGTACAGACATACTGAAAGAGGCTTTGCTTTGTCTGGGTTATCTAACATTAAAGAGGTGCTAAGTCATTGTTCCAAAGTATTTCCCTAGAACTGTCTACTCTATTCCCCTGACCTAACTAAATCTATTCCAGTCACTGTGTTATTTACACTATGCCTGTGTCTCTAACATGATAGTTAACTCCAAGTGATCTGTCTCCATGTGTTTATACAAACCATCCTCATGTGTCTTCTGTATCATGATTTCTGAAATTTACCATCACTCTTCTAATTACTTCCATGCGTCTGTCTCACTTTGAAGAGGCTGCTTCTCTTTCCTACCAAACTGACTCTCCCAGATTTTCTCATAGACCCTAAGGTCAGATGGGAGCATCTAGTCTGACCTTTTGCACAATGCAGGCCACAAAACCTCACCCACCCACTCCTGTAATAATCCTGTAGCCTATGACTGAGTTAATAAAATCCTCAAATCAGGGTTTAAAGACTTTAAAGAACAGAGAATCCACCAGCAAGTGAGCCGTGCCCAGGGCTGGATTGACTAGCCTGGGGGCCCCAACCTGTTCCTCACCACGCACCCCCCCGGACCCCACAACCCCACCACAGAGCCCCTGCCCCACAACATGGCAGCCTGCAGGTAGGCCATTGCTGGGGGGAGAGGCTCTAGGACCTGAGGGCGCTCCTGCCCCAGCCTCACTCTGGCCAGTCTGCCCATAGAGGTATGGCAGCTGGTGTACAGTGTGGCCCCAGGTGCAGCTCCCCAGGACCATGGGGCCTGGAAGGCCACACCAGAGCAGAAGCCAACCAGCTCTGCCCCCGGTCAGAGCAAATGAGCCAGTTCACGCGCAGGGCAGGAGCACAGAACCCAGCTGCTGGCCCCAGGCCCCACTTTCCCAGCAGGGCAGGGGCTCTCCCAGTGCCCTGTGGGTGTTGAACAGGGTGGGGTGAGGTGGGCCAGATCAGGTAGGTGTTTTAGTGGTTGGAGCCTGGGATCCAACTTTAGGCTGGGGATCAAGGCTTTAGGACCTATAGCCCCTGTGATAATCCAGCCCAGCCTGTGCCTCATGCTGCAGAGGAGGATGGAAACCCCCCAGAGCCTTTACCAATCTGCCCTGGGGGAAAATTCTTTCCTAACCCCAAATATGGAGATCATTTAAACCCTGAGGACGTGGGCAAGTCTCACCAGCCAAGTCACCCAAAAAAGAATTCTCTGCAATAACTCGGAACTACCCCCATCTAACGTCCCATCTCATGCCACTGGCATATCCACCACCAATAGTTAAAGATCAGTCCATTGCCAAACGAGGCTGTCCCATCATACCACCCCCTCTATACATTTATCAAGCTCAGTTTTGAAGCCAGGTAGGTTTTTTGGCCTCACAGTTCCCCTAGGAAGGCTGTTCTAGAATGTCACTTCATTTATGGTTAGAAATTGCACCTGACGCATCCTAGGGCCACATTAGCTTTTTTTCCCCAGCCACCTCACACTGGTGGTTCACAATCACCCTGAAAATCCCATGATCCCTGGGAGATCAGTTATTTCAAAACCATTCACATGGGTAATTTGATGCTTTTCAACAGTCATTCCCTCTGATGAATGTGCTAACCTGGTACTGAAAGCATCTCCTAGAAACCTTCGAGGAGCATCTTAACTAGAGAGTATTTTGCTGATACATACTTGCTTGTTTCTCTTGACCCACACTTTTCCAAGTGAAGGTGATTTGCAGGAATATAGGGTTTTATATCTTCTGAGTGTGGCCTGCTGCGTATTCACTTTCTGAAATCAGAATCCATGTCCTAGGATGTTCCAGAGGTTTGCTGTTGAAATATTGGTTTATAGTGCACCATTAAGTGTTAATATTTCAAGTGAGAAATATGCGTCAGAAGTAGAGGAAAAGAGAAGATCTCATTTTGTTACATTGTCCAGAAAAGAGAAGTAGATTTCATTCCACATACAGGATAAAATTCTGGCTACACTGAGCTAAAGGCAAAATTCTCCTGGACTTCAAAGAGGCCAAGATTTCACTCATAAAGTTTTTACTCTCAACATGGACTCAGCTTGTTTATTTCATAAGCATCAAATTAACATGTGTTAATTAATATGAGCAAGATTTCCAAAGGAGTCTAGAAAAGTCAAAGTCCTCCCCCCTCAGAGTCCTTTGAAAACCGTAGCCTTTACCTGAGGCTCATTACCCAGAGAAAATCTCTCCCCTGGTCCACCTTAATCTTAGTGAAAGGCTGAGACTTGTAAAATACACAATGAACTAGGAGTGGAGGCAAGTGCCAAGGATAAGGGGTCTGCGATTCATCATTTCCTTTATACTTTTACCAGCCTCACCCCAAAGAGGGGCCCCTGTTAGGAGGCTGTACACGTTTTAAAAGGAAAAGGATGAGGTTTTTCTAAAGGGAAATCACATCAATCTCCTAGAATTCTTTGAGGGGATCAATAAGCATGGAGACCAGGGGGATGCAGTGGTATAGTGCACTTAGATATTCAGGAAAGCCTTTGACAAGGTCCCCCACCAAAGTCTCTTAAGCAATGCAGCAGTCATAGGATAAGAGGAAAGTTCCTCTCGTGGATCACTACCAGGTTAAACAACAGGAAACACAGGATAAGAATAAATGGTCAGTTTCAGAATGGAGAGCGATAAATAATTGTGTGCTCCCCGCAAGTCTGTGCTGGGACCAGTACTGTTCAGCATATTCATATATGATCTGGAAAGAGTTTGACAGTCCACTTTCTTATGCTGATTATAAAAAGCACTTGCAAAAAAGTGGGGGCTTATTTTTGGTGATGGAAACAGATATGACTTAACAAAAGTGTTTGCTTTTGTTCGTGTTAGTACTTTATTTTTTAACAATGAAAGCTTTGGTTGTTTCTTATGGTGAGAAACAGCTTACTCTCCAGACAGCCTCTGAGAAATATAAGGGGAAATCTAGACTGTGAAAAGTATGGATTGTGAAGAATCTGGAACGGTATGATGATGGAATCAAATTTTCTTGAAAATCCTATTATAGAATTATCCCTGGTCATGACCACAGCTACTCTGAAGTTCATCCTTCTCAAATCTAAATGGTTTTAGTTTTAGCCTCAGCACCTGGTTTCTTATCCTAAATAACAACAACAAAAATAATTTAACCTTTATTTTGTAGTATGTAGTGTTCTAGTAGCCATGGTGATCCTGAGATTTTATGGAAACAAGGTAGGTGAGGTAGTATCTTTTATTGGACCAATTTCTGTTGGTGAAAGAGACAAGCTTTTGAACTTATATGGGTCTGAGGAGGAGCTCTGTATAAATTTGAAATCTTGTCTCTCTCACCAACAGAAGGTGGTCAAATAAAAGGTATTATCTCATGCACCTTATCTCAATTCTTTTGTATTCATGCCTAGACAATCAGGTCAGGGTCTCCCTGCAAGATCCTCTAATGCAAGATGTTGTACAAACACAGACAGTGACAGAGCATGCTACAGTCTAAGAGACAAGACAAACAGGTGCATAAGACAAGCAAATGGGTCAAGGTGGGAAGCAAGGAAAATAAGGTAACTAAACCAGCATAATTGGATGCACACAATTCTTAGCAAAACCAGGGGCAGATACAGATTCTGTGTTCCTGGTAGCACTGGAGAGAAATGTATAGCCCAGCTGGGTGCCAGCTGGCCTGTTTACTGCAACTGCTTTTGAAATAACCTCCAAATGACAGCTGAAGAGTGGCATTTTCAGTGGAAATCAACAGAGGTGAGCACTTCTGTAAAATCTGGCCACCTCTAGTCTCAGTTCATTTTAAGCCTGTTTACCTTCCTCCTGGCCTACATGCTTTGTTTAAGCCAATGTGCTTAAGCAATATACTGAATTGGAACTAAAAGAGTAATTTAGCAAATTTCAATACACATCTCTTACAAAACCAAGTTCTCAGTACAGACTTGATTCTATAAGCCAACAGTACTCAAAAGCTCAGCCTCCCTTCAAAACAGCCTTATTGCCTCGAGCAGTGAAAATAATCTAGCATAAATCTAAGAATATTGGGAGAGAGAGGTAAAGTGCCAGAAAACTCCACATACAGAAACAACAGGAGACTGGACTCCAAGTCAAATTTCCATTTTTCCATGGCTACCTAATATTGGACCAGCAATCTAATCTGAGTCACCTCTGGAATTTTTCTAATGATGTCCCTAAGGAAGGTCTTGACATAAATCAGTGAAGCACACATTTCCTTACTACTGGATGAGGTTATTACAATCATGAAGTTTGACAACCTAGTGCATTTGAAGACTTGGCTTTTGCAAGTGTATTTAAGGGCTGACCTGTAGAGGTGCTGGGGCAGAGCAGACACATTTCACCAGTGGAGATGATCCTTAGGCACAGTGAGATGTGTGCAAGCACAATATATCCACTCAAACACCAGCATGCAGGAAATCAGCCTATTAGCCAGCAATGACTTTTAGCAGAATTTGTAAAAAGGGACCCTGTTATGGAAGACTAGGTGATAGCTGGGACACTCCTCATAATAGCCATTGGCAAGAATCAGGGGGGAAATGAAGAGAATTTTGAACTGTGATCAAATATTTATGATGACCCTATGAAAAGTTGTCCTTGAATCTTGTTTATGTTTAGACATTGGATGTTAGAATTACTTACAAGAACTCATTAAAATATCAACAAACACTTGCTGCATAAAACTGTAAGATTTGTAAACCTCACTCGAATAGTGCATCCAAAGCTTAAATCAGTGGTACTATTTGTGTCACTTTGTAGGTCTCCTGATCCTCAGGGTTCCTGACAGAAGCATGGAGAAGGGCAGGCCCTGGAAAGGAAACTTTCATCCCTTAGCAGGGACCCTTCAAAGCCATTAAGAGTTGTTAGTGGTCTGTCAAGACTGTCCTCATAAGATGAGGGGAAAGTAATTAACACTGGAACAATTTACTGCAGGTTGTGGTGAATTCTCTGCCATTGACAATCAAGATTGGATAGCTTTATAAAAGATGTGCTACACTACAGCCATGATATAGTGCTGGGACACTCTTATGTCCTGTGCTACGCAGCAGGACAGGCTAGGGAATCACAAGGGTTCCAGTCAGCCTTATGAAGTATGAATGGAAAGGAATGTAGGATAACTTCAGGGTGCTCCATCGTGCAGGCCTGTCCCAGTTCTGGGGCAGACAGATGTAGAATGTTCTGTTTCTACTCTTAATAAAGCAAATGTGATTATCAGAAAAAATATGTTGGAATTCAAAGTTCAGTGCAGGAGACTCCTATGGATAAGAACATTTTGATAAGTGCATTTCCCAAAGTTACTTTCAAAACAGCCTGCTATCAGTGAGAAGGCAGTTAATTCATTTTATCAGTATTCTCATCAGTCAAATTCTGTTTCTTCACAGTTGCACTTACGGCACTGGCGGGCAACGCTAGGTTCTGATGTCTGGACCCTGTCAGCTGTCTGACTTGCTGTCCAGATGTTTACTTCACCTCCGGTCTCTGCACTACATTTGTCTAGCCAGTGGTTCGAGTCTAGATTCCTGGACCAACTTCTGTCTCTGTCACTAAGTTTCTAATGAGATGCTGAAGAAGTCATTTGACTTCATTGCCTTGGCTGCGTCATCTGTAAAAAGAGCATGACAGTGACCTACTCATATGATTGCATGAGGATTAAACCATTGTGATCATCACAACACAGGTCACAGACCTTCACTCACCCATTCCTGTAACAGGCCCTAACATCAGTCTGGGTTAATGAAGTCCTCAAATCTAGATTTAAGGATTTCAACTTATAAAAAAAAATCCACTATTTACTCTAGTTCAAACAATGAGTAACTCATGTTTCATGTTGGAGAGGAAGATGAAAACCCCAGGTTCTCTGCCAATCTGACCAGGAGGAAAACAGCTGTCCAACCCCAAAGGTAGTGATCAGTTGGACTTTGAGCATGTGGGTGAGACCCACCAGTCAGACATCTGGCAAAGAATTCTCATTAGTGACTCTGAGCCTTCCCTTCTAGTGTCCCATCTCCAACCACTGGAGATATTTGTTAACAGTGGTGAAAGACGGATCATGTGCCAATGTAGGCAACACGTCACACCAGCTTTCCATGACATCAAGTTCAGTCTTGAAAGAAATTAGGTTTTCTGCCCCCTTTCCTTTTGGAAGGCCATTCCAGGAATTTTCATCTAAAACTTTGTTGGGGATTTTAAGCCAAAATTTACAGATGGTCAGTTTATATCCATTTGTTCTTTGACATAACTTACATAAATCCTTGTCCTCCCTGGTGTTTGTTGGTCTCATATATTGATAGAGAGCAATTATACTTCCCCTCAACCTTCATTTCCTAATCTTAAACAAGCAAAACTTCTTAAGTTGCCTCTCCTAAGGCAGGCTCTCCATTCCTCTGATCATTCTACTAGCCCTTCCCTGCACTGGTTCCAGTCTGAATTCCTCTTTGTTAAATATGAGAAACAAGAACTGCACACAATATTTCAGAAGAGGTTTCACCAGTTCCTTGTACAATCATATCAACAGTTCCACATCTCTACTGGAAATACCTCACTTTATGCATCCTAGGCATGTAATTAGTTTTGTTTTTTTTTTTTCCTCCCAAGCCACACCACTTTGGCACTTCATAGTCATCCTGTAATCGACCAGCGCACTCAGGTCTTTCTCCTCCACCACTTACAATTGATCCATCCCCAGCTTATAGTAAAAATACATGTTTTTTAACCCCTACATCTAAGACCTAGCACACCACACTACTACATTTCATCCCATATATATTACTTCAGTTTTCAGAGTTGTTCAAATCTCCCTGTAGGACATTCCAAGCAGTCCCCATATTGGCAATACCTCTCAACTTTATGTCCTCTGCACATTTTATTAGCACCCACTCACTTTTTGTGACAAGATTGTTAGAAGATACATTAAACATCATTCCCCCATCTCCAACCTGATCCTTGAGGAACTCCATGAGTGCCTTCCCACAGCCTAGCTGTTCACTTTTGAGTTTGAGCTTTTGTAGTTTCTCTGTTGACCAGTTCCTTGCCCACCTTTCAATTCTCATCTTTAATAATTTCTATGTGGAACTCTAATAAATGCAGTACTGAAAGCCAGGAATTTAGTTCTACTGTTTTTCCTTTGTCTATAAAATCTTCTCAAAGAAAAAAGATCAGGATGGTGTGACATGATCTACGTTTTGTAAAAAAAAGGTTATTTTATCCCAATTACAGCTTACCTCTATGTCTTTGGTTACTCTCTCCTTCAAAGCAATAAATGGTAACAAAAAGAATTTAAACTTTGTGCTTCCAGTTTCAGCCAATCTTTCTCTGTTAGAGATAAGGATGAGACTGAATGGGGGCTTTCCCACATCTGCTACATGAGGTTCCTACATTTTTCTCCGAAGCCGGTGGTTCTAGCCATTGTCAGCGACAGATCACTGGGCTAGATGGACTTCAGGTTTGATCCGCTGGTCCTACCCAAATTCCTGCATATTAGTGTAGCACCACCATCACCAAGCTGGTACATCTTTTGTTAAAATGCACACAAAGTTAATTATTTCTCAACTTGCTGTATATGGCAGTTTAGATGGTTGTCAATAAGAATGGAGAAGTGAGTGACATTCACATCATCACATCAACAACACCTGGTCTCTGGGCTACACACACCTTTCCAACCACTAATATTTAGGTACAGATGAGTCAAAACTGACAGATACAACTTGAGATGGGCTGATTATTTTTCTTGTCAGCAAATAGAAAGAAACTGGGGGAGGAATAGCTCAAATATGGAAGTCACTGTTTTGTTTTCATTTAAAATGTTGACAACTGCCCTCCTGTTTAAAGTTAAAGAACAACATTTCAGAGCCAGCTCTGATTTTTTTAATACTAGAAAGCACTATTTTATACTTTCTGAAAAACTGAAATAATAAATATCACTTGCAACATATGCAAACACATGACATGTTACAACTTCAGAAACACTGTAAAATAGCAAAGTAAAGTAAATGGTGGCCCAGATTCCCCTGTTACTACTGAGACTTCCAAGGATGCATAGAAAAAGGTCCTCTTCTCTTCTCATTAGCCTTTTGCCCACTTCTCATGTTCTCTCTGGTCTATGGTCCTCTGCCACAAAAGCTCTGGGCTTTGGATGTGACCTAATCCACAGAAGGCTGTAGTCACCGCTTGCCTGAGGTTCAGCATGGGCATTATTCTTGAGGTCCAAGTGACCAATCCCCACATCATCTACCACTTCCATCTTCCTAATCACTCCACTGATGATTTGTTAATGATGGTCCTCAAGAAAATTAACGGGACATCAAGACTTCAAAGAGAAGCAGAAGAAATCGAACTAATATGAAACTTAGATTGTGTGAAAGCAGGGCTGAATTGTGACTATGAGATTCTTTTCACATTATAACAGATAATTTGACTTCACCCTCCCACTGTGTGCTGTTTCCTACAGTTTGAATCCTTACAAATGCTCTGATTTGCTGTTGCAGTATAACCTGATCCCATTTCTTACACTCCCTTGCATTTATTTTCATCCAATTCTGTTAAGTTCTCCCTCTTCAAAGCATCTGACGAAGTAGGATATTCTCCCATGGAAGCTCATGCGATAAATAAATCTGTTAGTCTTTAAGTGCCACAAGACCCCCCCACCCCCAACAAAACTAGTTGCAAGTGCTGGATTGCAGACTGCAGCCTCTTTCTCTCTGGCCTCTTCTGGCTTTCCAGGGAAATATGCAGAAATAATGGTCTCACAGTAAAGTCAGGGCTAACTCTGGTGTTTATGGGAAAATGATACGGTGTTTCCAGCAACAACAAAAAGTACTTCCAAATGGATTCCTGTGGCAACTTGGAGGATGCAGTTTTCTGTGGCATCAGGGCAGGGTACTGTGGTCTCCCCACATCCATCAGATTGGAGAGGAGGGAGTGCAGAAAAAAAGAGACGCCCATATCACTGAATAGGGGAGAGAAAGGATCGTCTTGAGCCACTTTTGCCTTCCAGACAAACTCTTCTGCCACCCTGTTTGCTATAGAAAAGTTCTTTCCCAGGAGCTCATTCAGAAATAAGAGGCGGCCACATGAATAGGTTCACCCTGTTGAATGGGAGAATTAGCAGTTAATAAATACTTTGCATGGTGTTTGCACATCTCCATTCTGGATCAGCAGTGCTCTCCCACATTGCGCAGCCCTCCAAAGAGTACATGGTAATACAAAACAGAGGGAGCACAAGAAAAGCCATCTTCACTGTTCTAGTGACAGTGTATCTCGCCTCTATGGTGTTTTTTCAGGTAGATTTAAAGCCCTTGAAGAAGCTGGTGGCTTTTTCTGGCCAGGTGTCCTGTGCTTCACCTTTCCCAAAGAAGTCACTCCATACAATTAGTGTCTAAAGATTACCTGTGGGGTTTTTGATTTTTCTTTTTTTGTGCCCAGTGCAGGGATTGGCAACCAGAAAGATAAGATCCATTTGCATAAGAGCTGCAATGGACGTAGCCTTCCTGGTCGGAGGAGCTGGGCCAGGGCGCTCGCCGCAACATCCCCTGGTGGGTGGGGAGGGAACCCAAACCAGGAGTGCAATCCCTACAGTGTCCCCTGGTGGCAGAGGGGAGCCCAGAGCCTGCTGCAGGCTGCCTCTATGGTCCCCTGGTGGGAGGAGGGGACCCAGAGCCTGGAGCCACAAGGGGACAACCAAAGAGCCGGGGGTTGCAGACCCCTGACCCAGTGTAAAGAGATGTTATTTTACGACTGACTGTTAGCTGAATCCACACCAAGTAAATGGACAGGGAGGCAGCATCTGGCACTTGCGCATGAATAAATGCTGCAATAGCTAAAGGCATAAACAAGGTTTTCATTTTCTTCCAGCTCTACATCACACAGAGGTTACAGCCCGGCACAGACAAAAACTACCATTATGGCTGTGGAGCCATTCTCCATTAAAAGTTGCTACTTTCAATGGCTTATAAATTAAAATACCCCCAAACTCTTCTAAGCTGAAATTTGTTGTGCTTCTTCTTAACCTGTGCTGAACTTCTTTTGAAAAGTTCAGTACCAAAAGAAATAGTCATTATTTGTCTGGCTTTTGTTATGTAGAATAACACTATTCACAAAACCCCTCAGCCAGTGTACATACAGTGCATTACACAAGAATAGCTACTTAATTCAACATACTGCCATGTCGTTGTATATTGAAGGAGCAGTGGCTAAATTTCAAGAGTAAATATTACTGTAAAACGGGGGGTGGACAAAATTGGCTCATAGGTAGGTATCAGCAATATTACTTTTGGCTGCTATAGGGTGCTCCTCCATTATATTTCACCAGTGGAGCTAGGTGACAGATTACTAAAACTGGTCACCATGGGAGCAGAAACAGAGATTCGACAACGCATGCTATAATACCAGTAACTAAAAACTGATTTAAAAACAGCTAAAAGCAATGTCACCCAAAACATAAACCTTCCACCCTGGCATGGGGTTAGTCCTCAGTAAGGATTTGAGTCTTTGACATGTCTGATATTATTTACAAATAATGACGATGTGTTTAAATCAGAGGTTCTTAACCTTTTAGAGCTCCTGCATCCCCTACAGCGATACTTGATAACCCCGCACCTCACCAAAAAAAAAAAAAAATTCAGTGGTGTAGAATTGTGCATGCATCGTCTTTCTTCCTCTGTCATGATGACATCATGCTTGAAGCATACTGGATGGGTGTTCTACATTTAAATTATACATTACTCCCACACCCCATGGACTCCCTTAGGGGTGCGGGTACCCAAGGTTAAGAACCCCTGTTTTAAATTCTAACTCTTTATCAGGCTGCGGACCGCTTTACATGCTGATTCAGCTCTGTTTATTTGCAGTTAAAGATTGTTTTTTATTAAAAATGTCTAAGGGAATGAAATCAAAGCAACTAAGTCAGTGACACCATAGATGAGATTTTTAAGTGAACAAATGGCAAGAAATTCAAGTTATGATTTTGACAGGAGCTGTAGCAAAACCACATTGCACATATTTATCACTTTATCAAGTAACACAAAGTCTAGCATAAGAGAGAGTGACTAGAACTAGCTGTGGCAGAAAATACCATTTTGAATTTCCTGATTTACGTGTGTTTTAAATTTTAACCATACTGTTTCCATTAATGTTATTATAACATTTAATATATTGTATTTCTATTTCAAGCATAGACAAAGGAAAGAGTAAAAAAAATGGTGTCAGAGAGCTTTAAAAATACAAACCCAAGCCCAGGGGCATTGCTGCCCCGGGGAATGTCTTGGGGCACAGGCCCAGGCCTCGCCCCCCTGCCTGCAGGTCCCGCCTCCAGCCGGGGACAGGGCAGGGAGCGGCAGCCATGGCCACGGGCAGCTGGGCCCTGGATCCCCGTCCCAATCCAGCCAGAGACTGGGAGAGGCAGGGCCCGCCAGGACCTGGGGCACTGGCGCCGGCATTCGGGGCACGGGCCCTGTGTGCCAGGCGCCAGCAACGCCCCTGCCCAAGCCTAGATCACATAGCCAGCAAACTTGTTTCTTATTCATACTTTTCATCGTTTGGGTCCTCAGACATGAGTTCAAGTTCAGGAAAATGAGAACTTTGCTCTTATGATAAACGACATCATGAAGGATGGGTAAAAACTAGTCATAGAGCAAGAAGATGTGAAAGACTAAGGTCTACCAATGCTCATGACCCCTATAACTAGGGTTACCAGACGTCTGACAAAAGGAGGACATGTCTTCTTTTTTGCCCTGTCATCCTCCGTTCTCCAGGCATTCAAGAAAAAATGAGTTTTGTTTGACTTTTTGCCAGACACCTGGAGTCTGGGGCAGCAGCCTAACAATAGATGTGTGGCACAAATGCGCCGCACCGAATGCATTCCCATGCTGGCTCATTGGGCTGCAGTGGGCGGGAGTGAGCCGGCCACCTCTCCCCTCCTTTCACAGTACATGGCCTGGGGAAGTCCGGCCCTTACTGGCCCCAGAGGTGCGGGGCCGATGCCATTTAGGCTCAGATGCCAGGCTGCCAGGCAGGCTTTCTGGCTGTGAGTTACTCAGTGGGTCCCTTCCTGCCCCTGCCCCTAATACTGAGCTGCCTTGGCTGCCTGATGAGCTTGGCTAGCTGCCCTGGCCCCTGGCTTCTGTGTGGAATGTACTGTGTGCTCCTGAGAGCTAATGTGAAGTAGATAGTTGTGGTTTAGGTACCCAAACTGCAGCCACATACAGTCTGAGATTGCAGTGCAAACATGTCCTGGGCTATGGCAAAAGAAGCAAGGAGTGCAGTGGCACTATAAAGACTAACCTATTTTATTTATTGCATGAGCTTTTGTGGGAGAAAAATCCCACTTCATCAGAGGCTTTGAAGAGATGGGGGAACTTACAGAATAGGATGAAAATAAAAGAAGGAGAGAGCAAGACATGGCATACTGTAGCATGATCTGATCCCATTATTCTTTATTATTTTTTTACTATACAGGAGTTTGATATTTTTGTTGCTGTTCTTTGAGCATCTTTCAATTTTACTGTCTTTCCAACATCAAGAGATGATCTCTCACCAGGGCATTTTAAGACAATCTGTTACCTTCTCACTTTTGTCGTGGTGGGGGCAGTTCTGTGTGCTGTGATAATACAATAGGTCTCTTTCCTCCTTCTCTTCAGCAACATTCATTGCTTTATACTCTACTATTCACAAAAGCTTGCCTGAAGAAATCTGTTAGTCTATAAAATGCCACAGGACTCTCGTTGTTTTTGCCATACCAATAAAATTGTCAGTGCTTTAGCCATCCTGCTGTAATTATACCAATATAATGGAAATACCTCTAGAGCGCTAAACTCTTCTTGTATACTTCTATACAATCCATGGTGGGGGTTGTCTTGCTTTACACCAGTATAAAGCCATACAATGTTTGCGTACAGACAAACTCTGAGTCATTTTGCAGTAGACTGCAGCCAGGGCCATCCTTAAGGGGAGGGCAGAAAGGGCAGCCGCCCTAGGCCCTGCGTGGCCACCCCCCCCCCCATGCTGGGGACCAGGTGAGCTGGCAAAAGGCTGGCCTGCTGCCGCAGCCAGTCCGCTGCCGCCACCTGCCACAGGCGCTGCTCTGGGCTCCATGCTGGCGCAGTGGAGAGGGGGCAGGAGGCAGCGCAGAGCTGGTATCGCTGCCCCCCCCCATCTCCTCTCTGCTGGTCTGGCAGGGAGCCCAGAGCAGCATGTGTGGCGGGGCGGGGGGTGGACCAGCAGCGCTGTGGTGGCAGCCCGTCCTTTTGCCCGCTTGCTTGGTCCCCAGCATGGGGGGGGGCAGCGCAGGGGTCTGCCCCCTCCCTGGGCTAGCCGGCCCCTCCCCCAGTGCAGGGGGGGTGGAGGGGGCCCTACAGAGGGTGATTCGCCCTGGGCCCAGCACTCCTAGGTGCCCCTCTAGGGATGTGTCTGACTGCAGCCCTTTTGAGACAATTGACACTTCTTACTAATTGATCCCTCTCCAATGCTCACTCCACCCAACTCTTTCTCAAGCAAGATATGGATTAATCTGCCACTGTTTGCTCCTGGTGTTTCCCACCAGTAAGGAGGCCTGGGCAGTAGCTGGTGTGGTGGGGGCAGTCATGGGGGCGTAGAGTGAAACTGTGAAAACATGGACTGCTTTATAGAACTGTTGAAAATTGCTGAATTTTTTTCAGCATTTCTGGACATAATGCCAAGGTAAAATGGAAAAAACAAACAAACAAGGAGTCTTGTGGCAGTTAAAGAATAACAGATTTATATAACGCATGAGCATTCGTGGGAGAATATCCCACTTCATCAGATGCTTTGAAGAGGGAGATCTTACAAAATTGGATGAAAATAAATGCAAGGGAGTGTAAGACTGAGCTTTGTGACTTTGTGCTCACCCATAACCATTTCAAATTTGAGGACAACTTATACCTCCAAGTCAGTGGCACTGCTATGGGTACCCGCATGCTTCCCCAATATGCCAACATTTTTATGGGTGACATAGAACAACGTTTCCTCAAGTCTCATCCCAAACCACCTCTTTCTTTTTTTGCTTTACTAGACTAACACGGCTGCCCTGTTGGAACTTGACTAATGTAGAAGAAGAGGTTACCCACCTGTAACTGGTGTTCTTCAAGATGTGTTGCTCCTGGCTATTCCATTGTAGGTGTACGCATGCACCTGCATGGATAGCCAGATACCTCTCTGATAGAGCACCCATAGGGTTGGCTGTGGCGTCCTCGAGTGGTGCCGTTGCAGCTCTCTATGTGAGCCACAGCCAACCCGCCCCCTCCTCAGTTCCTTCTTTACACCTATTCCGCAGAGGGGAGGGAGGGAGGGATGTGGAATGCCCAGGAGCAACACATCTCGAAGAACACCAGTTATAGATGGGTAACCTCTTCTTCTTGCTTGAGTGATTGCTCCTGGCCATTCCACTGTAGGTGATTCACTAGTCTTATCTATGGTGGTGGGTCGGAATCATAGGTGCACCGACTACAGAACTGCTCTACCCACTGCAGCGTCGCCTTGAGCTTGCCGATCAATCGCATAATGCTGCATGACCGTGTGCATAGATGACCATGTAGCTGCTTTACAAATGTCCACAATCGGTACCCCGTTCAAGAATGCAGTAGAGCAAGCTTGAGCTCTCATAGATTGGGCCTTGAATGCCAGTGGGTCAATCTTAGCCAACACATGGCATTCATGAATACAAGAAACTATCTAGGAGGAGAGGTGCTGAGCCGAGACTGGCTCCTCTTTCATTCTATCTGCTACAGCCACAAACAGCTTGGACATCTTTCTAAAGGGTTTCATCCTCTCTATGTAAAAAGTCAAGGCGTGGCGAACATCTAGAGTGTAGAGCCTTCTTTCTTTGTTTGAGGCATGTGGCCTTGGATAAAAGACTGGCAAGACAATTATTTCCTGGTTACAGTGAAACTGCAAAACCACCTTAGGATGGAATGGTGGATGAGGACACAGTTGAACTTTGTCTTTGAAGAAGACCGTATAGGGTGGGGACGCCGACAATGCCCGAATCTCTGAAACCCTCCTGACCAAGGTTATCACCACTAGGAAGGCTACCTTCCACAAAAGGAGGAGAAGCGAGCAGAAGGCAAGCAGTTCGAATGTGGGCCCTGTAAGTCTCGAAAGGAATGGATTGAGGTCCCACTGCATGATCGCAGAACACACCACCAGGAAGAACCTTTCTAAACCCTTGAGAAAATGCTTCACCAATGAGTCAGCAAAGAGGGAAGCTTCGCTCGCCTTCTTGTGGAACGCTGAAATTGCTGCAAGGTAGACTCAGATGGAGGACAAGGACAGGCCTTGTGCTTTCAGACCCCAGATAAAGTCTAGGATGGTTTGAACCTGAGCCTGATGAGGCACTAGATCCCTGCCAAGTGCCCTGTCCATAAACTTGGCCCACTTGCCTTTGCATGACACCCTCGCAGAAGCTTCCTGCTGTTGAACAAGACCTTCTGGACCTGCGCTGAACACTGCACCTCCCTGCCCCTCAGCCATGGTGGTTCCATGCACAGAGGTGTAGCAACCTCAGATCCGGGTGGCATAGACGCCCTTGGTCCTGGGAGAGCAGGTCTGGTGGCGTTGGCAACTCTATCAGGTCACTAACCGAGTTTCTTCACAGCAGAGTCGTAAACCAATGTTGCCTCGGCCAGGCTGGGGCTACCAAGATGATTGAGGCCTGGTCCTGCTTGACTTTCAAGAGAACTTTCGGAATCAACAGGGTCAGGGGGAATACACAGCAGGTCATCCCCGTCCAAGATATCTCAAAAGCGTCGGCAATCGACCCCGGGCTCTGCCCCCTGAAAGAACAAAACTCCGCGCACTTGTTGTTCTGATTGGATGCAAAAAGGTTGACTTGGGGATAACCCCACAGACGGAAGATGGGCCTCAACACCTGCCACTTGATGGGCCATTCATGAGTTGAGAATTTCCTGCTCAACAAATCCTCCAGGAGATTGCGCTGGCTGGGAAGGTATGAAGCCAGCAGGTGAATCAAGTGGCGAATGCAGAAGTCCCATAGGTGGAGGGCTTCGTCGCAAAGCAGGCCAGAGGGGGTACCCCCGTCTGTTGATGTAGTACCTTGTGGCACTGTTGTCCATAACCACTGACACTACTCTGTCTTTCAGCTCATGGAGAAACGCCTGACAGGTGAAGCGGACTGCTCAAAGCTCCTTCACGTTGATATGCAGGTTCAATTTGCTGTCTCCCCAAAGGCCTTGGGTTGTGAGGGGACCAAGATGAACTCCAACACTTCAAGTCTGATGCATCCGTGCCCAAGAATCTCGAGGGCTGGGGTGGCTGAAAGGGCAGCCCTTGACACACATTCTGTTTGAGGCATCACCAGTCTAGAGAGCTTAGCACACCCGTAGGGATCATGACCATACCGTCGATGATATCTCTCGCTGGCTGGTAGACCAACACCAGCCACCTCTGCAGCGGACGTAACCTCAAGCGGGCGTGTCTCACCACATGGGTGCATGCTGCCATGAACCCCAGCAGCCACAGGCATGAGCGAATCAAAGTGAGAGGGAACCTCTGGAAGTTCCTCGCAAGGGACCTGATACTTGCAAACCAACAGTGCAGAAGGGAAGCTCTTGCCATTTTCGAGTCCAATAAAGCCCCTATAAGCTCTATCTTTTGAGTCGGAATGAGGGTGGACTGCTGAACATTGACCAGAAGACCAAGGCACCAGAAGGTGCTCTGTATCATGTCCAAGTGACAGGTGACTTTGTCCTTTGACTGGCCACAAACCAACCAGTCATCCATGTAGGGACACATCTGGATCTTGGAGTGCCTGAGGAATGCTGCAATCACCTTGTGGAAACGCGTGGGGTGGCTGCCAGCCCGAAAGGCAGGACGGAGAACTAGAGATGCCTGCCACCGACTACAAATCACAGAAAACTTCTGTGTCTGGGAATAATGGAAATACGAAAATACGCATCCTGAAGATCAAGGGCGGCATACCAGTCTCCCGGATCCAAGGAAGGAATTATCGCAGACAGGGAAACCACGCGAAAGCGTATCTTGCACAGATAACAGTTCAGGCCTCTTAAGTTGAGGATGGGACGAAGACCCCCTTTTGCTTTTGGGATCAAGAAATAATGGAAATAAAAGCCTTTTCCCCAAAGTCCCCATGGAACCTCCTCTATGGCTCCTTTGTCCATCAAGGCCTGCACCTCCTGTTCCAACAGGTAATCGTGAGAAGCGTCCCTGGAGGGGACTGGAGAATGAGGAGGGCATCCAGGGGGAAAAGAGGAGAATTGGAGGGAGTATCCCTGAGATACTGTGTGCAGCACCCATGCGTCGGAGGTGATCCGGGACCAGGCCGGATAAAAGCTGGATAGCCTATTGGCGAATGGAGGGTACAGATCCTGAGGTAGTGGTACATCATCCTTGAGTGTACCTTCAAAAACCTTTCTTGGAGCTTGAAGACTGGCGTGAGGCTCCTTGGGAAAAGAGAGTTGGATGATAATTACTTTTTCGGCCGTTCCGGCCACGTCAAGCATTATAATTTTGTGAGCAGTGGGAAGACCTGGGCACCGGAACTGGCTTGAAGGGTTTTCTCTGGGGCGCCAGGGTGTGAAGCCCTAGAGAGTTAAGCAGGGACCTGCCATCCTTCAGAATCTGGAGCTTGGCATCCGTCTGTTGCGGAAACAACTCTGGGCCTTCAAAAGGGAGATCTTGGATGGTATTCTGCACCTCCTGGGGCAGACCTGATGCTTGGAGCCAAGACCTGCGGTGCATGGTGACTCCGGAGGCCATGGCTCTGGCCACTGCATTTGCAGCATCTATCACTGATTGCAGTAGGGCTCTAGTAACTATCTTGCCCTCCTTAATGGCAGCTGAAAACTCAGACCTCCAGCTCTGTTCTCACTTCTCCGAGAACCTCTCCAACGAGGACCATGCATTAAAGGCATAGTGGTTAAGAATCACCTGTTGGTTACCAATGTGGAGTTGAAGCCCCCTCCCCATGGAACAGATCTTCCTACTGAATAAGTCTAACTTTTTGCATCCTTATCTTTAGGGGATGGGCCTTGATGGCCTTGCTGTTCTCTCTCAGCCGCCACCACAACCATAGACCCTGGAGTGGGACGTGTAGAAGTGTTCATAGCCTTTCGAAGGCACAAAGTATTTTTGCTCTACCCTCTTGGCCATGGGGGGCATAGAGGCTGGGATATGCCACACAGATCTTGTGGTGTTCTGGATGGTCTTGATAAGCAGGAGGGCTACTCAAGAGGGGCCTTCCGGCACAAGAATGTCAATCATAAGATCTGCCTCCTCTACAATCTCCTCCGCCTGCAGAATGAAGCCTCGGGTGACTCTGTGCAGGAGATCTTGATGTGCTTTACTATCATCTGGAATAGGCTCAGGCTTGGCCCCTGCAACCAACTCATCTGGAGGATATGACGATGATTCTCTGGATGGATCTATGGGTTTGGTTGCAGCCTCTAGTTCGTCCCACTGGTCCAAACTGTCTTGATCTGTAGGAGCCTGGCTGAGAGGTCCCCCGTCTCTGGGGGAGCACCCACCACATAGGATGGCTGGGGGCGAGAGCTTGCCAGTGAGTGGGATCTGCTCAACCCAGGGCCTTGCCCTTGATGGAAAACCCAAGGAGTCCAGAAAGGCCACTGCAAAGGAACAGGCTACTGAGGATACCACTGTGGGGGGTATGGAGCCAACCATTTGTTTCTGGGTCTACTGACTTTTGACACCAAGGAAGCCTCATCCGAGTCCGATGGAGGACCACTTTGTGGGGATCATGGTGGTGCGATAACAGAGGATGACTTATGGCAGTGCTGTGGGCTTTGATTTTCAAGCGCTCTTGGCGGCACGGGAGAGCAGTGACAGCCTCTCCTTAAAGGTGAACAGTACTGAGGAGCCACTGCCACTGCGACAATGATGGACGGTACCGGGAACTGAGACTGAGACGGTAGCGCTGACAGTTCCTGAGAGTCCTTTGCCTGCAAGCGCAAGAGCGACTGGGATTTTGGTGCCAGAGAGCGCGGAGAAGCTGGATGCACCAGCGGAGGCTTCCCTCTCGACGGCCCCGACAAAGGCACTGGAGATGGGGCCAGGCCTGAGGCAGACGGCGCTGTCTGTTCGATAAGGTTTCGCACTGCCTCAAAAGTTTCAGGCATAGAAGGCAGCAGCATGTCCTCCCCCCAAATGTCCTGCATTGGGGATGGCACGCGCACCGGAGCCGACCGCTCCACCCGAGCTGGTACCGACAGTGTTGATGGCTGCTGCGCCATAGTGTGTGGCCCTTTAGGAGTGCTCGATCTCACTGGGGAGCTCCTTGTGCCCAACCTCCTCCTCTTCTGTGGTACTGGAGAGAGAGAACGGTGCCGTAGATGATCTGAGGATCTGGAGGTGGAAGGGGCTGTTGATGCCGCTGCCGCCGCAGACATCACTGCCGGTGCTGGTGCCGAAGGCCGGTGCTGCAGGCCGCTCGATGAATCGCGGCACCCCAGTGCTGCCGGGGCACTACTAACTGACAACGCCGTGCTCGAATTTGCTCCAGAATCTGGTCTAAGGGCTTCCTCCATCAAAAGAAGCTTCAGCCTTTGCTCCCTATCCTTCTGAGTGTGCGGCTTGAAGCTCTTACAGATTTACACTTGTCCTTAAGGTGTGCCTCTCCCAAATACCTCAAACAGGAGTGGTGCGGGTTGTCAAGCGGCATCAGCTTGTGACACGCTTCACAAGTCTTAAATCTTGGCACGCCCCAACCTGGAGGTCGGTGGCAAACTAACTCTGGAACAGGTACTCTTTCTAATAATAGCAATGAAGGACTGTGCAAAGACAGTCAGAAGCACTCCAGCTACCACCATGGTGATTAGAAGGAACTGAGGAGGGGGTGGATCTCCTGCGACTCACATAGAGAGCCGCGATGACGCCACTCCAGAGGGCGCCACAGTCTACCCTACGGGTGCTCTATAGGAAAAGTCTCCGGCCAGGAGCAATCACTTGAAGAAGAATGGGTTTTCTCTCTTATCAATGCTCAGTGGACAAAGGAGAGGAATTGATTATCAGTTAAATCTGTGAAGGGCATAATATTAACTCAATATAATATGAATGACATGTTGTGAGGAATCTAACTCATATATTCTTGACAATGATAGCCTACTGACAAAAAATAGGTTCAGCTGATAAATATCAAGAATAGGCTTCACTGTTTTTAATTGTATAATTTGGTCAATTAAATGCTATTGTGACATTGCTGACACAAACTGTGTATTCATAACAATATTCATTTTATTGTGTTACACAGTTTTGTATATCTTTTTTTTTTTTTTTTTTTTACAGTTAATGTGCCTAAGAATATTTCTGCTGTTCAACTTGTTCTCCTTTTTTTCATACTGTTATGCATTCATTAATCATTACCAATTTTCTATGACATACTACAGTAATGACAGTTATATTAATACTACATTTTCTCCATGTCCTCCAATGTCCTCCTTTTCACACTTCCCTGTCCTTTCCATGCTTGGGTATCTGGTAACCCTACCTATAACTGAGGAGTATCAATCTTAATTGAAGAAACAATCTAAGAAGAATAGACAATTCATATTGATTGCTCCCCAAGTAGGTGAAATATCCCATGGTCCATGTCACTTTTCTATTGGGAAAATGCTTTCTCAACACACCATTGGCTGAGGATTCCAAACTTGTGCATGAGTGAGAATCCCCAGGGTTAAGTATCAGCCCCCAGTTACACCCTGAGAGAGCCATAAAGTTGAAGGTCAGAAGGACCATGAAATCATCTCGGACCTCCTACATGTTGGAGGCCGCCAATCCCACCCTGCACCCACACGGCACACACTAAACCCAACTGAAAGAACCAACCTTACTTATTTAAACCAAATGAAGTCATGCCCCAAACTCTGAAATTTTTCACAGACTTAAAGGCAAGAAATGCTCTCCTCTTGCATACTATGTGCCAAAGACCACAAATTCAAAGACCAGGCCACAGACTTCCTGCCAACTTCTCCAATAGACACCTAACCTAGTGAAGTCTCCAAATCATGATTTAAAAACTTCAAGGTACCTAGACAGATAAAAAGAGACATACAGATAAAATGACAGAAACTTTGCTTCATGTTTATTCTTGATCTGTTAGTCTGTGGGATAATTGGAGCTCAGAGTGCAGGACCTTCTTTGTACCTCAGAATTTGTCCCAGGATATACAGCAGCTCTTGTCAATGGATGTAATCCACCTTTGAGCAGAGGGACAAAATGAAAGTCTGCCATACTTATCTCCCATTAAACCCCCCTTCTGAGACTACTGCTGATTTCATTCCCTACATTATTAAAGTCTGTCATATGCTTTTCAAATCTGAATTTAATTATTCCGGTGTAGTTTCTGAACAGAAGTCTGCTTGTGTATAAAAAAGGTTTAGATTAGTTGTGCTGCCTTCAGGCAAAATTCACCCACACGCAGTGAGCCAGCACAAGGCCCATGAATCCTCAGACAACAATTTCTGCATCAAGCCCAGATCTACTGATGAAACAGAAATTATCTTTTAAAAGGAGACTGAGTCTTAACTTAAAGACTGCAAGGGGTTAGAGAGACTCTACCAAGTCCCTAAGGGGTTTCAGTAGGTAATTCTTCTTCCTGTTCAGAATATGTTCCTTATTTCTATTCTAAATTCATCTTACTACTTAAAAAGCCACTATTAACAGGCTGCTATGCCCACTATGTAATCCTGCCTACAAGGGTCATAAACCTCCTTGCCTATTACGTAGAGGAACCTGCCAGCAGATCTCAAAAACAAAGAATGTCAACCTGCTAGTACCCCAACATCTCTGTCACTTGCTCACAAGGACAAATTCTGATGAGTGATGCCAGAGCCATCATGCCTGATGGGCTTATTCTGGTTAGCAGAGCTGATTGCTTTCTGATAAGCTTACTTTCTCTTTCCATGTTTCCAGAGAGAACATAGGCTGCAGAGCTGAGTGAGAGCAGATGGGCACACAAACCAGCCCACAGCTGGGAGGTGTCACTGCAGGCCTCTAAGCCATCCAAGTGTCATCTTTACTCTCCTTGTGGTATTACACTGGGAAAGGTCAGGCTGAGCTGGCACACCTACCATGGAGTTTTCACCATGTAGGAAGTATCCAAAGTACCCATATTAATTAACTAACATCTTTAAATCTTTGTGACACGCCTTAATGACTGTTCCACACCAATGGAAATCTAGACAATCAGAAGAAAAAGAGCGATTATGCTGATGTTGTAAGCATCTCCTGTTACCAAAACTGAAACATCACCTACATCGTATATAGCCTACGCAGAGAAGATAAACCACCCTTCAGAGGTAAGAAATTCTCTAAGGTGGACAATGGTCTCTCTTTATGGAGAAAGAGGACACAAACATCAGCAGGTGCAAAGCCCTGGCCCCCAAGAGACTCTCACACACTGATTTGTCAGTTCACTTAGCCAACATTACTGTATTTACACTGGCTTTCCATTAGTGTTTCCACTGCACTGAAAATTGTTTGGACAATATGAAAGCTACCTGATCCGTGTATCTTAGCAATTTTCTGTCCATTATCAACAATTATGATTTTCTCTGACGTCCAGTACTACTAGCCTTTCAACGACTCGCAGAAACAAGCTCAAAACCCTTGGATTTTGAGCTTTAGCTGTCATGTCCCTTCAATCTGCTGTTCTCTTTCCTTGATCAAACTCAATTACTCTCCTCTTTTTAAGGCTTAACACTATTCATCTATCCTCTTTAATAACTTATCAAGTTCAATAAAGTAGTTAAAGTTTATTGGGGTGTTTGGAGAAACTTGTTATATGAGAACAGAAAGTACTACAACAGGAAAATCTTAGCTGTGCCAGATTTGCTCCTATAAAAGGTGAGTTCTCTGAGGCAAAGCACTTAAACAGCAGTCTAAATGACCATATTTGGTTGCAATTTTACTGTATTGCTAAGTGAAAGGGACATTTAGTAATGTGACAACAAAAAAAGGTTTAAGATTCTAAATCAGTAGCAGAGTATGCGGTGCAAAATGCATAGACCTAAAAATAGCTCTTGGCATTAGCTATGCTCTCAGGAAAGCATAGCCCCCCGGTCACAGCCTGGTACAATTAAAAAAAAAAAAAAAAAAAAAAGGAGAGAGAGAAATTTACACATTTAATTATTCATTTTTTGTAATTTTCAAAGCTTATTGTCACTGCTTGAGATATCAAATAGTCAATTAAAATAACACATTTATGGTACACCAACTCAAAGTGTGTGGAGAAGTGCAGTGAATCTCTTTAATATGAAAAACAAGCTCAGGAAGAAGCCAGTGAAAAGAATACACAAAATGCAGTGAAAAGTACATGCAGTTAGAAAGCTGAACTGGCAAATGACAACTAATTTATTGTTACTAGCAATGACTAAAACTCCTGTAGTTTTAGAGTGCCTGGCTGATCTAACTACAGAAATTCCACACTATACAGGGCATCCTAGCAAGAGTTCAACCACCTACTGGCCAAAGGTGTAAAGCTGGATTCACTAATAGTGGATGTTGACTGAACATAAAAAGTTCTTAAGGGGTGGCCATGTTAGTATAAAGAAAACAAGGAGTCGTGTGGCACTTTAAGACTAACATTTATTTTTCCCATGCGCTTTCGTGGGAGAAAATCCCACTTCGTCAGATGCTTCGAAGCATCTGACGAAGTGGGATTTTCTCCCATGAAACCTCATGCGAAAAATAAATCTGTTAGTCTTAAAGTGCCACATGACTCCTTGGGTTTTTTTGCTGGACTAGACTAACACGGCTATCCCTTTGGAAATTGACACGTTAGTATAGTTCAGCAAAACAAACAAGGAGTCTGGTGACACTTTTAAAGGTTAACGTGAGATAAATAAATTCGTTAGTCTTTAAAAGTGCCACAGGACTCCTTGTTTGTTTTGCTGAAAATAAAAAGTGAAAGATAAACCATCTCAGAGAAATTCTTGTGAACTGAAGACATGAATGTAAAAATAGGTCCCTTCCTGTTTTATTCTGTGAGAAAAGGTTGGCCTTCTGTAAGATGCCTCCTGCATACAAAATTAAGAGTAGTTTTGTCTATATAAAGAAATGTAATGATAGATCATGAATGAAGGCCAGTCCTAGCACATGATTCCTTTAAAAACCCTATCCCAGTTCCTGGTGACATGGAAAAGGGAATGTTCTCATTCTGTTAGCTTTTGGCACAGCCTTGGAAATCAAGCCACGAAGTGTCAGAGAGCCAACCTCATTCTGTACATAAATAACTCAACATACTTCTCATAGCTTGTTGTCTCAGGTGACATCATTAATCCCATTGCAACAGGTCGCAGAACTTACACATGGATCACACAGAGCAATGAGAGTCTAGCTAAGATAAGAGAATTGGAAGCAAAGAGCAGTACTCTGCGTGAAGGAACAAATTACCTGAGAAAAGAGAGTACTGTCGCTGACTAGCAGAGTCCAGAAGCATAATGAAAATGTGTCGTAACTACTAATAGTTAGACCACCATTGTGCATGTATGATAACATTACCCCTGGTTGCCAGGTGCTTGGTTTTTCAGTTGAAAAGGGGACCTGACAGTGTCCAGTCTGCTCCCCTGATGTGACACCCAGAGTCTGGTTACTGCAAGCAGGAGAGGCGCCAGGTCATCATCTATGTCAGCCTGCAGTGGGTTGCCACTGCTCCCAGCCCTGTAGGCAAGTCCCTCCAGACCCAGGTGGAGGATGGAAGGAGGAGGAAGGAGAATGAGTGAATGTGCAAGAGGTGGGGTGGGGGTGGAGCGCTGCGGGAAGAGGTGGGACAGAGCACCTTTAAGCACTCCTGCTGGAGTGTCTGGTTTTTAAATATTATGAATTTGGCAACCCTAACTTGGAATCTTTACTGGAGATAGCGGCACTAGCAGGTGGGGACTGCTGTCTTCATGAAAAAAGGCCACAGATTTGGGAAGACCATACACGTGACATAGTTACACAGGTGAGAATACACCAAATCAGCGGTTCTCAACCACTGTGTCAGGTGGCGAACAGAGAGGGAGATTGCTAGATTCGGCCTGGGGGGGGTGGGGAGCGGGCTGGTGTGTCCTGTAGGGCAGTGATTCCCAACCAGTGTGCCGCAGCAACACCCAAAGTGTGCCGTGAGAATCTGGGAGAGCTAGAATTAGAGCTCCCTCCCTGCTCAGCTCAGCCATGTGGGCTGTGCAGGGCTGGGAAAAAGCAGTGGCAGCTTTTGGGTAGGCGAAGCATGCAGCCACCTAGGGCCCCAAGCAATAAGGGGCCCCATCCTCAATTTGGTGGACAGAAATGAAAATATAGAAAAATACAGAAATTGTTCCCCTCTAGCAGAGCTAGTAGGGCTGGAAGCCTAAGCAATTTTCACTCTTGGCTCATCAAGACAAACTATCATTAGTATCTGTGCTTAGTCTGAATTGCAGATTCACCATTATCTGCCCATCACCTTCACACTGACATGCTAAAAAAGCAGGAGCAAGCAATAGACAGCACAATAGCAGGAACTTTTTCCATGGGCTGATCTTTTAATTCCTCAGTGTGGCCATTCATTCTGCCTTTTTTTAATTTTGTGAAATATTGCCTTTTCATTTTCTTTTTTTACCTGCTCTTTTGTGTTTCCCTTTGACATTGTGACAATTTTTAGTTTGGCTTTGGTTAGATCAGTTTATCAGGTAGGTCCATATAGCCTGCTACATATGAATACAGTGCTGCCCTTAGACAATCATTACAGTTGCGTGTGATATCTGTGCTATATCTTTTTTTTTAAGTAATTTTTCAGCTTCTTCTGTACTTACTATTTAATATTTTTGAGGGGGCAAGAGTCTTATAAACTTGAGTACTTCAGAGAATTTCACTGAAATTTGGTGTTTTTCATTTATAGCTACACACTAATAACCTTTTTTTAACCTATTTTTATTTATTATTATTTGTATTAAATGTCTAGTGCACATAAACCCAATCCTATACGAAAAATTTGTAAGATTTGACTGCCAAAATTTTAAATGTGGTATTTGTTATTTTTGAGACATCATTAATGTTACCACTTTTATTTATTAATTAATGCTCATACTTTTAAAAAAAATTTTAAATGTTCCTTTTGACTTCGTAGTTCAGCATTAGCTCATTTATGTTAAGTAAACGATGATCAATTTACAAGCTTTGTAATGGGAAGATCTTTAAAAATATCATACCCAAGAATAATTTACAAGTTCCAGAGGGACAGTCATGTTAGTTCAGTTCCGCAAAACAAAAAAGGAGTCCTGGGGGGTCGTGTGGTGTGGTTAGGGCTGCAGGGGGAGACTGGGGCCATGGGGAGGGTAGTGGTGGGGGCCAATCATGAGCCCTTTAGGGGGCCCCACAAAGTAGTTTGTGGTGGGGAAACAGCTCCCAGCCTATCAGCCAGCCTGCAAACAGCCAAGGTAAGGGCTCTGAGGGGGGCTGCTGGGGGTTGTAGGGGGCAGGGGCTATGTGTGTAGCAGAAGTAGGTGGGAGTGAATGTGTAGCAGAGGGTGCGTAGCTGCGGTTGTGGGGTGGCTGTTTGGTTGGGGGTGTGGGGGTTGTAGCTGGGGGCTGGAGAGACAGTTCTGGCCCCTGCAGTGATGGGAGGGTCCATCACAGGCAGAAGGGGGCTGGGGGAGGGGAGGACAGGACCCACTGGGGTGGGAGGGAGCAGCAATGGGGTGAGGATTTGCCTTGGGTGGCAGGGAGTCACTATGGAGAAGGGGTAAGTGGCTGCTGCGCCATGCTCCCCTGCCCTACCCTCCCACTCCCACTCCCCAGGTTCCCCCTGCACCCTGCAAAGCCACTCTTGTTCTCCCTTCCCCTCTCCTCTTTTGCCATCCTTGGGCTGCTCCCCACATGGCTGCCCATGTCCTCTTTTGCCACCCCTGCCCAGGCATGATGCTACCATTTCTGCCACCCCCCTGCAAGCAGAGCAGGTGCCAGTGCCCCCCTCCAATGCTTACCAGACTTAGCGGGTTGTGCTGGCCCTGCCCCTGCCCCTGCCCTGCTCCCCACACTCACTTCTGCCATTGCAAATGATTCCTGACCTCCCCTGTCTTGTCATCCCTGCTCTGCTACCCCTACTACCCCACACAGCAGCATTTCTGAACGATTGTGTTGCATGGCCATTCTTACTTGGTTGAGCGATTTGTCTGGTTAATTCCGATTACGAACAAGACTCTTGGTGCTTACACTCCCCATTCAGAGTGGTTTACCATATGAAAACCCTATCACAAAAATGCTGAGCATCGTCTCCCAGTGAAATGAGAGCAAAGAGCTTAGCATCTTGCAGAGTGTAGCTTGTTAAGTAGTAAGTTAATTAAGGATTTGTTGTCCCCCCCTTTAAAAAAAAAAGATGTCTCCCCTGAATCCACGTATCAAAATTAATTTCCCTAATAATTAAAATTTTCCATGTACGGCACCCCAGTTGTTTGCTGGGGCTGCCCCACCAATGGCCAACCAGCAAACCAACAACATAACTTACAGTGATGGTCATCAAGTAGAGCGCAACTGGCAATGGGTCTGCAACTGGAGAACCTGCTGCCATTGACAAAAACATCTTGGCCTAAGAAGCCACTTGAGTTCCTGTTGCATTTACTCACGGGGAGCTGCCAGCTCCCATCTGCCCCAAAGCTGTGTATAAGCATTGTTAAGAATTAGAGAAGACCTTGAAGGAAGCAAGGTGACAAAACATGCTCTGAGGCTTGAATATGCTCACACTGAGCGTCTACAGAGCTCAGAGCTCTTGCTGAGGTACTGACATGATGAGGCCCATCACCTCGTTTTAGTAAAAACTGAATTTGCAGAAATTATTACATCAATACTCAAAACCTGCCCCTCCTCCAGCACAAACTGCATCTTCAATTTGAAAAATAGATTACTAGCCTGAAAAAAGAAACTAAAAAATGCTATTTAAAAAAAAAAAAATCACATTTGAACCTCTCCGTTGTCTCCGCTGGGAGTATTATGTTCTCTTTAACAGTTTGCTTTAGAAAAATATTAGCCCTGTCTGCACTGAGCTTTTGAAAATCACTCCCACCCCTGCACCACCCATTTCCTAACACCACTGGAAGCTGCTCCAGGGCTTCCTCCACAGCGGAATTTCCGGAACCAGCTGAGTACAGTTGCAGCCCTAGGAGTCAATAAGCAAAGTCCGCTCCAGGGCTGTAAGACTGTCAGACCATCATGCAGAGACCAACCATGAAGTGGCAGGAGCAAGGAAGAAATGACTTTTTATTTCATGGCTTTCTGGTATAGGTTTTCATGTATCTTCCTTTGGACAACCTGCTATGGTGGCTGTTGGGGACAGGTTGCTGGACTTGATAGTTCACTGGAGCGACCTATGTTCATATCCACAGAGCTGCCATTAATGAACAGAACATCAACGGATGAAAGCTCCTCTCAGATCTAGGGTCAGCACAGAGAGAATCAGAATAATAAACTGCAAGTGCTGGCCTTTCTCTCAATGTGCATCATCAATGAGCAACAAGGGTCACATATTCAAGTCAGTTGATGGAAACGTTTCAAACTGTGATACCATGCCATTGTGTTTTCTTGTGCTGAACCCTGTATTCAACAATAAGTTCAGCAAGTTGCTTGCTGGAAAGTCATGCCGGGCTCATATCATTGCTCCTCACCCACCCTGTATCTTTAACAAGTGAGACCCAGTGAGTGACCTTTGTTTTCTCTATCTTTTACCAATTCCCTCTCTTTTGGTCCACTTCATTATTTCCTGGGAGATTTTTCTCCTTGTACGCTTGTCTCTGTTCCCTGGTGAGCAGAAGCCCAGGAGTGGCAACAACTTCTCAAGTCACACCTGGCCAAAGGGCAGAAGAGTGGGTGAATGACACTCCAGAGCACGACACAAGGAGATTGCTCCAACTCCCATGACATTGTTAGCGAACTCTGATCTTAGTCCTGAGGGCAAAGAGGCAACTGTATCTTGGAATGGCAAAGGGGTTCACCCATCTTCGAAGCATCTGAGGAAGTGGGATTTTCTCCCACGAAAACTCATGCAAAAAATACATCTGTTAGTCTTAAAGTGCCACATGACTCCTTGTTTATTTTGCTAAAAGCATTACTCAACCTTGACTGAGCTACAGCTGTCACTAGCATTACCATGTAGCCTGGATAATGCAGCTAGGGAAAAGCACGGCTTATTATTTCCTTGGACAATGCCATAAAGTCCCAGGTTAGGATTAGTTTAAATTTTGTGAGGCTGTTGGCTAACAGCAAGGGGGCTTAAGCAGGATTTCACAGACCTACTATAACCTCCCTTCATCCAAACCTCAGCTAAACCCAAGCTGCATCACATCACATGCAGGGCTGTAACTACGGCAGGGCAAAAACAGGGCTTTGCACTGGGCGTGCCAAAGTGGCTCCATTCAGCCGCTCCATTAAAGGGCGTGTTTCGCGCTGCTGGCCACAAGCGCTGCTAATTGTAAGGGGCATGTTCCAATCGGAACGTGCCCCAGGCGCTGAAACAGAGCATTACGGCTCTGTCTCACAGTCCTCCATACAGCATTTCTCATTTCAATAAAGGTAACTTGATTCACTCCGTGAACTGGAAGATGCTGGTTACCTGTAATGCTGCTGGGATGCCAGGAAGTCAAGCCCAGCAGTGTTACCAGTTCCAGGAGTGAATGGGAGGGCACAGTCCAGAGCAGGGTGAATCCTAGTTGCACAGACAACAACTTGTTCCTGTGCTGGGTTTATATAGAAGCTGTGGATTAATCAGGATGCCCAGCATTCTGCCAATTAGATTCCAGGACCAGAGTTCCCCGTTGGGGTTCTGCTCCTCCCCAGCAGCTGTTAGCAGGTCTCTGGGTGGCAGGCTGGAACTTCCTAGCTCCTAAGAGTCCTATGCAGCAGGGGTCAGGACAACGGATCCTGACAGCATGTTCAGAGACCTGGGCAAAGAGCATTGCCATCCTCTGCAGCAGGGGTGTCATTGGCGCCTGGCACACGGAGCCCATGTCCCAAATGCCGGTGCCAATGCCCCGGGTCCTGGTGGGGCCCCGCCTCTCCCGGTCTCCAGGTGGATCGGGCTGGAGATCCAGGGCCCAGCCACCTGCAGCCACGGCTGCCACTCCCAGCCCTGTCCCCACCCGGGGATCCGGGGCCCAGCCGCCCGCAGCAGTGGCGGCCGCTTCCAGCCCCTTCAAAGGCCAGGCGACCCTGTGGCCGTGGCTGCTGCTCCCCGCCCTGTCCCCGGCAGGGGGCGTGGCCTGGGCCCATGCCCTGGGTCATTCCCCAGGGCAGCGACGCCCCAGCTCCGCAGGCTGATTGGCAGCATTGTTCTCTCAATCACACTGTCATTTTGGGTTCCCCTCTTTTACGGAGGGTCAGTGAGAAAGGGCATGATGGGTGAGGTCCCCAGGGCGGGAAGCATATTCCAACTGGTTTGTGCAGCTAGTTTCACAGGCCTCACTGGCAATAAAACCAAGAGACACCAAAAGGGCTTTGACAAAATGCTCAGTTAGCTGCTGAACTCTCTCACACCACCTCCTATTGAGTAACAAGTGACTGTGACCCATCATAGGGGCAACAACCCATCATAGTAGCCATATCATTGGGCCAGCCCCTGCACTGGGAAGAAACCTGCAGAAACAGATTATGGACAAGAATAATAAATTTAAGTACCATGGAGTTAGAGACAGATTATTTAGCCACAGTCAGCTGTTCCAGGCCAGGGTGTCTTCTTATCCAGTTGCTCGGCATTTTTGGGGGAGGGGTTGAGTAGGAAACACTATGGAGACCAGAAGGTGCATTCTGTCTAAAGAAGTTGGTATCTTAGACATCATTCAGCATGTTAAATACCGTTTTAAACTGCCCTGGCAATGGGCATATTGATATGTAGAGAGACTCTGCCAAGCCAATACTCATTCCAATAAAAAAAGTTGCCTATAATTCTTATTCTCTGAAACTACATAGAAATATAACACACACAAAACTTCATTAAAATGTTAAAATTGCACAGTGAAACATTCTGAAGTGAGAAAATGCCAGAAAGATGGTTACCTGTACAATCTTATTTCAAACCCTCTTGTGTATATGCATTATGGCAGTCTTTAATTACATAATTCATCATTTTCTTCTCATGTGCTTTTTTGTGTGTAACAAAAACAACGGGAGTCCTATGGCACCTTGTAGATTAACAGATTTCTTCGGGCATAAGCTTTCGTGGACTCCAGCCCACTCTGTCAGATGCATGACAAAGTTGCATGTGACGAAGTGGGCTGGAGCCCATGAAAGCTTATGTCCAAAGAAATCTGTTAGTCTATAAAGTGCCACAGGATTCTCATTGTTTTTGCTATACACAGACTAACACAGCTACCCCTCTGGATGCTTTGTGTGCATGATTTTCTATGCTTCTGAAAATGCAAATCACTCAGAAATGCCATCATGTGTCTTTACACTGACATCCATGCAGGTCATCAGCAGGGCTGGATCCTGCAGACCCACTGCACCAATCTGCGTTTGATTTAACGGAGCAATAACTTACAGCAGTAACAGATTGTACTTAGATGATGTACTTAGAGAGTCACAACTCTTGCAATTATAATGCAAGTCTCTCAACATTTGGTATTTTTCTTAAAGTTTCAGCAAAACAATAGCAAGTTTTCAGCCTTTGTGATTATGGATAATAGCCTAAAACATGTCCCCAAAATATTATTTTTTAAATCTTGATTTTTTAATGCAAATCTCCTGATTCTCTGGGCCTGACCCATTATTTCTGAATGCCTGGGTTTGGCAGAACTAAGCCATCCATTCATGATTTCTTGGTGAGAGCAGAAGTTATTGCATTGATGTTGGAGGGACCAAAAAAGAAGAGAGAGCTTTCTACAGGTTTTTATCCACTCCAGATAAAAGCAGATGGTTACTATGGCAAGAGTGGTCTTCCCTGGATAACGCACAACTCAGATCAAACATATACATATACTGATCATGGGAAATTAAATTATAAACCAGGGGAATTCTCACCATGGCCTCTCCGGCCATTCTCTCTTCACTCACATTCTATCCCAACCCACACTTCCCTGCAGCATTAATCCTCCTCTCTCTATTGGTGCTCATCTGCATGTTTTGCAAGCCCATTTAGTCTAATATTACCATGGACTATATTATATAACATCACTCTGGTTTTGTTAATTATATCGGGAATAGATTAAGCAAGGTTCTAACATCTTGTGCCAATATTTAACGACAAAACATACCAAACAGGTTATATTTAGCCTCTGAGGAAGCAAGTGGTAAATCCCCCAAAACCAAAAAATAAGTAAAGTTGTGGTGAAAGGCACAATCTAATAACTACATCTTTCAGCAGCCAGCACCTAGGTGTTTTATAACAACCCTGGTGTGCATGGAACAGAAGTGCCTCCCTCGCTGATGACTACAGACTGACTTCAGTACAATAGCTGCATCCGTCACTGTCCAGGGGTGAGATAAACTGCCAAGTGAACTGGAGCTTAACTATCCAGATGTAAACGAATTTATTGCTATGCAACTGATAGGGCTCAGGCACATCACGGCCTGGTTTAGTGCAGGATGAAGTCAGGTTTGGATAGCTAGCTCAATGGCAAAAGAATTTATAACCTGTATTCAAGGCACTCTCTGTAAAAGGCTGCTTAACAATGGAGAAGCTTGCAGCCATTGTCCCTCTAGAAGGGCTCACCACTATAGACCTCACTCCTCTGCCCCCAGTTTTCTTTCCCGCTCCCCACCCCTTGTGATGCATAAATAGACCTCCCTGGTGCCCTTTCCATGCCCCACTGTCCCTCTGATCACACAGGAAGAATGCTGCAGGGGGAGGTGACCTCCAGTGCAGAATTAGCTATTCATGTTCCAGTCCCCCTTGCAAATCCTTAACTTCTTGTCTCTTTTTAATCTTTTTCTCTAGAGAAAGAAAAGATCAAAGGCTTGGGGCTGATGCTTTCTGAACTAGATACTTCTTGCCATGGGAAACAAGTGACAGAGGAGGGCTACACAAAGACGTGTGGGGGATGGGGGCTTTCTTCTTCGGAAATGCTTTCTACAAGCACTCCCTCACCACCTCTATAAGCAAGCAGCAACCACCCCACAAAACTACGCCAGGCTAAGATACCACAGCAGAGGCACTGAAAACAAAACCCCCAGGAGGACTTTTTAAGGGGTCACTGACTGGCAATATTAATCTCCCACAAGGAACAGCTGAGATATGCAGAGTAATTCGGAATGGGAGGTGCCTGGCCGAAGTGCAAGCTGGGGCTGCATCAAATAGCCTTCAGCACTTCGTTGCTAGGTGTTACAGTCCATGAACACTCAGGGCTGCCATACCAGACTTTCTGTCTCTTCTGGTTCAGGCTTGAAATTAGATGCAAGTTTCTAACCATCAGAGGAGTAAAGTTCTGGAATAGCCTTCCAAGGGGAGCTGTGGGGACAAAAAGCATAACTCGTTTCAAAACTGAGCTTGATAAGTTTATGAAGGGGATGGTATGATGGGAAGGCCTACTTTGGAAATTGAAGGGAGGGTAGATGGGTGGGTTCTGAGTTATTACCAAGAATTCTTCCTTGGGTGATTGGCTGTTGAGACTTGCCCACGTGCTCAGGGTTTAACTGATCACCGTATTTGGGGTTGGGAAGGAATTTTCCCCCAGGGCAGATTGGCTAGGGCTCTGGGTGTTTTTCACTTTCCTCTGTATACAGGGGTGGACTCACCTATCAGTGAATTTCTTTATATCTTAAGTCCTTAAATCATGATTTGAGGCTTAAATAACTCAGTCATAAGTTAGAGATTTATTGATGAAGAGGGTGGGTGGGGTTTTGAGGTCTGTGTTGTGGAGGAGGTCAGACTAAATGATCATGCTGGTCCCTTCTGACCTCATAATCTATGAGCTTATAGTTTATAAGAGAGCTTGGGAACACATCATCAAAAGGAAGAGAGACATGCACTCCCCAGAAATGCAGTCTCCTTCTTCCCCCAGCCCTACAAGACCAGCTCTGCTGCAAAGGACAGAAAGGCAGGGTGAACCTGCAGGAAAGCAGGCCCTGCTGCATGTCATACCCATACTTGGGCACACCAGTGCAGGGCTTTATCAGCACAGTGGCACCTGTCCTTTGCTCCCCTACGGCCCTACTGCTGGGACTGACCTTTATTTCTAAAGGCATGCTAGAGAAGACATCCTTGTCAACTAACTCCATATAAAAGACACAGGTGGGGACTCTCAGGTGCAATACTCATGGGCCATATGTTCCTCACCAGCACCAATAGCCAGTATGGAGTGGAAGGCAGTTGTGAGGCTGCAGGCAAAGATGATGAAACCTCACCACAGTGACCAATACTTGAGATACCAGGCATGGCCGTCCCCATGGGTGGGCGGGGCCCAGCGTGAATTAGCCTGTGCAAGGCCCCCTCCAGCCCCAATCCTGGTCTCACACCTACCCCTAGACCCACACCACCTGAATCCCAGCTTAGTAACAGACTGATACATGAACCAGGAATAAGTTGCCAGGAGCAGCTGGTATCACCAAGGGTTCTGAGTAATTCAAATACGAAACTGCAGAGCTGCTATCTATCCCCTATATCAGTCTCTACAGAGACTACTGGAGAGTAGCTAACGGAAAGCTGGGTTTTTAAAATGGCTCCAGCAGCAAGTCTGGTATTGACTGCCTAGAAAATCTAACTTCAGCACCAGGCAACTGGCTGATTGATAGTAAGGAACAAAATTATCAGACATATTGATTAACATAATTTGTTGGAGAAGAATCAACACAGCTTTTGAAAAGGGAAATCATGACTCATCATTGTATCAGAAGTCTCTGAGGGGCCTCGCACAAGCTATTAGAATTCTTTGTCAAAAAAACCTGTGGCCAAGGGTGATCCAGTGAACAGAGTGCACTTGGACTTACAGAAAGTCATGGACAAGGTCCCTCACCAAAGGCCCTTAAGCAAAATGAGCAATCATGGGATAAGAGGAAAGGCCCCTCTTGAATCAGTAACTGGATAATAAAACAGAAAACAAAGGTTGGAATAAATAGTTTCCCGACTGGAGAGCAGTAAATAGGGGGATCCAACAATGATCTGGACTGGCACTAGTGCTGTTCAACATATTCATAAATGACCTGGAAAAAGGGGGAAACAATCTGGGGGTAAAGTCTACAGATGGGGGGAAAAATTACTCAAATAGTTAATTCCAAAGCACAGACTGTGAAGAGATACATAGTGATCTCACAAAACTGGGGGGATGGGGAACAAAATGACAGATGAAATCCATCTTTGATGAATGCAAAGCATCATCTAAACTACAGTTACAAATTGACTGGGGTCTAAGTTACTTGTTACTGCTCAAGACAGAGATCTTGGAGTCACTGCAAACAGTTCTCTGAAACATCTGCTCAATGTGCTGCAGCAGGCAAAAAAGCTACCAGTGTTAGGAATCATTAAGAAAAGGACAGCTAATAAGACTGTAAATATCATAATGCCACTATATTAATTTATGGTCACCCAACAAAATTAATAGGGAGCAAGTTCAAAACAATGAAATGTCAGTACTTCTTCACATGATGCACAGTTAACCTATGGAACTCACTGCCAGGGGATGCTGTGAAGGCCAGAAGTATAACAGAGTTCAAAAAAAGAACTAGGTAAGCTCACTGAGGATAGGGCCAGCAATGACAATTGATCGAGATGATCAGGGATGCAACTCCATGTTCCCTAAGCCTCTGAATGTCAGACACTGAGATTGGACGAAAGGAGAATGATCACCAATAACTGCCCTGTTCGGCTCACTCCCTCTGAAGCATCTGACACTGGTCCCTGTCAGCAGAGGATACTGGGCTAGATGGTAAATTGGTCTGAGCCTGTATGGCCATTCGTATTTTCTTAAATCTCCCTTGTCAGTACCTGTGGCTGGGGATGCAGATCCCTTCTGCATTCTGCACAAGCACGAATGTACCTCTGGGTCCACTATTATGCTTCATTCTGGGCTAGAGATACTGCACTTACTTCTCTCTGTGGTTAGATATGTTGGTGTGCTCCTTGGACTCAGTTATATACAAGGCTCTAGGAGGGCTCAGGCTTGTTTGATGTATTCGATATTCCAACATGCTGAGTTCCAAAGGGGCAGCCATGTTAGTCTAGTAAAGCAGAAAACCAAGGTGTCTTGTGGCACTTAAAGACTAACAGATTTATTTATCGTGTGAGCTTTCGTGGGAGAATATCCCACTTCATCAGACGCTTTGAAGAGGGAGAACTTACACAATTGAATGAAAATAAATGCAGGGGAGTGTAAGAAATGGGATCAGGTCATACTGCAACAGCAAATCAGAGCATTTGTAAGGGTTAAAACTTCAGGAAACCGCATACAGAGGGACGATGAAGTCAAATTGCCTGTTATAATGTGAAAAGAATCCATAGTCACATTCAGCCCTTCTTTCACACAATTTAATTTGCATATTAATTCGATTTTGGCTGTTTCTCTTTGACCATCTTGATGTCCCTTTGATTTTCTTGACGACCATCGTTAACAATTTTAAAAGGGATAGCCGTGTTAGTCTAGTCCAGTGAAAAAACAACAAGGAGTTGTGTGGCACTTTAAGACTAACAAGATTTATTTTTTGCATGAGCTTTCGTGGGAGAAGATCCCATCTAAGGAAGTGGGATCTTCTCCCACCAAAGCTCATGCAAAAAATAAATCTGTTAGTCTTAAAGTGCCACACAACTCCTTGTTGTTTTTTCACTGGACTAGACTAACACGGCTATCCCTTTTAAAATTGTTAACGATGGTCGTCAAGAAAATCAAAGGGACATCAAGATGGTCAAAGAGAAACAGCCAAAATCGAATTAATATGCAAATTAAATTGTGTGAAAGAAGGGCTGAATGTGACTATGGATTCTTTTCACATTATAACAGGCAATTTGACTTCATCGTCCCTCTGTATGCGGTTTCCTGAAGTTTTAACCCTTACAAATGCTCTGATTTGCTGTTGCAGTATGACCTGATCCCATTTCTTACACTCCCCTGCATTTATTTTCATTCAATTGTGTAAGTTCTCCCTCTTCAAAGCGTCTGATGAAGTGGGATATTCTCCCACGAAAGCTCACACGATAAATAAATCTGTTAGTCTTTAAGTGCTATAAGACTCCTTGGTTTTTTTTTTTCCAACATGTTGGTTCCAGTCCTGCTCCTCTTCCAGTCATTAGCAAATGGGGTAGAGCCAAATGCACTGGATAAACAAACCCTTACCTGATGTAAATGGAGAAGGCAGGCACCAGGAAACTAGGATTTATGCTGTGGAACCCTCCCAGTCCCTGTGGAGCAAACTTCGAATAGACTGAACTTCATCTGCATTACAAGTAGAGGGGGCATCATTCATAGGTCAGACGCAGGGATGAAACCTGGTCAGCACTGCACTCTTACAGCCTGAAGTCCTGACAATTTGTGTAGTATTTCCTAGACCAGAACGTGTACTGTGTGTGACTGTAAGTCCCTTGAGGCTGAGAAGCGTGTGACTGGTAGCATCAGTCGCCCACATCCATGGCTCAATAACTGTAGTTAGCTACAGTTATTAACAAGAACTGAAACTGAACCTGTCGCCTTTCTATTTATCTGCTTTTCAGAAGCTGGATATAATTGAGGTAGATTTTAAGAATTTCCTCAGTAGATGCAACATTCTGCTGAGTCAAAGACAACAGCTGCCAGTACTCACCCTTCTCCTACTTGAGCTACTTTCACCAGCAGCCCTGCAAAAAGCCCAGGAGTTTTCCTATTATTGTAGTAGCTAGGAGTAGGTGCTGAAAGAAAAATCCTAACTACCCTGGAAACAGATGTCAAATCAGCACAAGTCACCCCTAAGTAAAAATGTAGAAATTCTCCAAGTTGAAAAGTTGAATGTGTTACAAAATGAACCATTAGGCTGAGCTGATGGTAGGCACGGCAGCTGACCTCCCTCTACTGTGGGTGTATATGTATATGATTGTTAAAAACAAGTTATGCTTTAAGAGTAGTCCTGATCAGTTCTGCTTTACATTGGGCATGAAATAAGCAGGAAAGGCCTCCATCCTAAACCAGTTCAAGGTTACAAGTTTAATTAATTATTTTTTCCTTAGACAGAAAAATCTCTCTCCCACCTCGAGTTTGACCTGAGACATCAGCTCTTGTGCCACTCCTGGGTCCCCTTTAAGCAGCAACCAAATGAGAAATGATACCATAAAAAGAAATTGGCATGAGACTCAGCCTCTTTCTACAGTGACCCAGAGAAGGATTTTCACGCAGGTCTTGCATGAAGAAGGTTCTCTGAAGACAAAGAACTTTACAAGCGCCAAGTATTCAATTTTTAGCCTCTCTAGTCTCTAATGTTCATTTAGCATTTGTCCTCAAAACCTCCACACATTCAAGAAAAGAACCTTAATGATCCATAGGTACTTTTGATGGAGGCTTTTAGAATTATTTGATCAGCAATTTGCCTTTTGAGATAAGAGGGTTTAAAAACAAAAACATCAAGAAAAACATGTCATTTCTATCCAACACTGAGATCCTGTCCCAGTGAGTTCTGTAGAAAACCCCAGGAGAAAGAGAGAATGTCCTGGTCACCTTGGTTAAGAACTAAATTTTCCCAGCTTAGTAAAAACCTCCTCTTCAACACTTTTATATGTCAATGTAATCTGGATCACGGCAACTGAGTTATGGTGATGATCTTCAGAAAGAGGGGAGTTGAATGAACACTGCATAGAGATTTCCTTCTAAAAAAATCACTTCAGCTGTGCTTTTATGGCTTTCTGTCTCTAACAAAAATGACTTGAAGAAATGCACAGAGGCAATGAATTTTAAGAAAATTATGGCAAGTATTCACAGAAATTGACTTTTGAAGATGTAAATATGAGAATCTGCATTGAAAACCTGGTTCTAGCAGCTCTTCTCAGCCAACCAAGAGACAGAAACATACCTGTGATGTTCTGCAGTTCCCAACACACACCCCATAACATGATCTGTGTATCTTTCTTGCTCCTCCTTACAGTGTAATGCTGTGGTTTAATGCAAAGAATGTCCTATTAGGTGCTTTCTGAATGCTCATAGCACACTTTATATTATTGTTATGGTAGCTTGTTTTCTGCAACATCATGTATATGTACACATATGAAACATGTCTGCAAATGTATTTCACATGGCTCAAGTGGGGGCAGTCAGTCAGAGCTACATCTGACACACAGTGAAGGTATGCATGCGGAAACAGTGAAGATCAGGTGCTTTGGCTGGGCTGCAGAGGGAAAAGAAGAAGGGGGTCTATGGGAGCTTGAAAATAGAGAAAATGACACGCTTTGAACTGATTGAGGCTTTTGTGCTAAGGACTCCATCTTGCAAGAAATCTCAAGGACTGCTGTCTACCCGCGGAGCATTATCTGGCTGAAGACCATCATAGTCAGGCCCATGTGATAAACTGAACATGACTGAAACAGTGATCTTAGGTTAGAATGAAAGTTATCTTTTATTTGATTGTGATTACCTCAACTGATCAATCATCTGATTAAGTCACTTAGAATCATGTTATAATGATCAATAAACTTATGTTTGTTTTATCTAAAGTAGTGAGAAGCTGGTTGAGTGTAAGTGTGAATGCCTGACTTAAAGCAAAAGTTAATGCATATCAAGATCCAAAGGGGCGGCCATGTTAGTATTGTTCATTAAAGCAAACAAGGAGTCCTGTGGCACTTAAAAACTAAAACATATATTTATTGTATGAGCTTTCTTGGGAGAAGATCCCCCCACCTTCAAAGCATCTGACAAAGTGGGATTTTCTCCCACGGGAGCTCATGCAATAAATACATTTGTTAGTCTTTAAATGCCACAGGCCTCCCTGTTCGTTTTACTGCACGTTGGTTTCTTTGATAAACTGACAGACTAGACTAAATGAGCTAGTAGTGATCAGAGGGGTGTTTTCATTCCTGCAAGATGGCATGTTGCATCTGGGGGCTGTCAGTGCGCACTGAGGGACCCATTCTGTGAGTGGCTAGTGAGAGCACACTTCCATTGTCTGAGAGACAGATTACATATTGGAGGTAGGACACGAACAGGCTCAGGAGTGGGGCTCACTCAGCAAGGGAGGGTGAGTCGGAGCCCTGGGGTGAAGTGCTGAGCTGGCAAAGCAGCACATCAGCCCAGACTCCAGGAGGGGAACATCATACTACCAAACAAACAATTCAGGAAGTCAACTTTCAAAATACTCCAGTGAACTTGGCCCAACATCAGAGAAGCAATAGCGACTGAGACTAGGATTTTCAAAGGCCCCCTTAAAGGAGTTTTGTGCTCAAATGGCGTTGAAATGCAGTGTGAATTGAGCACCAAATTTTCTTCGATGCCTTGAAGGTCCCAGACTAAAATTCTTCAGCAAATAACTTCAAGTTTCACCAATATATTACTGGATGTAGGAAAATTGTAAGCAGTTTGCAAGCAATTTCAGAAAAGAATCAGAAGTGAAATTCATCAAGTATATTATTTGCTCACTTTAATTTTCACTGTAATATCCTGAAGGACATAGCACAAGTACTCAAGAACTCTTGGTGTCCCTACAAGTGTCAGACAATAACCCTTATGGAACGAAAATAGCATCTGTTATTCCTCCCCTTTCTGACCATAAAGCATGTAACACTAACTATGCACCAGCCATCACAAAGAAAATCTGAAGCGCACAGCCACAACCCCTCAGGTCTTCAGGGCTTGCCCACCCACTCTGAATAGAGATGTTAAAGGTGGGCAGAGGGGATTGCTCTCACTGTGACCATAAGCATACGGTGACCATACATCCCATTTTTAAAGGAACAGTCCCTTAGTTTAGGCCTCTGTTCCGTGACCCGACTTTTCAGTTAAAAACAGATGCATTGTCCCGTATTTTGGTATTCCAGCTCCTCACACAGCTGCCAGCTAGGGCCTGTGGATCCATTTTAAATCTACCATGCACAGCCCAGGCAGCACCTATAAAGAGGGGTAGCAAAATGTGTGTTGAGGGCTTCTTGCTCTCCACTGTGCTCACTCTCATGGTCTACTAAGCAGTGACCATCAGCTCTGGCATCTGAGAGTACCTCAGGAAGATGTAAAACCTCCAGCACCCAACTTTCCTCCCTGCTTTGTTGTTTGTGTTTGTAATGTCACTTATTTCCCTAATAACTGACTACGAAAGTGCAGACAGCACTGTAGGAGCTAAGCTGTAAGAGAGAAAGTTACTATTACAAACATGCATTTTTCACTAATGGGAACTTGGAGAAATACTGGCAGCCACTTTTGGTACTAATGTGTTCCATTGTCCAGGCCTGCATAGTGAATTAATCGTTTCCCATCACAGCCCCAAGGGTCTGAAGAAGGGTTTGGCTGAGTCACAGTCCCTCATTAGCATCCAAAACTCATTTTCCGGTTCTCTCTGGGTATGTCCACACACAGTCTTTAAATCAAAATAATCTGCATTATTTCGATTTAAAAGATTGCAGGTCCACAGTACATTTCCTTATATTGAGATTAGGAGCTCCCTTATCTTGCAATAATAAAAGTCATTTAGATATTATAAAACGTAGTATTATATTGAAATGATGGTTAAATCGAAACTATTATTTTGAAATAACGCTGTGTGGAAGTGTTATTTCAATTTAACACTTTTATCCTTCCCCTTCCCAGTGTGCTGTCCTTTTTCTATATCCTGGGTGGCAGCATGGCCCTTCTAGCGGGCCATCTTGCTACATCTCCCATGGTGCCTTTCTCCTAATTCAAACTAGCAAGTTCTGTCCATGGACATGCTAGTTTGATTTGAGTTTCTAGTGGGGACATGTTAAATCAATTCAACTTAAATCGCTTTAATGATTTTTATAGCGATTTTATTAAATCCATTTAACTTAAATTGATTTAACTACCTAAGCGTGGACGTAGCCTCTATGCCTTTGTCACAACTCAGAAGGCGTCACTGGAAATGGAGGACAATGAACTGCAAAGAAAGGCACCTCAGAACACTGGGCGCTCAGTTACTGCTGCACCCTGCAACATCAGAGGGCAGTGCTCAGTGAATGTCCATTTCAGGATGCCAGCAAGCACGGACGTATAACTAGATGGGCAAAGAATGGTTATTACAAGCCCCAAACTGGGTTCCTCTTTTCTTCCTCTCCCAGTTAATATGATTTTCATCCAGAGGCAGCATGGTAAACTGAGTCATGGATGCATCCTCATGGTGTGATTCCCTCTCTGCAGTGAAATTCTTTCATCCCACTGGCAACTTCAGAAAAACAACACGCAATATAAACAGACAATCACATTTTTTCCCCATCACTCATTTTGTTCTGCTCTGCTACTGCACATGGAGTCGAATCTTTGTTTTGGCTCATGTTCTCTTGCAAAATCATTACCCTGCTCACAAAGGAAAACCCTCTGGAGATTTCCAGTCCAAACAGGCCCTCATTTTATCTACAACTATTTGAGTACATGACCTCAGATAACTCCCTGGCCAACTCAGTGCCAATTTCAAACTGCAGCCATGGGAACTTTAAATACAGGGAAGATTTTCCAGTCTCTCTCAACGGGGAAGACATTCAGTTTCTTGCTTGCTTTTGTTGCTGAATGAGTACAGGTAAATTAGGGCCTTTGTTCTAAGGGAGGAAATCCTCCAAACAGTCTCCAAAGAATGCCATCAGATTGTCCCTCAGACACAGCAGCTCAGCTGAGCTCGTCACCTACAAACAGGCACTGCCTGCTTTGCTTCAGAATGCTCATCTTCAGCATCAGGCTACCCCAGCGACAAAAAGCTGCACTTGGGTCAACAAATGTAGGAATGGATAAGGTTGTGTGTGAAGAGAGTATCTGCTTTAGGGAAATGCAAGCATAATCTCGTACTGTCCAAACAGCCCAGCAATTCTGCCCATGTGGCTCTCGTTTCAATGATCGATTTGGTCACAGAACACTACCCTCAAAAAAAAAAGGCTCCAACATTTTTACCCTTCCCTGGACAGGACTCAATATCAACACAGGATTTAACTTGAGCTGGAGACCCCACAGGGAAAGCAAATTTCTTATACTCACTGGTACTACCAGGATCTGCAACAGGAACCTTTCCCCAGTAGGAGCTGGGCTGAAATCATGCACTCATTTCATGAGCCAGCCTCCCCACAGCCATATACTGCCATAGATGCTCCACTCATTAATATCTGAAGGCACATCAGACTATTTCAAGCTTGTTGCAAGAAACTTATCAGTCTCCAGTTAAAAAAAAAAAATTTCGGTTGCCTAATGCTCAGAGATTCAGTAGAGGCGTCCTGGAAGTAGCTCCACTCAAAATGTCATGTTTGCAGCTCTGTTCAGCTCCTGAGGCTGGGAGACAGCAATCTGTCCTACTGTGACAGATGATGTCTATGGTACAAACCATCTTTAGTTTAAAAAAAGGCCAAAACGAATATTTTTTCCTCCACTAAGAAAATGTACTGCTGATGGTGATCCTTACTCTTACAGGTACCATCAGGAGAAACTTTTACAAATAGCAATGTGGCAATTATTCTAAAAAGGCTGCTGTGCTGCAGAAAAGGCAACATCAGCTAGCATTGTGGTTCTCGATCACTGTGTCGGGACATGCTGTGCCTCCACACGGCAGTAAGCATATTGTGGAGAGCCAGGGAGATGGCTAGATTTGGCCTGGAGTAGATGGGCTGGTGTATCTTGTCAGGTTGCAACATGCTGCTAAGCATGCTCTGACCCACAAAAGGTTGAGAACCAATGAGCTAGGAAACACTGACTAGGCTTGGGGTGACCATGTTAGGTAGTGAAGTCATTCATCTGGATTACAGACGTATCGGGACAGTACAGACTTTCCACTGTGGAGGAAACACAACAAGAGGTAACCTTCTTCTGTCTTTGACCTCTTTGTTAAAGCTGCCAACATGGATGCAAAGGCAACTGGGGGTATTTTGAAGAAGGCATTTGTCCATTAGGAACGGAACTGAAATCCAACTACTCATTGAAACCATGCCATTGAAGAATCATCAAACGATAATGGCTGTCATTTACTTGTGGCTATCCAGCTATAAACCAATGACCTGAAGTCAAGGATGACTCACTGAAAGGCCTGTCTACTGGAATTATGTCGGAAGCTATGAACCGGCTCTATAAAAGCTGCTGAAAGAGAGAAAAAACTGAAGGCCAAGTGCAAAGCAACTGAAAGGAAGCCGAAAAATAAAAAATAAAGCAAATTGTGACTAGTCACATTGCCCTTTATCTGGAAACAAGTGCAAGGCAACCACAATGAGGGTGATCCTTCAGTTAGTAATCTGCTGGGTCCCTTCTGTAACATTAAACATTTAAAGGAGAAAAATCTGTTCCTGAGTTTTGAATCCACAACTTCAAAAGCAAACGCTTGAGTGAAGCAGCACAGTGTCTGGTTTCTGGGCTGGGCAGGATCACAGAATCCCAACCTGAGCTGTACTTGAATTTAGCCACCTAACAGGATGTGCTATCTTGGGGATCACCATGCTGGCTCAGCGAGCCACTTGTGGCTCCCTGAGCATCCCCTTCTGGCTCCATGGCAATGTCCTCCAGGGAGCCAGGTGTGCTCCGGGGGCTGGCCCCAGCATCATGGCCAAATCAGGCTCACCGGGGCTGCCTCCACTCTCCCACCACAACCAAAAGAGCCAAAAGAAGCCCAGCGGCTGTGCCACGGCCCCTAGTGCTGGTGTAAGGGGGGTATACGGGCAGCGCATGCTCCCTCTGTCCCTCCCTCCTCTGGCGGGGCGAAGCAGCGCTGCCCCACCTACCCCCAGTTGGCCATTTCTGCCAAGAGCGGCCGGTGGAGAGCTGCAGCTTGCAGAGGCAGGGCACTGGAATGGCCCACTCTGAGGAGTTCAGGCCACTTCGACCCAACCACTCCAGGCGTGAACAGAGGCCTCCTCACCCCCACACCCTGGATCGTGCCCGTTCAGCCCTGGGGTGGCCGGGGTGAAGTGGCCTGAACTCCACAGAGCGGGCCATTCCAAGCCCCCGCTTCCGCAACCTGCAGCTCTCCACCTGCCACTCGTGGGAAGGACAGCCAGCTGGGAGTAGGCAGGGCAGTGCTGCTCCTCCCTGCTAGCAGAGGGAGGCACAGAGGGAGCGCGCCCCCTCCCGACACCCCCTGCCAGTGCTAGGGGCTGCAGCATAGCTGCTGGGCTGGCTCAGGCTCATACAGTTGTGGTGGGAGGGTGGGGGGAAATTGCTCTTCTGCTTTTTTGGGTTGCCGACCCCTGTGCTATCTAAATGTCACTGCATCTTCAGGCTCTATTATTCTGGAGTCTCCAACTCCCCCAAAAGCGGTTCAGTTATGTTCAACATTTATAATTTATATAAGGTCACTTCAAGGCTTCATGCATTTTCTCTGTTTCAGATCTGTGTGCTCTTGGTGTTCCTCCTCTTCACATATAAGCTGGCAGCTTTAGGGCATTTAAAGTAAATCATCAACCACTAGCTTTCTCTCTTCATCAACATACATCAAACTTTACATTCCGTTTGTGAGAGTTTTCACTACTTTGTCCAAGAGCAGAACAGTTAAAGATACAGCACCTAGATTTAACTGACCATTTTTTCCTTTGATTCTTGTATTTTCTTGCAGAAGAAGAATAAACAGATTTAAATTATTGGATTTTGGGAGTGAAAGCGTGACCATTTACTTAAGGGGCCCAGAGCGGAAAAGCATGTATACAGGACTTTTGGATTTCCATTCTATTGGTGAATAAATCCTGCAAAATTGACTTCTACAGGGCAAATAAAGAATCCGTAAAGCTCCATGGGAATTCATATTGCAGTTTAAGGGAAGACTCCTCCTCACCATGAACGATCTGGGCAATGCATTTCAAGATTATTGACCATATTCACCAGTGAGGCAGAAGTTTCTGGAAAAAAAAATTACATAGCATTGTTGTACCCCTGTTGGTCTCAAGATACTAGAGAGATGAGGTGGAGGAGGGAATATCTTTTACTAAATTAACTTTTGTTAGTGTGAGTCAAGCTTTTGAGTCCACACAGAGTGCTTCATCAGGTAACCTGAAAAAGAGCTCTGTATAAAGTTTTCCTCATCTGACAACTAAAGCCGGTCATATAATAAATATAACCTCTGCTCTGCCTCTGTAAATTACACATTAAATTCTCAGAAAACAGACTGAAAGTAGCCTAACTTCCACCTGCTTGGCATTCAGCATGTATGCCATTGCTAGAGCCCTCCCTTGTGTGACATTTACACTAATTTATAAATCCTTGGGGACTAACTTCACATTTTGGGCTTAAGCTGGTTTGACACTCATTAATTTCCGATGCCAATGCAACTTGAGTTGATGAATTTCTGCCAGAGCTGAATTTGTCCCTCTTAGTGTTGGGGAAGGTACAATGGATGTTACCCGCTGTATGTGACTGCAGGTAAGTTGCTTCAGCTTTAAGCCTCATTAGTTGCAACCCCCTTCCTGCCAACAGTATGTTAGAGTCATTTTTCACACCCACTGACTGCCAGACCAATGTTAATGATACTAATTCTATTTACACCTTCCTCCTGACCAAACTGATGAGTAATCACCATTTAGAAGCTCTCTTGGAAGCTAGCTCCACTTGCCCCAGGACACTTGGAGCTGAACTTGGCCCATCATGGTAAACTAGTGATATTCCAAGCCTATAGTTCTGAGGGCCATTCCTCCATTATTTGTGTTACAGTAATGCCAGGGACTGACTAGGGGCATAGTCCCTTGTGCAGAGCACTGTACACAGGTAAGAAATAGACCCTGTGGCTAAAAGGTTCGATAGAAAGAGAAGGGACGCTAATGATGAAGGGCAGAGACAGCACACAGCCTGATCAATAAGCTAAACAGAGAAAAGGAAGGGAGAGGGGATACTGAAGGGAGGTGGGGAGAGCGGAGCAGAAGAGGGGTGGAAGACAGGAAGAGAGCAAGGTGGGCAGGTGGAGATGAAGAGACTGTGAGGGATGGTGTAGCAGGGGTCAGGAGCAAACAGCCAAACAGGGTAAGAATCAAACTGTACCAAGTTTCAGAGAGGTAGCTGCATTAGTCCATTTCAGCAAAACAAACAAGGAGTCCTGGGGCACTTTAAAGACTAATATATTTATTTATTGCATAAGCTTTCATCAGCATAATCGCATTTCATGCATCTGATGAAGTGGGACTGTGCCCATGAAAGTACGTGTGTATATAAATTTGTTAGTCTTTAACAGTGCCCCAGGACCCCCTTTTTGGTTAGACTGTACCTAGCACTCTGGTGCCAGAAGTGTGGATTGATCCTTGTTGAGGCTGCTTCATGCTATCTCTGCCCTTACAGCAGCATGTGGGGTGGGAGGTACAAGCAATCTATGTGTAGACAGCACTGAAGCAGGCTGTGCCCACATTTGTGACTGTGAAGCACAGCTACGGGTAGCAGGGAAAGGTTCAGCTTTCACTGTGGGAGGAAAGGCTCTAGGAGAGACAGCAGGAGGTGAAAGGTCTGGGCATGCAGAGTCACACAGGATAGATGACCTGCAAATTCAGGCATCTAGGCCCACGCCGTGCCTCACTGTACCCACTGCTATGTATATCTGTGCTAGCTGGGTGTGGGGTATCTGTATTCTACATACCACCATAAACGTAGACAGAGCCTCAGATTCTCTGTCTCCCCTCAGAAATTCCCTCACCCACCAAGCCCACATGGCTGAGGAAAGGAGGTGCACTGCATAGGTCCAGCTGTACTTGGGTGAGGGATCCCTTTGCAGGTCTGACACAAGGGAAACCAGGACGGAAGGATAGCCTGCAGATCCTTGACTGAAAATTAGGGCCCACAATATTTGCATGTAGGTTTGTCAGGCACCAACATAACTTTAACCATGCAATGTTTTTAAAAAATGTTCACATTAAGTAACTCCACAAAACATTGGCCTAGGGTTCTGATGCTTCTCACACCCCAAGCTCATCTTTAGCAAGTGGATTAAAGCTGAAGAAAGTTATTGGAGCCAACCTGCTCTCATGCTGGGTCTTTGAAATCTACCACGGTCCCCAAGAGCCACCAAAATACAGACATTGGAAAGAAGAGTCTAGGAAGATGGAAAAATGATCCTCTCTCATGCAAGCCATAACAGGAACAAGCTGAACCAAGAGTAAGAGTTTCAAAAGTGCTCAAGTGATTCAGGAGGCTAAATCCCATTTCCCAAAGTGATTTAGTCACTGACTTTTTAAGACATGGGCTCATAAGTCCTTACACCACTTTTGAAAATGTGACCTGAGCGCCTAAGTAACAGATATTTTTGAAAATGTTACTCTTGGTCTAGACACTGCCAAACTGTTGTTATACCACTGGAAAAAAATCAATGCTGTTGTAGCTCTCATCTAAATTCAGTAATAATCCACACCATGAATTATTCAAGCTCTTTTAGTTTTGGTTGGTTGCTTTAGAGTAACACTGACTCATTTTCAAAGTAATATGAATTCAAATCTTTAAAAAGTTTTTTTCCCAGATCTGTTTTCTAGCAGCTCAGGATATCCCCTATTGCAGATCTCTCCATCCTACTAAGTAACAGGGCATAACGTGATTTATTCTTTGCTTGCAATTGAAAAAATACCCAGCCTGATCCAGCTGGAGAATCTGTCTCTGCACATTCCTCCTGCCCTTGGGGGCTGGAAAAGGACTTCCCACAACTTTCAAAGCTGGGAGGTCTTTAAATGTGACAGACATCTCTTGGGAGGCCCACCATTAGCCATATAAAACTATCTAGAGCACGGGTCTGAACCACAAAGCTGAAAAATACTGAACTGACCTCATGACTTATCCTTCTCTGTATCTATTCACCTGACATGCTACAGCTTCCACTTCTTGAAGCTAATGAAGTGGGATTACATCCATGAAAACTCATGTGATACATAAATTTCTTACTCTTCAAAAGTGCCTCAGGACTCCAAGTACTAAGGTTTAGTGTAACAGTCCCTGGTTAATGGTTAATCATTGTTACTACCCACCTTCTCAGAGCAAAGAAGAACAGAGAGATGAAGTGATCTGCTTGAAACTACCCAGTGCAGGGATGGCTGAGACATGGGTAGAACTGAAGAATCCAGACTTCTGTGCCATGCTCTAAGAACTATACCAAACTAGGCCAAATATTTTACTAACAACTCCCAAAACTAAAGGGGCAGAAAGCTCTCTGGAGAGCTGGGAAAGCTCAGCTCTGTGCATGTTTGCTATTCTGGATTTCCTCCATGTGATAACTTCAATAGAATCTTCACCTTTGACTGTATCACCTGCACTCTGCCTGTAATCTGTCAAGTGGCATTCCACTCTATGAACCTCTCAAACATCTGCCTCTGAAGAAGAAAATCCACACAATCCCCCCCCCCAACTGCCTTTTGAGGTGCAGGATGGACACTAGTGACAGGTTTAAGGGAAGTATTTTGGGAACAGACAGATCTAGAAGCAGTGGATATCTCCTTCTGGAGAACTAGGAATCCTCCTGCCCAGTGCTGGAAGATAGCTAGGCTGTGCAACACTAAACATTAAATTCATGACACCGTGTATAAGATGAAATCTCTTTTGAGTAATTTTCTGCATCTTTTAAATGCATTGGTTATAATTTCTATCCCTTTCAAGCCTCTCTGGTTCATGGCACTAAAGCAACTTGGCTTTAGAGGGGTAAGAAAACAATAAATAGTTTTAAAACCATTGCTCAAGCATTTTTTCCTCCAAAGTGCAGAAGCTGACTGCTGAGGATGCCAAGAGGCAGAACAGACTGACCCTTTCTCACCTATACTCTTAGTGGCTCTACCAGACTAACAAGAGAAAAGTCACGCTAGTGTCAGATAAGAGAGCCATGCATTTCACCTGCACTTGGCAGGGTGGGGAGTGGGGGCAGTGTTGTGAAGAGTGACTTTTCGTTTAGTAATAAGAAAGAAAGAAAGAACGAAAGAAAATCTGTGAAATCAAACCTGATCATTCTGTCTGCAAGGAATCTGTGTCCTGAATTGGCGCACTAAACAATACTCGCAGCTCACCTATGTGGGCTTGTGAGAGAGCCCATCAGCCACCAGGTAATGTTGATGTGAACAGAACACTGCTTTGGACTCAGGGCCTCATGAATAATGGTCCAACAAGCATTACCCTCTTCTTAACTGAAATGACTAGGAAAGTCCTTGCGCCAACTGCCAGGCCCAAACCCCACCACTTCCTTTTGTTGGTTGTTTCTTCTGTTAAGACTGTTCTGTGCCTGTTTGGACGACAGAGCAGAATTTTGGTGACATACCAAGACTCTGAGCACTGATGTAAACTGACTACCTGCTTTTTGTCTTCCTTTGAATTGTATTGAAGGGCCTGCTCTGTCCCCAGCAGCCAAACCTAAAGGTATCATGATGAGTTAGCATACACAATGTGGGCCCAGGGCTTGCAGTGCAGATTGGCTTTCACTTTCACACCTCACTGGCCACAAATAAGAAACTTAAACTAGATGGCGTAACTTTGCCTAACTGATTATTTTCACCGGGGTAATATAAGCTCACCAGTAAAAGCCACTAACTACTGCTGACACAGGGAAGGCTTTCTTTTGGGGAAGAATAACTTAAACTGGTGCAATGTGAGATTTGCCAGAGACAGAGGAGTAATGCAGGCTATAAACAGATGGGTTTGCTACAGATAGGGTGAGCTAGATCACTCAGTAGTATTTTTTTCTTTGAAAGCGAAAAAGTTATTGAGCTTTTTATTTTTCATTTATTACCCAACTTGTTTAAATAGTCATAATCAGGAGAAGTTATAGAGAGCATGCAAGCAGCAGCAAACTATGTGAAATCAGAGGTTAGCCTGTGTGCAAAAACAAAGCAAAACACTAGCATGTTTGTTTTTTAAGCTCCTTTTCCATGTATGGTCCTCTCACCTCAGGGACTTCTGCTTCCATTTGACATCCCATCTGCCTGTTATTTTCTCACCTGGAACTATTCTCCTTGTCACCAAGATGGCCACTCACTCAATTTTGCCACCCCTTGAACTCTCTGTTGTTGAAGATCCTCCCTCCATCACTAACTCATCTCCTTCACATCCACCAACCCCATGATCTTCAGCTCATTAAGGTCCATGTCACCCTTTGCAGTCTTCCTTTACACGCCTCACCTCAGCTCCACAGGTCCAGTTGTCAAGTTGTCACACTCCAGCGAATTCTAAACTGAATTAAAATAGGCAACAAAGACTGGATCTAGATTGGAAATTTATTCAAATCCAGTTTTCTGAAAACTTCACTATGATCTCCAAGTATGATGAACTGATCATTTAATTTCCATTTTGACCAAACCTCTTATGCATGTGGTCTCACCCTTGGCCACATCATTCATGTCATCATGGGAAATCAGAGGCTATTTACGTTCCTCCTCTTCAACAGAAGCTTATGTTTCTTATGGGATTTTGTTTTAGACCCACACTGCTTCAGCCAAGTTGGTTCTAAAAGAGGAGCTGGGAAGTGAGGGGAGGGAAACAACATTTTTGGCTTGAGCTACTATCTCCAGGAATTGACTCCAAGACAACACTTGAGATCAGCCACACATAAATCTGCTCTGCATTAAAGCACTGTTATCTAGCTTTGTCTTGCCACGACTCCTGAGTTTATTAGTGACTCTTCTACTGACTTGCTGTACGTCCTTGGGAAAGTCATTTACGACCCTAGACTACTCTTCTCATATTTCATCAGAATATTCAGAGACTTACCTGTTCCTTTTTCTTAAATACCCTGAGATCCTGGGATTAAGGGACTGTACAACTGCCACATGTTATTTTACTATCATTAGGTATATCAAGTGCAGCAGATGCATCTTCGGGTGTGTAAAGTTTCCCTGAAAGGCCTACGTCCTGTATATATTGCTCATTAACTTCCCCATCTTTTACCTTCTGAGTGAGAATGCTTTTTTATTGACAGATGAAACAGCAATGCATCTGCATCAAAAGACATACTGCTCTGAACTGTGGTCTATAGCAAGAAGATTTCTTTTATTTTGGGTGTGATATATTTGATACCACCAATGATATGAATGATGGAGCTTTCTGCACAGGTCTGGGTTAGCATCTAAGATACTCATGAACACTGCTGGGCAAGTCCAAAGTAACAGCATTGTGAAACAAATGTGCAATGCAAAATTGATGCTGTCAAAATATTACAGACCTGACAGCCTTTGACTGAAATCACTAGGTCTGGTATTTGTACTGTGTATCCCACCTCCACATCAATATGATATGATGTATGAATAATAAGCATAAGGCAATGATGGATGAAGGAAGAAAAGCTCTGAAGCCTACAGGAAGGAAAGAGAAATTAGAATTTTGATTTCTTGACATAGTCAACACACTGAACTCTGACCCCTAAGAGGCACAGAGGACTAGAAACTGACAGAACTTAAATTGGCTACAAATCCCCTGTGTTCTCATGACATAGGAGAGAAAATATGGAGACAGTTTCTTTCAGACATGTGGGAATTACAGCTGTGTCACTGCCTTCTACTGAGAATTCTACATTTTCCTTACAGTCACTCTACCACTATTACCCCATAACCTTTCTGTACTTTCTCCCAGTGCACCAGAACCATTGTTGACTAACACACTTCCCTGATCAGTACAAAACCAAGAAAAGGGGAAAGCCTTGTACAGAGTTCTATAAAAGGAAGTTTAATTTGTTTTACATTCTCTCTTCTTTTCTACGTTAGTCTAAATAAAAATGTTATTTGCACTTTGGAACATTATTCGCTGCCTGTTTCCATTTGTACTGCTCTACAGGAAAACCTGCATCTCCATACCCTGATTTCATTCAGTGCAGCAGGACAAATTCAGCTCCAGGAAATAAGGACAACAGTCCTCTAATGAAAACACTTGCTTTGTAAGCTTCAGATAATTGAATTTTACTGGCTAATTTGGCCTTATCAGTTCAGGCACCATGAAATACAGAGTCTGCATAACTAATGTTATTTTTAAAAGTCGAATATTCGCCTACAGCTTTGCAAGTAAAGTGAGAAAAGCTATCTAAGTACACGAACCAGAATCCAGATAAACTTTTACACACAATCACACAAAAAGAACCTTCAGGCAAAACTCTGAATGGGAAATCTGAAGTGAAGCTTTTCCAGTCATTGAAAAAGAAAATCTGCAACATGAGATCATATTCCTTGAAGAAACACAGCTGATCTGATGCATTCCCAATATTTGACTTCTACTGGTCTGTGTAAAATATAAACTTCACGCTAACCCTATGAAAACACTAACATGCTAGTGAGACAGTAGTCTGCTCCTAACTGGTGAAAGGCGAAAAAAATCCCAGGCTGTCATTCTTCCCTTCTTATGACCTTCATGCTCCATTGGATTTCTGAAGATACTGAAATCTTGGCAGGAAAGTGTACAGTCTGTGGGAACCAAGCACTACAGTCCAAGCTCACTGTTGAGAATTAGGCCCAGTCAAGCCTCTTGTGTGTGTGTGTGTGTGTGTGTGTGTGTGTGTGTGTGTGTGTGTGT